>SJYA01001103.1:121950-213058 GCA_006410615.1 Neotragus moschatus
GGATACTTCTGGGAAGTAGGAATAGAGGCTAAGGGGGAGAAAATATTTTCATTTGTATTCTTGCATATTTTGGATCAATTATATTTCATCAGGAGCATGTAATTTCTTTTAGATATTTGTTTATGTTAAAAATCCATTATTGTTAAGTTCAGGCTCTTTTTATTCTTTATGAAATTCTTCCAATACAAAGATATGGTAAGATAGGGAAATCAGTCCTCATTCCTATGTAGCTACATCCTAGCAATTTATGTGACTGTACAGGCCTCAACTATATTCATACTTCAAAGCAGAAAATGTGTGTTTTAAGTTAAAAAAATGTTCTGAAAGTAGATTAAAATGCGAAATTAGCTTATGACTTGAGTTTAGCTCACTGGCTTGTTTGGTTTGACCCAAATATTTGTATAATTTATCTTAAAATTAAAAATATTATTAGTTTAAATTTTAAAATTGCATTTTCATCTTGTTTGGAAAGAATAAGAATATGCAATAATATGGACATTCATGGCAGCAGTCAACGTGGATAGAGTAGTGTCTGCCACCTTTACATGGGGCTTGTGACTTTATTTGTCACAGTCCCACTACTCAAAATTGTTATATAGCTGGATAACTGAAACCTTGATGATCTCTGTAGGTATGAGTTTGACAACCTCCCCNTCATCTTGTTTGGAAAGAATAAGAATATGCAATAATATGGACATTCATGGCAGCAGTCAACGTGGATAGAGTAGTGTCTGCCACCTTTACATGGGGCTTGTGACTTTATTTGTCACAGTCCCACTACTCAAAATTGTTATATAGCTGGATAACTGAAACCTTGATGATCTCTGTAGGTATGAGTTTGACTCTTGCTCTAGAGCATATGGGGCAATCTTTTTTAAAATATAAATTTATTTATTTTAATTGTAGGTTAATTACTTTATAATATTTTATTGGTTTGGGAATACATCAACATGAATCCACCACAGGTATACACATGTTCCCCATCCTGAATCCCCCTCCCTCCCCATACCATCCATCTGGGTCGTCTCAGTGCACCAGCCCCAAGCATCCAGTATCATGCATCGAACCTGGACTGTCGATTCATTTCTTATATGATATTATACATGTTTCAGTGTCATTCTCCCAAATTATCCAACCCTCTCCCTCTCCCACAGAGTCCAAAAGACTGTTCTATACATCTGTGTCTCTTTTGCTGTCTCGCATACAGGGTTATCGTTACCATCTTTGTAAATTCCATATATATGCATTAGTATGCTGTATTGGTGTTTTTCTTTCTGGCTTACTTCACTCTGTATAATAGGCTCCAGTTTCATCCACCTCATTAGAACTGATTCAAATGTATTCTTTTTAATGGCCGTGTAATACTCCATTGTGTATATGTACCACAGCTTTCTTATGCATTCATCTGCTAATGGACATCTAGGTTGCTTCCGTGTTTTCCTTATTGAGTTAATCCTAGGATAACAAATTTTTTAAAAAAATTTAAGCACAAGCGATAGCATTTTTTGTGTAAGTCCATAATGATTTCCTCTGGAGTCTGATTAAAGTGAGATAAACTCACAACAGTCCCTGTCAGCCTCATAAGATTAACACCACACCTCAAATTGATTTTGGAAAGCAGCAGGGAAAAAATAGATAGATGAGACACTAGCATATATTTAGGATTATATAAAGACCTATCTATAGTGCACAAAATAATAAAACTGACTGCAGCAAGATTACAAGTTACTTAAGACTATTCTTATCTCTACAGGGTTTATTTTGAGAAGCATTATAGATAGAAAAGCTATGAAGCAGACATTAATTACCAGTTACATAGCATTTGTATTTCCCAGAAGGTTAGAAACAGAATAAAAGTTTCCTGTTCAAGGTTACTAAGATCATTTGCAGAAAAACCAAGAATAGAAACAAAGCCTTTCAAATTCAATGCCATAGTCCAAAGCATGTCATTTTTCATCATACTCTTGTTAATTGAAAGAAAAAAAAATGAGTCATAATCAAGTGAATCCTGTAAGGGTTTTAAACATTAAGTAATGATGATCTGAGACAAAATGAATAAATTGAGAAAGGAAAATTGAACAGATATACTGATTATTTTCCTTTTTGATCATTGTGGTTGATATTGAATGACATGAAATACAAAGCTAAATCTCGAAAGAATAGTAGTAAATCCACATTTATAATATGCAAACAGAGCAAAATAAACACAGGGCAAAATAGTACTGATCATTATAAAGCTTTTGCTTAGATTTCAAGATTGGCAAATTTGTCATATTGGCCTATAGAAGACTATAAACAACTAAACCAAGAGACCAATGATATATAAAAACATCTTGATTAAAATGGTTTATGGTCTTAAAACCAGAAGAAATAGGGAAAAACTGCTCTCTAAATTTTAGGATAAATCATAGCTAATCATCTAAAGAAGCCAAAAATGCAATACACACACACACACACACACACACACACACACACACATATATATACATTCATGCTCAGTTGCTTCAGTTGTGTCTGACTTTTTGTGACCCCATAGATTGTAGCCTACCAGGCTTCTCTGTCCATGGGATTCTCCAGATAAGACTATCCCCTCCTCCAGGGGATTTTCCCTACCCAAGGATCGAATCCAGGCCTCCTGCGTCTCTTGCATTGACAGGTGGATTTTTCACCGTTGAGCCCCTGGGGAAGCCCATAGATAGATTAATGGATAGATAATTTACTTTTTAGAGTGTTTTAGGCTTATTAAAAAATGAGCATAATCTACAGAGAGCACCTGTATGCTACTCCATCTGCCCACCTGGCCCTGTTTTCACTATTATTAACATCTTTCATTCATCTGCTACATTTATTACAATTGGTGAACCAATATTGATATAGTATTACTAAAGTTCATAGTTTACATTAAGGTTCACTCTTTCTTGTACATTAAGTCGATTTGGACAAAAGTATGATGTCATATATCCACCTGCAGATTATTTGTCTTTTATAAGAACTGAGTTTTCTTACTGTTGAATTTTAAGAATTCTTTATATATTTTGGATATGAGATCTTTATCAGATATTTATTTGGTAAATATTGTCTTCCAGTCTGCGGTTTGTATTTTTATGTTTTTAATGGTGTCTTTCATAGGGTAAAATTCGATTCATCCAGTATTTTCTTTCATGGTATGGTGTCATATCTAAAAACTCATCACCAAACCCAAGAAAACCTAAGTTTTATTCTGTTATTTGCTAGTTTTGCATTTTACAGTTATGATACAACCTGAGTTAATTTTCATGGAATGTGTAAGGTCTGTGTCTAGATACTTTTTTTTTTAACCTAAGCATTCCCAAATGTTCTGACATCATTTATTTTAAAAGACTACCCTTTATCCACTGAACTGACTTGCTCATTTGTCAAAGATCAATTGGCCACATTTCAGTGTAGTGTATGTATATATATGTATATATACATATGTCTGTGTGTGTGTCTTTCTTTTGCACTAATCTATTTGTCTACACTTCCACCAATACGGTGGTGTCCCAAAGAGTCAGACATGGCTGAATGACTGAATACACACACACCACCACCACCACCACCACTACCAATACTACATTGTGTTCATTATTGTAGCTTTTAATGTCTTGAAGTTAAGTAGTGTTAGCTTTCTATCTTAGTCTGTTTGGGCTTCTATAACAGAATACTATAGACTGGGTAATTTATAAAGAAGAAGCTTTTATTTCTCACTGTTCTGGAGGCTAGAAGTCCAAGATCAAGGCCCCAGCATAATCAGGTTTTAGTAAACACCCTCTCCAGGTTATAGATTTTTCATTTCCTCGTAGCATAGTGGAAGGGGTTATGGAGCACTATGAAATCTCTTTTATAACAGCATTAACCTTATTAATGAGGGCTCCATCATCATGATCTAATCATCTCCCAAAGGCCCCACTTTCGAACACCATCATATTTGGAATTAGGATTTCAGCATGTGAATTTTGAGGAGATAAATATTTCAGCCCATAGCACTCTTTGATTATTCTCCTTCAACATTGTGTTGGTAATCAGGGTCTTTTGCTTTTCTATATAAACTTCAGAGTCGATTTGTCAATATGCATATCCACAAAATAACTTAATGAGACTGATTGCATTGTGTTGAAGCTAGGAATCAATTTGGAAAGAACTGGAATCTTACCAATATTGAGCCTTTCTCTCCATGAACATGGAATATCTCTTCATTTACTTAGATCTTTAAATTCTTTCATTAGTTTTATATTTTTTCTCATGTAGATCCTGTATATATAATGTTAGATTTATACCAAAGTATTTCAGTGTTTTGAGTACTACTGTTGTTGTCGTTCAGTTGTTAAGTCATGTCTGACTCTTTGTGACCTCATGAGCTGCAGTGGGCCAGGCTTCCCTGTCCTTCACTATCTCCTGAAGTTTGCTCAAACTCACATCCATTGAGTCAGTGATGCTAGCTATCCAACCATCTCATTCTCTGTCACCCCCTTCTCCTTTTGCATTCAGTCTTTCCCAGCATCAGGATCTTTTCCAATGAGTTGGCACTTCACATTAGATGGCCAAAGTACTGGAGCTTCAGCTTCAACGTCAGTCCTTCAGTGAACTTTCAAGGTTGATTTTGGTATCATATTTTTCATTTCAAATTTCAGTTTGTTCATGGTATACAGAAAAATGATTGACTTCAGTATATTAATTAATATACTGAAGTCAATCATTTTTCTGTATACCATGAACAAACTGAAATTTGAAATGAAAAATATGATACCAAAATCAACCTTGAAAGTTCACTGAAGGACTGACGTTGAAGCTGAAGCTCCAGTACTTTGGCCATCTAATGTGAAGTGCCAACTCATTGGAAAAGATCCTGATGCTGGGAAAGACTGAATGCAAAAGGAGAAGGGGGTGACAGAGAATGAGATGGTTGGATAGCTAGCATCACTGACTCAATGGATGTGAGTTTGAGCAAACTTCAGGAGATAGTGAAGGACAGGGAAGCCTGGCCCACTGCAGCTCATGAGGTCACAANTAATCTGCAAAGAAAGACATTTTTATTTCTTCCTAACAGTCTGTATAATTTTTCTTTACTTTTTCTGCCTTATATTAGCTAGGACTTCCATTACAATGCTGATTAGGAATGATGAGAAATGACACCATTACTTTATTCCTGATTTAGTGGCCAAAATTTGTCAAATTGTATTTTACAACTCACTTTGCATTCAACTGAAGATTTTTTTTTCTTTTTATCTTATTGTGGTAAGTATAACTTAAAATAATACCTACCCTCTTAACAAAATTTTAAGTGTGCAATACATATTGTTAACTATAGGCCTTTTCTTAAAATATTTTTTAAAGAAGATTGGTAGAACTCAATTATATAACTGAAACGTTATACCTATTGAATAGCAACTCCCTATTTGCCCCTCTCCTCAGCTTCCAGAAAGATTATTATACTTTCTGCTTTGATGAGTCTATTTTGAATTCCTCACATAATATTCGTTCATGTGCTTTTGGATTATTGCACTTACCATAATATCTTTGAGATTAATCTATGCTGTTTTATATGACAAAATTTCCTCCTTTTGAGGGCTAAATAATATTCCATTATATGTATATATCACATTTTCTTTATCCACTCATCTAAATAGACACTTGTGTTGTTTCCGTATGTTGATTATTGTGGATAGCTCTGTAAACTACATGGGAGTACAGATATCTCTTCAGATCTTGATTTTATTTCTTGTAAATATACCTAGAAGTGGAATTACTACCTTATATGGTAGTACTATTTTTAATTTTTTGTGGAAAAAGTATACTATTTTTTTTGATGGCTGCAACATTTTACATTCCCAGTAACAGTGCACAAGGATTCCAATTTCTGTACATCCTCAGCAACAACTTTTATCCTGTTTTATTTGTTCATTTGTTTCAGGTAATCATCATTTTAACAGTGTCAGGTAGTAGCTGTGATTTTCATTTTCACTTCCCTGATGATTAGTGATGTTGAACACACTTACACATACCTGTTGGCCATTTGTATGTCTTCTTTGCAGAAATGTCAATTCAGGTCCTTTGCCTTTTTAATTTTATTTTTTGTGGTTCTTGGTTTTATTTTTGTTGTTGCTATTGACTTTGTATGAATTCCTTATATATTTTGGGTATTGAATCATTATAAGATATATATTATTTGCAAATATTTTCTGCCATACTGTACGTTTCCATTACAAACTGATAATTTCCTTTACTCTAGAGAAGAGTTTTAGTATGAAATAGTATTTGTTTAATGTTTAGCTTTGTTTCTGTTTCTCATGCTTTTGATATTGTATTCAAGAAATCATTGAGAGACCAACTTCAAGAAGTTTTCTCCATTTTTTTCTCTAAGAGTTTTACAGTTTAAGGTCTTATTTTAAGTTCTTAATTCATTTTGATTTTATCTCTATATATTGTAGGATAAAGTTTGAATCCATTCTTTTGCATGTGGATATCCAGTATTCTTAGCACCATTTGTTGAAGAGACTGTCATTTCTTATTGCATTTTCTTGGCTTTCTTGCTAAATATCAGTTGACTGTGTATGCATGGGCTTATTTCTGGAGTCTCTATTCTCTTCCATTGGTCTGTCTGTGTTCATGTCAGTAATATATTGTTTAAATTATTGTAGCTTCATAATTTATTTCAAAATCAGAAGATGCTTCAAACTTTGATCTTTCTCAAGATTGTTTTAACTATTCAGTATCTTTTATGCTTCTATATGAATTATATATATATATATATATATATATATATATTTTCTATTTCTGTAAAAATGCCATTGGGATGATGATACAGATACATTGAAAATGTAGATAGCTTTATGTAGTATGGACATTTTAACAATGTTAAGATTCAAAATCCATGAACATAGATGTATTTCTATATATTTTTTATCTTTAAAACAATTTTTACCAGAATTTTATAATTTTCACTACACAAGTTTCTCACCTCTATGGTTATTTAGTTCTAAATGTTTTACTCTTTTTTGATGCTATTGCCAATCAATGGGATTATTTTTTTTCTTATTTCCTTTTTACATAGTTACTTGTTAGTGTACAGTAGCTCAACTGATCTTTAAATGTTGATTTTATGTTCTTCAAATTTTCTGAATTTTAAAATTATTTCTAAAATAGTATTTTGAGTTGTTAGGGTTTTCTACATAAAAGATCAGGTCATCTAAAAACAGGTAATTATACTTCTTCCTTTCTTGGCTAAGACTTCTAATTTCTTTAGCTAAGACTTCTAGTACTATATTCAATAGAAATGATTAGAGTGGGCACCCTTGTCTGTTTCCTGATGTTGAGGGGAAAACTATCAGGTTTTGACCTTTGAGAATGATGTTAACTGTGATATTTTCATATATGGCCTTTAGTATATTGAAGTAATTTCCTTCTGTTGCTACTTGAGAGATTTTATAATGAATAGATGTTGAATTTTGCCAATGAAAAAAAATCTATTGAGATACTAAGGAATGGCCAAGATGGTGGAGTAGGAAGACCCTGAGCTCACCTCCTCCCACAGGCACACAAAAATTGCAACTATTTAAAAATCAATATAGTAAGTCTCCTACACTTGAACCTTTAAGCTGCAAGCTTTCAAAGATGAAGACACACATTCCATCAGCATCAGGTGTGAGTTAAAGTGCAGTTTGCCACCCATGTCCTGTTTCTGACAATGTTTCAGATCTAACACCTCCCATCTCTTCTCCCTTCTCCAGTAAGTAAATCTTCTTGCCTGTCCACTTGATGCCAAGCCCACATGCCAGCTGATGTAATGTAATGCTGTACTTTTCAAGGTACTGTACTGTAAGATTAAAAATGCTTTATTTTGTGTGTTCTTTTTTAATGTATTTTTTGTATGAAAAGTACTATAGACCTATTACAGCACAGTGTTATATAGCCAATTGTGTTAGTTGGATTCTTAGGCTAACTTTGTTGGACTTAAGAACAAATTGGACTTACAAAGGCACTCTTGGAATGGACCTTGTTCATATGTAGGGGACTTGTTGTATTGATGAGAAAGATATGAATATTGGCAAAGAAGATCTACAACTAAAGACATAAAGAAGGAACCACAATGAGATGGGTAGGAGGAGCAGAGCCATGGTAGGGTTGAGATGGAAATGACTGGGTAGGTGACCCACAAGTGGAAAAATAGTTATAATTGCAGAGGTCCCCACAAGGAGTGAAGGATCCAAACTCTACAGTTGAATCCCCAGCTTGGGGGGCCTGAACCTGGAATATGAATCTTCAGAATACTTTGACTTGAAGGCTAATGGGGCTTCCTTTCAAGATAGCCAGGGAACTGTAGCAAATAGAAACTCCATTCTTATAGAGTGCACACAAAATCTCACATACTTTGACTTAAAGAATATAAGTAATTTGAAAGGACTCTGGGTCTCTTTGAGAGTCTCCCAAGGAGGCAACAGTCAACCAGAACTCGCCCTGGTGACATAGACACTTGTGGCAAGCATTCTAGGTAGATAGTTCTACCATGGGATACTGGTGTTAACAAACTCCATTTTGGAACCGTCCCTTTAGATGTTAGTGAAAGAATCTGACTTTCCCAGCACAGTCACCAGAACACCTCAGGCCAATCAACTAGCTGGGCAGCAACACAGCCCTACCTACCATCTGCCTTAGGACCCCCAGAATCCAAAGCTTCCCCAGAAACCATCTCTCACCTACCAGTGAGCTGGTGTTAGACATTAGCCCAGAGACTCCCTGGGCCACACCCCCACACACCAATGGAATGACAGCAGCTTTGGGATACTCCAGGTCCTGTAACCAGCTGTGTCAGGGACCAGTACTCCCAGCAGGAGGCATATACTATATCTAGGACCCCAGACCCACAACCAGGTACCCAGAGACCCGGTTCCTATTCACCAATAGCTAACAGTCTCTACAAAAATCAGGACCAGGGGCCAGAAATTCCTAATAGGTTGACACAGTAGTCAACCTGCCACAAAAGAAGGGCCCATGCAGCACATATAAGGGGTACAATGAGAGCATACAGCTCTGGTGACCAGAAGGTAGTATACTGTTAGGAATAAAGAACATCTCCTGCCCACTTCTCCAAGGTCAGGGAACATAAAATAATTACAAAAACAACACCAAAATAATTAAGAAAATGGCCAAAGTACATGTGTATCAATAATCATTGTAAATGTGGATGGACTAAACCCTCTAATCAAAAGACAAAATGGTTGAATGGATACAAAAACAAGAATCCATATATACAGATATATATACTGCCTAAAAGAGAATCACATCAAAAAGACAAATAAATGTTTGTAAGGATGTAAAGGAAAAAGAACATGTGTACTGTTGGTGGGAATGTAAATTGATGTAGCTACTGTTGGTATACAACAAAGAGGAGAGTGAAAAAGTTGGCTTAAAGCTCAATATTCATAAAACTAAGTCAAGTGGGCCTTAGAAAGCATCACTACAAACAAAGCTAGTGGATGTGATGGAATTCCAGTTGAGCTGTTTCAAATCTTGTAAGATGATGCTGTGAAACTGCTGCACTCAACATGCCATCAAATTTGGAAAACACAGCAGTGGCCACAAGACTGGAAAAGGTCAGTTTTCACTCCCATCCCAAAGAAAGGCAATGCGAAAGAATGCTCAAACTACCACACAATTACACTCATCTCACACACTAGTAAAGTAATGATTANTTGTAAGATGATGCTGTG
This sequence comes from Neotragus moschatus, assembly GCA_006410615.1. NCBI lineage: Eukaryota > Metazoa > Chordata > Mammalia > Artiodactyla > Bovidae > Neotragus > Neotragus moschatus. The sequence continues at coordinate 131,676 of SJYA01001103.1, forward strand.
AAACTGCTGCACTCAACATGCCATCAAATTTGGAAAACACAGCAGTGGCCACAAGACTGGAAAAGGTCAGTTTTCACTCCCATCCCAAAGAAAGGCAATGCGAAAGAATGCTCAAACTACCACACAATTACACTCATCTCACACACTAGTAAAGTAATGATTAGAATTCTCCAAGCCAGGCTTCAGCAATACGTGAACTGTGACCTTCCTGATGTTCAAGCTGGTTTTAGAAAANTATGGCAGTTCTATTTCCAGTTTTTTAAGGAATCTCCACACTGTTCTCCATAATGGCTATACTAGTTTGTATTCCCACCAACAGTGTAAGAGGGTTCCCTTTTCTCCATACCCTCTCTAGCATTTACTGCTTGTAGACTTTTGGATAGCTCTACTGACCCACAGGAGAAAATGAACTACTCTTGTGATAAAACACTGATATTTTATAGTTTATTTGTTGCAGTAGCTATTGTAACCCTAACTAACACCATCAGTCTGACACTCAAACATTTTGTTAAATAACCCCTCAGAAATTATAGTCATTGACACAGCACTCAGAAATCATGGTCACTGGCACAATTGGTAAATCAACTACAGTGCTGTGCCAGTGACCATAATTTCTGAGGGGTTATTTAACAAAATGTTTGAGTGTCAGACTGATGGTGTTAGTTAGGGTTACAATAGCTATAGCAACAAATAAACTATAAAATATCAGTGGTTTATCACAACAATAGCTCATTTTCCCCTGTGAGTCAGTAGAGGGTGAGTGAACAGGTGTAAAGGGTATCTCTTCTCCAACCTCAGGCCATGGGAGGCTCTCTCATCTTCCATACACAGCTTCCAAGGTCATCCTGAGATTCTTTCCATTTTGACCAAGTAGAAAGAGAAAGAGTGTGGTGGAGTCCTAGGAGAGGGGTTAATATGGACCTCTCAAATCCCGATGGCTAGAGTCTAGTCACATGGTCAAACTAACTGCAAGGAGCGCTGGGAAATGTAGTTTCTGCTTGGTAAGTCGCATCCTAGTGACAAACTGAGGGTGGATGGAGGCTTTGCATTTTGGTGGATATGACTTTGCTGGTTTCTGCCATACAGTTCATAAATAAAATTTATTGGAACCGTGATCTTTGATGTCTGAGAGCTAGAGAAGATGGATGTCCCAGTTCAAGCAGAGAGAGCAAGTTCTCCCTTTCTCCAACTTTCTGTTCTATTCATGCCTTTGACAAATTGGATGATGCCAATCCTCACTGGTGGGACCATCTTTGTTACTCAGTCTATTGATTCCGATGCTAATCTCTTCCAGAAACATCCTCACAGACATGCCCAGAAATAACGTCTTATCAGTTTTCCGGACATGCCCTAGCCCAGTCAAGCTGAAACATAAAATTAACCAACCATCCCATCCCCCCAAAGGGCAAGGTCGATGGAGTATTGACTTGCTAACTCTTGTCTATTATGGATTTGAGTGCTGCTCCCATGGTGGCTCAGATTGTAAAGAATCTGCCTGCAATAGAGCAGACTCAGGTTCAATCTTTGGGTTGGAAAGATCTCCTGGAGAAGAGCATGGCTACCAATCCAGTATTCTTGCCTGGAGAATTCCATGGACTGAGGAGCCTTGCAGGCTATAGTCAATGAGGTCACAAAGAGCTGGACATGACTGAGTGACTAACACTTTTGCTTTTCACCCATGGCATTCACTTCTTGGCACTTCTGGCTTGCCCCATGCACAAGATAGGCAGATTTCAATGGTTGGTGACAGTCCCTAGAAGATGTGTTGCCCCTAAGCAAAATGGCACAGGTGTAAGAATTGAAATTCCAGACTAGCATGCAGGAAATAATAAGTGTTAAGGATATAATTTGACTTCCCAGGTGGTGCTAGTGGTAAAGAACCTGCCTGCCAATACAAGAGACATAAGAGACACAGGTTCGATCCCTGGGTGAGGAAGACCCCTTGGAGGAGGGCATGGCAACCCACTCCAGTGTTCTTGCCCAGAGTTTCCCATGGACAGAGGGCTACAGTCCATGGCTACAGTCCATGGGGTCGCAAAGAGTTGGACATGACTGAAGCGACTTGGCATGCACACAGACGAGGATATAATCAGGTACAGACCACATCAGCCCTAACTCTACTCTCCCCTCCAGGTGCTGTGCAAGGTCATTGCCGGTGTACTGCATTACCTCTACTTGGCTGCCTTCACCTGGATGCTTCTCGAAGGGCTGTACCTCTTCCTCACTGTCAGGAACCTCAAGGTGGCCAACTACACCACTGCAGGCAGATTCAAGAAGAGGTTCATGTACCCTGTAGGCTATGGGGTCCCAGCTCTGATTGTGGCTGTATCGGCAACAGTAGGACACAAGAATTATGGAACGTATACTCAGTAAGCATGATGAGTGGATTCATGGTGGAAGTGGTGTCCATTACCAATACAAAATCTGAAACAGTGGGGTAGAGAGGGGCTAGCAAACTTTCTACTAAAAAAAAAAAGAAAAACAACAGATGGTAACTGTTATTGTTTTGCAAGCCATATGGTCTTTCTGGAAATTATTCAACATTGCCCTGTAGTGTTAGAGACAATTTGTAACTTAAGGATATAACTGTGTTTAAATAAAACTTTATTTACAAAAACAAAGAGTGGACCAGATTTGGCCTGTGGGCCATAGTTGTAACCCTTGGAATAGAATCAAGTATGGGAGATTTTCTGCCTACTAAGTATTGGTAATTGCTTACTTTTACCAGTTTCATATTGTCATGTCCTCTTTCAGAATAAATTATATTGATAAATTATACTATCTTTGTGAATATAAGCTATGACAGAATACAAAGTATTGGGCATTAGAGTGCTAGGTACATGAAATATGTTTGGTTATTAGTGTTGATAATTTTTGTAGCTGAAAATTACCACTTTTACTCTCTTATTTTAGCAATAATTATTATTAGAATCCACCTTCAATGTGGGAGACCTGGGTTCAGCCCCTGGGTTGGGAAGATCCCCTGGAGGAGGGCATGGCAACCCACTGCAGTATTCTTGCTTGGAGAATTTCATGGACAGAGGAGCCTGGTGGGCTACAGTCCATGGGGCTGTAGAGAGTCAGTCATGACTGAGCAACTAAGCACAGCACATTATTAGAATACATTTATTGGGACTCCCTGGTAGCTCAGCTGGTAAAGAATCTACCTGCAATGCAGGAGGCCCTGGTTTGATTCCTGGGTCAGGAAGATTTGCTGGACAGGGGAATGGCTACCCCCTCCAGTATTCTGGTCTGAAGAATTCCATGGACTCTATAGTCCATGGGGTTGCAAAGATGCAGATAAGACTTTCACTTTTCACTTTCACATGGTATTAGCTACATTCATTGATCTTTAAATCTGTCAGGAAATGTATTTTTAAATGTATGCACATTATCTCATTTAATCTTTACTATGAGATCTATATGATGAAAACCTTGATAAAAGAAATCAAAGAAAATTCAAATAAATTAAGTGATAGTCCATGTTCATGGACAGGAAGACCCAATATTGTCAAGAAGTCAGTTTTTTCCAACTTGATCTATAGATTGAATGTATTCCCAACTAAAAATTATTTTGTGGATATTGACAATCCAGTTCTGATGTTTATAGAGAGTGGCAAATGACCCAGAATAGCTAACACAATATTGAAGGAAAAAAGCAAAATCAGAGGACTGATAATACTATCTGACTTCAAGACTTGGTATATAGTCACAGTAATTACTTAATCTTTTCAACACTTCAGTTGGCCCCACTTTACACTTGGGAAACTGAGGTTCAAAGCATGCAGTTTGCAAGAGATGAGGACCCATGTTTAATTCCACCTCAGATTCAGATCTGAACCAAACAGGTATGGACACTGCTCAGATATTGCTACAGCAGCCCGAATTCAAGTCCTTTGCTTTCTCCTAAGAAATCAGCATCTAATGCTTATCTTTCTTTCAACAGCTGCTGGCTCAAACTTGATAAAGCATTCATCTGGAGCTTCATGGGGCCAGTAGCACTCATTATCTTGGTAGGTGACTGACCAATGATATTTACTGGCCAAACACAGAGTGTTTCTTATCCATTAAAATGGAAATGAGATATGATAAGTAAACACAGCCTAGTGTGATCAACGCTTCTTGCTGGAAATATTGTCTTCAGATGTGTTTCCTCACCTTCCCCTAGCTCCCTGGTTCCTCTGATATAACATAACCCCCTGCTGGGAAGTCTTTTAAAAATCCATTATTTGTTCATTTGACACACCTTTAGAAAATACTCACTCTGCATAGAACATTTTTCTGTTTGCCAAGAAATTCCTGATTACATCCATCATCCTGCTATAGATGTGAATGGCATTCTTTCATTTTTAAAGTGTCCTGGCTTGAATGGTAAATTATATAGTCATGCTAATCAACCATCAGATGTTATGGGTTCTATAGTCTGTGTTGTATAAAAGACCAGAGCCTATGTGCATACCACCCTTATAAAGTCTATATCTTTTGGGAACAGATTCTTAGGTCTACTTCAAGTTGGGTTGCATGACACAGCTTCAAAAGACAGTTCCAAGTCAATTTTCCATTCTGTTTCCACAGATAAACTTGGTGTTCTACTTCCAAGTTCTGTGGGTTTTGAGAAGCAAACTTTCCTCCCTTAATAAAGAAGTTTCCACCATTCAGAACACCAGGTAAGAATGCACACCAGAATCAGTGGTACCCATAGATTTTTTTCCTATAAGACCATATTTTCTGGTACTACCCATACAAAAATAGGGTATAAAACTTCCAGGTAAAAGACTTTGCAGAGGAATAATTTTTAAGAGTGAGAAAAAGCATTATTCTCAGAGGTCATAAACATTAGGTTTTCCATTGCTGCTGCGCAGAAAGGTTCATCAGTACCATCTTCTTAGACGACATGTATGCATTAATATGAAATATTTGTTTTTCTCTTTCTGACTTACTTCACTCTGTATAAAAGGGTCTAGGTTCATGGAGACGCAGACACAGAGAACAGACTTGTGGACTTAGCAGGGGAAGGAGAGAGTGGAACGAATAGAGGAAGTAGCATTGAAACAGATATATTACCATATGAAAAATAGATAGCCAGTGGGAATTTGCTATATGATGGAAGGAGCTCAAATCTGGTACCCTGTGACAACCTAGAGGGGTGGGATGAAGTGAGAGGTCTGAGGAAAGTTGAAGAGGGAGGGGGCATACCTGTGGCTGATTCACGTTGATGTATAGCAGAAACCAATACAATATTATAAAGCAATTATCCTCCAATTAAAAATAAATTTTAAAAACTACTTTTAATTTCAAAAGAAAAAACAAATTGGGTTCTGACTTCTTCAAGTTGCATGCCTTCAAGGAAGACACTTCGCCACATGAGCTATTCATGAGGTTTAACTAAGGTAATACATGAGAGGGCTTCCCAGGTGGCACTAGTGGTAAAGAACCTGCTTAAAGCCTTTAGTGCCGTGCACACCATGTAATAACAAATGAGAGGTTTTATTGGTTTTTCCTTTTTCAGAGTCATGACATTTAAAGCCATCTCTCAGTTGTTTATCCTGGGATGTTCTTGGGGTCTTGGTTTTTTCTTGGTTGAAGAAGTTGGGAAGACCATTGGATCGATCATTGCCTACATGTTCACCATCATCAATGTCCTACAGGGGACTTTGCTTTTTGTGGTACACTGTCTTCTTAATCGCCAGGTAAGGCAAATAATTTTGTGTTTCACCAGCTTAATCTGAAAGTCTTGTTGAATTGTTGTTGCGAAAGTCGCTTAGTCGTGACTGACTCTTCGCAACCCCATGGTCGGTAGTCCATGGGATTCTCCAGGCCAGAATACTGGAGCAGGTAGCCATTCTCTTCTCCAGGGGACCTTCCCAACCCAGAGATCAAACTCAGGTCTCCCACATTGCAGGCGGATTCTTTACCAGTTGAGCCACCAGGGAAGCCCTGGAGTGGGTAGCCGTTCCCTTCTCCAGGGGATCTTTGCTCTGACCTTGTATATTTATTATTTTGGAGTTGCCTTGATTCTAGGAAGAGGGTTTAGGTGCTTCTTGGGTAAACCATGTGCTCTGAGTCTCATCCATTCATCATTCCAATCTGGACCTACCATATGGAAAAAAAAAAAGATTGTTAGTCTAGTTATTAATAACTTCTTTTTAAGTAAACTTTTTATTTTAGAAGTATAAGAAAGTTGCATGCATTTGTCTGCCAGTGACTGCCATAAAAAATACCATAGACAGAGTGATCTGGTCAATAGAAATTTATCTTCTCACAACTCGGGAGACCAGATGCCTAATATCAGGATGCCAGTATGTTTGGGTTCTGAAGAGGACTCTCTTCTTGGTAGATGGTCACTTTCTGAAAGTGTCTTCACATGGGAGTGAGAATGAGAGTTTTCAGGTCTCTGCTTATAAGGATGTTGTTAATCCTATCGAACAGGGACTCAGTGCTTATGACCTCATGCATGCTAAGTTGGTTCAGTCGTATCAGACTCTCCCCGACCTCATGGACTGTATAGCCCACCAGGCTCCTCTGTCCATGGGATTCTCCAGGCAAAAATTTTGGAGTGGGTTGCCATGCCCCCCTCCAGGGAATCTTCCTGACCCAGGGATTGAACCTGTGTCTCTTGAGTCTCCTGCATTGGTAGGTAGGTTCTATACCGCTGTCACCAGCTGGGAGCTTATGATGGCATTTAACCTTAATCACTTCCATCAAGGTCATCCCTCCAGATACAATTACATTGGGAAAGTTAGGCCTTTCATATATGAATTTTCAGGGGACACACTTTAATTCATAGCAGAACACATACCAGTCTGGATAAGGGAGATTCTGCTCTAGTAACAGTTAGCTCATCCCCCTCTGCTTTCAGTGGCTTACAGTGACAAAAGCTTATTTCTTGCTCATGCTACATAGCTGCGGTTTGATATGTATCGTCTTCACTCTGTGATGGAGGCTGAAGGGGCAGCCCTTATTTATTAGTAGAACATTGATGTGTTCATGGCAAAGGGAAAGGAGATTATGGCAAAGCACAGTTCAACTCTCTTTCATTGGCCAAAACAGACCCCATGGCCATACCTGAATTTGTCAGAGAGAGGATGAATAATCCTCCTAGTCAGATGCACCGTATGGAAAAGTGCTGGTTTACTGGCATAATTTTATATTACCACAAACCCAGAAAGACCAGCTCTAATCCTGGTATTTCCACTAATTGGGTTGCTGTGTGACTCTGGGAAGGTTGCTTACTCTCTCTGAGCCTTGGTTTTTCTCATCTGCAAATGTGGCAATACCCGCCTCACTGGATTGAGAATTAAATGAGATAACATAAAACAAATGTCTTAGCAGTTTGCGGCACACATGTTCTCAGTGAGGGTCATTATAATTTCACTCTTTTTAGGGTAAAGACTGAAAACAACTTTCCTGGCTTTTCCCCCTTTGCTGTTGAGTAGGACTACCAGCAGTTAAGATGCTGGTGGTGAAAAGACCATCTTAACACTTTACAAATTTCTCTTTCATCTTTTAGTGCCTTAATGCTTGGTGCTCCTCACACACAGAAGTAAAATAGAACTTAATGCAAGTTAATGTTCAGTATGAAGAATTTAGATGTCTTTTAAAAAATATGATAATGTGGTTAAAGGAAGGCAATTCATGGAATCACAGTGGGTGGTCTAGTGTCAGGGCTCTGAGTAAAAATGACAAGATTTTGCATGCTGGCCATGTGATCTTAGGCAAGTCAATTTACTTCCAAGAGTCTCAGTTTCTTCACATTTTATTGGGGGTAAGAGAAGTATCTTTCTTCTGTTGTTTCTTCTGAGTGTTACATTGCATTGGTTAACCTATTAACTGATACATTGCTTATAAAATACATTAAACGTTGCTAGTGTTCAATAAATAATGGCCTTCATCACGGTGATCATCACATCACCATTACCTTCTTTGCCATCATCACCGTCACGACCATAATCCTTTCCATCATTATTACTATCATATCATCACCACCACCACCACCTCCATGTGGTCACCATCATACCAACATCATCAGCATTTTCACCATCACCCTCACCACCATCAACATCAGCATTAGTATTATCCTATATAGAACCCGTATGGTGCCTTTCATTCAGTAAATGCCTCTTTAACAAACAAGCAAATCCAATCTAAATTAAATGAATCAGCACAAACATGGCAATATTATACCAAGCATCAGTATAAGGGTGACAGAGAATGTCTTTGCATTTATACCTATAATTTCCTGTTTTAGGATCTTTTCTCCCAAACTGAGCTTCGGATGTAACACAAGCCTCTATACTCCTTAGGTGCAGATGGAATTCAAGAAATGGTTTACTGGGGTGCGGAAAGGAGTTGAAACTGAAAGCTCTGAGGTATTTCGCTCTGCTACGCAGACCAAAATGGTAAGATGGGCTCTTCTGCAATGCCGTCTACTTGTCTGAACTCAGTATCTCCTGCTACTAGGAACTTCCTGGTTGTTTGATCTGAAAAAAAGAGAGAGATTACATTAGATTCCTGCATTAAGCTGTGGAAGTTTCTGGATTTTGAGACCAAACCCAGAAAATCTCTTTTTTCCCTTTTTCTTCCTCTCCCTCTTTTTTCCTTTCTTCCCTTTTCCTGTCTTTCTTCCTCTTCAGTCCATTAACAAATACCCAATGATATTTAACAGAAATATTACATGTATTTAACAACGTTCTTTTAACAAAAGTGAACTGAGTTCCTAGTTTGTGCCAGTCACTGTTTTAGATACTGGGGGGAAATCCTCACCTTCACAGAGTTGATATTTCAATAGGGAATAGACAGACAGTACATACCAAAAGTCGATTATACAGTTTGCTACAAAATGATATATGCTATAGAAAAAAATAGAGAGCAAAGGACTCTCACAGATAAAGAGGACAAACTCATGGTTGGACTTGAAGAGAGGCACTATATAGGGGTGGGAACATGGGAGGTATTAACAACTGAATATAAGATGGGCTCAGAGACCTATTGTACAACACAGGGAATATAGCCAATATTTTGTAATAACTTCACATGGAAATTAACCTTTAAAAATTATATTAAAATCTTGAAAAGAAAATAAAAAGGAGAAAAATTTAGAAAGCAATCAGGAATGCACCAGGCTGAAAGAGTTTTGTTGTTTTTAGTGGCTCAGTCGTGTCCAGTTCTTTGTGACCCAGTGGACTATAGCCTGTCAGGCTCCTCCATCCGTGGAATTTTTCAGGCAAGAATACTGGAGTGGGTTGCCGTGTCCTCCTCCAGGGGACCTTCCCAATACAGTGATTAAACCTCCATCTCCTACATTGCAGCTAGATTCTTTATCACTAAACCACCAGGGAAGCTCTGTGGAAGAGTTTATTTTTAAATAATGTGGCCGTGATGAACCTCCCTTTCCAGGTGGCACTAGTGGTAAAGAACCCGCCTGCCAATATAGAAGACATAAGAGATTCGGATTTAATCCTTGGGTCGGGAAGATCTCCTGTAGGAGGACGTGGCAACCCACTCCAGTATTCTTGCCTAGAGAACCCCATGGATGGAGGAGCCTGGTGGGTACACTTCATAGAGTCACACAAAGTCGAATACAACTGAAGTGACTTAGCACACAGCACAATGAACCTCCCTAAGACTCTGGCTCTTGAGTCCTCAGTCGTGTCCAACTATTTGTGACCCCATGGACTGTAGCCCAGCAAGATCCTCTGTCCCTGGAATTCTCCAGGCAAGAATACTGGAGTGGGTTGCCATTTCCTTCTCCAGGGAATCTTCCAGACCCAGGAATCAACCTGGGTCTCCCTCACTGCAGGCAGGTTCTTTACTGTCTGAGCCACTAGGGAAGCAAAAACTTGATGAATATATCTAATTTTTAAAAAATGACCCCTGGGAGAATCCTCTGGTGGTCCAGTGATTAGGGCTCTCTGCTTTCACTGCTGAGGGCATGGAGTCAGTCTGTGATGAAGGAATTAAGATTCCCTAATGCTAAGACCCTCATGCCGGGAAAGACTGAAGGCAGGAGAAGGGAGTAGCAGAAGATGAGATGGTTAAATGGTATCACTGACTCAATGGACATGAGTTTGAGCAAGCTCTGGGAGACAGTAAAGGACAGGGGAGCCTGGCATGCTGCAATCCATGGGATCGCAAAGAGTCAGACACGATTTAGCAACGGAACAATAGCAACAAAAAGAAATTAAGACTCTCAAATCCAGTGAGCAATTTCCACTCCCCAGGCATTGCCCTAGACAGAGGAAAACAATAGTGACCAAAACAATGAAATTTATAGATAGTAGAGACTGACCAAAATACCTTTAGGGGCAAGACAAATATCATACAATGAAACAGAGTATGAAGAGAATTAGAATATAGTGATAAGTAGTGAGGGAAAGACTATTATGGAATGAATGGTTAGGGAAAAACTGAGGAGGTGACATTTCAACTAACTATATATAAGAGTCCAGAATAATAATCATAATCCCTTATTTTTTTTAACGTGGATTATTTTTAAAGTCCACATTCTTGCCCAGGAAATCCCATGGACAGAGGAGGCTGACATGCTACAATCCATGGAGTCTCAAAGAGTCAGATGCAATTTAGTTCAGTCAGACTAAACAATAACATTTTTAAAGTCTTTACTGAATGTGTTACAACATTGCTTGTTTATGTTTTGGTTTTTTGGCCCTGAAGTATATGGGGTCTTAACTCCCCAGCCAAGGATAGAACCCAAGGGTCTTTTGCATTGAAAGGCAAAGTCTTAACCACTGGACCCCCAGGAGAGTCTCATAATCCCTATCTTTGCTACATTCTGCTACTGCTAAGTCACTTCAGTTGTGTCCGACTCTGTGCAACCCCGTAGACTACAGCCCACCAGGCTCCCCCGTCCCTGGGGTTCTCCAGGCAAGAACACTGGAGTGGGCTGCCATTTCCTTTTCCAATGTATGAAAGTGAAAAGTGAAAGTGAAGCCGCTCAGTCATGTCCAACTCTTGGCGACGCCATGGACTGCAGCCTACCAGGCTCCTCTGTCCATGGGTTTTTCCAGGCAAGAGTGCTGGAGTGGAGTGCCATTTTACATTCTAAAAAGCACATAATCAGAGACTTTCTTGGTTGTCCAGTGGTTAGGACTCTGCACTTCCACTGCAGGGAGCATGGATTAGATACCTGGTCCAGAACTAAGATCCTACATGCTGTGTGGTAAAGCCAACAATAAATAAATTAGTACATAATTAACCTAACCAAGCTTGCAACCTCCATTAATCCTCTGTAGCGTTTAAGTGATCCATCACTATTGGATTTACATAGAGCCCAAGTGTCTGGATTCAGATTGCAGATTCTACCATCTCTGGGCTATATGGCTGTATGACAAGCACTTGATATCTCTGAACCTCAGTTTCCTCATCTGTAAAATGGGAATGATAATAATATCTGTCTCATCATGAGAATTAAATGATATCTTATGAGTTAAGTGCTTCAAATGCTACCTGGCACACAGTGTGTGTTAGTTGTTCAGTCATGCCTGACTACTTGTGACCCCATGGACTGTAGTCCACCAAGCTCCTCTGCCCATGGAATTCTCCATGCAAGAATACCTGAGTGGTTGCCATTCTCTTCTCCAGTGGAACTTCCTGACCCAGGGGCTAAACCCAGGTTTCCTGCATTGCAGGCAGATTCTTTACCTCTGAACCCCAAACACTTAATGTTTGTGAAGAAATTAAAATTTTAAACCCCATTATAGATGGTGTTATGGGGTGTTGAGTAAAAAAAAAGAAAAAACACAGCCTAAAAGTTGGGAATTATGTTTTATTTGTCAGACTTTCCGAGGACTTCAAGAAGAGCTCTGAGGGACTGCTCCAAAGAGGCTAGGGAGGAGTCAGGTTATGTAAGAGTTTTTACAACAAAGATCGGGTAGTCAGAACAGCAAAAGATTACTGTTAATTAAGGGAAATTAACTTAAGGGACCTCTTAAGTTAAGGAATTTAGTGCTTTTCTATGTACAGGAAAATGCGAGTCTGCGTGTGTGCTCTAAGTCCCTTCAGTTGTTTACCACTCTATGCAACCCTACGGACTGTAGCCCTCCAGGCAAGACTACTGGAGTGGGTTGCCATGCCCTCCTGGATCTTCCCCACCCAGGAATAGAGGATCTTCCCAACCCAGGGATGGAACTCAAGTCTCTTAAATCTCCTGCTTTGCAGATGAGTTCTTTTCCACTAGCACCACCTGGGAAACCCACAAGAGCCTAGGCTCTTTGAAATAATTCCTTTGATAAGCATCTTAGCTATTTACCTCCGTATCCCATTCTTTCTCATCCTGAGTCCCCTCAGGGTGCACCTTTGTGGGTGGCTGTACCATCCTTTGTTTACTGATACATCAGGCAACATTAATGGCACCCCACTCCAGTACTCTTGCCTGGAAAATCCCATGGACGAAGGAGCCTGGTGGGCTGCAGTCCATGGGGTCGCTAAGAGTTGGACATGACTGAGCGATTTCACTTTCACTTTTCACTTTCATGCCTTGGAGAAGGAAATGGCAACCCACTCCAGTGTTCTTGCCTGGAGAACCCAGGGACGGAGGAGCCTGGTGGGCTGCCGTCTATGGGGTCGCACAGAGTCCGACACGACTGAAGCGACTTAGCAGCAGCAGCAGCAGCTTTGGATTTACTGAGCTTTGAACCGTGGGGCAATTCTAGCTTGTCAGTTCTAAGCACGCTTAGAAGTTTTAGTTAATTTCTGAGGTGTTCATTTCCCTTCAACTTTTTCTCCACATTGTTTCCCCCAAATAGGAGAAACTGGAGAAGTCATCGGAAATCTTTTGCAAAAGAGACTCTGCGTCTATCCAGCCACCGCCTGGGCCTCACCTTGTTAGTGTTTCTTGGTTCAAGACAGACAACTGAGCTGCGTGTGGACTGCGCCCCCTCGTGGTCATGTATGGATGGGCCCAATGCCACTGTTGACCTTTCCTATGAAAATGAGTCCTGACTGATTTCCTCATCTTGGTTTCTCTCTCCATAGAAAGAAAGGGACACCTGGGAGAATTCTTAGATCCAGAATCCAGTATTGTGTGTCAGGTCAATCAAATGGTTAAGAAATCCTTTTTAATGATGAGAGAAATATGTGGATTTTCCTCTGCTGCTGCTGCTGCTGCTGCTGCTAAGTTGCTTCAGTCCTGTCCGACTCTGTGCAACCCCATAGACGGCAGCCCGCCAGGCTTCCACGTCCCTGGGAGACTGACTAACATCTGGATCCAGCTTACAGATTCGCTAGCTTCTCCGTTGCATTTTATGCCCCCCAAGATTTTGCATCTCTGGACACCTGCATAATTCAATAATTCTCATATGAATTAACATGAAAAGGTTGCGTGCTTAGCAATGCAAAAATGGGACACCACCAGTCCCACTTAGGGGTGAATTGTCTTCGGGAAGAATTTTGCAGTCAGAACACCAGCACCTTTCCGTTTTCTTCTCCCGAAGACTTTTTTGAACCTACTCTATTCTCTGATTAAATATAATCTTGTTTTCTTAGTCTCATCTTTGAAGGAAAGTTACAGGGCTCAAAATAGCCTGAAGTTAAAATTCCCCTCCAGGTCCTCCCCACCATTCTATGCAAAACAAAGAACTCTCTCACTCTAAGAAAAAATGGACATTAAGGTTGATTATGCCCAACTCCCAGCTGGTCCAGCCTCTGGCCGATCTCCAAAATTCCTTGCCCCAGCTGTTTAAGAGATAACTACTCCGAACAACCTTGGAGAAGACCAGGCCCCCTTAAGACAGTAGATTTCCACATACATGCCTCTATATCCTTACTCTTTTCTTGGATAAGTGCAGCTGCTCACTAATCTGCTGCCCCTTCTCACCTCATTAAAGGTGATCTGTTCCTGCAAAGTGCTGGTCTCATTCTTTTTCTGAGCCTCGCCTTTACCCTACAATCTCCATGTCCTGGTATAAATGCTCCCAAACTAAAACAGTGTGGCATATCACATCAGTCATTTGATCTGATTTATTTTGTTCTACTGTTTCTAAATTCGTTTCCAAACATGTTGGGTTTTAGGTGTGTGTTTCAACATTAGAATTATTAAGTGCATGGATAATGTGACCAGACAATGTTTCCAAAACAATTTTAAATTGTAATGACAGTACAATTATGATTCATTAAANCATTTGATCTGATTTATTTTGTTCTACTGTTTCTAAATTCGTTTCCAAACATGTTGGGTTTTAGGTGTGTGTTTCAACATTAGAATTATTAAGTGCATGGATAATGTGACCAGACAATGTTTCCAAAACAATTTTAAATTGTAATGACAGTACAATTATGATTCATTAAAAAAGAAAGTGTAGAACATACTGTAAAGTTAAGCATATAGTCAAATTCAGAATACCCCAATACTGTAATTATTACAGGCTTCCCAGGGGGCACTAGGGGTAAAGAATCCACCTGCCAATGCAAGAAGAAGTAAGAAACTCGGGTTCAATCCCTGGGTTGGGAAGATCCCCTGGAGAAGGAAACAGCAACGCACTCCAGTATTCTTGCCTGGGAAATCCCATGGACGGAGGAAATTGGTGGGCTACAGTCCATGGGGTCACAGAGTCAGACAAGACTGAGCACACACCATACATAATACTATAATATGGTGGTGTGTTAACAACTTGGTCTAGTGTAAAGGTTAAAGGATGAGATGTTAAAAATAACTGTGCTGCTGCTGCTGCTAAGTCTCTTCAGTCGTGTCCATGGAATTCTGCAGGCCAGAATACTGGAATGGGCAGCCTTTCCCTTCTCCAGGGAATCTTCCCAACCCAGGGATTGAACCCAGGTCTCCCCACATTGCAGGTGGATTCTTTACGAGCTGTGCCACAAGAGAAGCCCAAGAATACTGGAGTGGGTAACCTATACCTTCTCCAGTGGATCTTCCCGACACAAGAATCAAACCAGGATCTTCTGCATTGCATACGGACTCTACCAACTGAATATCAGGGAAGCCCTTGGGTTAAGTTGCTATCAACTTTAAATGGATGATTTTTGTTAGAGACCGTCTACTACAGAGACCACCAAGTTGCAACTGTCTTTATTCATGGATCTGGATCTGGGCCCCCTCACTGCAAGGTGGTAGAAGGAGCCCCGACCCCTGTAAAACAGACATTTTATACTTTTTAGGTTTAGGGGAAGAGGTCTAAGCTACTTGGCAAACTACCATTGGTCTATTTGAAACTAATATCGAGCTGTTCGTTGTGGCAGTTACGGTTTGGCAAAGTCTTTTCTTTCTTTTTTTATTATTTTACTGCCTCTACTTTCTTATCTTGGGCAAACTTATCTTGAGTAAACTTAGCTTGAGCAAATTTGTGGTTTTGCTTAGGGCAGCGGGGCTTTCTGCCCTAGTAAAGTTTTAACCCGACCTTTAGCCTTCTCACGGGTGCGAGTTAACATTTTTCCTGTACATTCCCTACTAGTCTTATTGGGGAATCAAATCCTTGATTTATCTTTAGACTCATACTCATCAGGTACCCTCNTTTGATGATCCAGCGGATGTTAGCAATTTGATCTCTGGTTCCTCTGCCTTTTCTAAAACCAGCTTGAACTTATGGCTCCCCATGCATGCTAAGTCTTCTCAGTCATGTCCGACTCTTTGCTATCCTATGAACCATAGTCCACCAAACTCCTCTGTCCATAGGAATTCTCCAGGCAAGAATACCAGAGTGGTTTGCCATGCCCTCCTCCAAGGGATCTTCCCAACCCAGGGATTGAACCTGTGTCTCCTGTGGTTCCTGCATTGCAGGCAGATTCTTTACTGCTGAGCCACCAGGGAAGACCATGGTTGCCTGTACATACTGCTATATTTTAGATGGATGACCAATAAGGACCTGCTGTATATCACACAGAACTCTGCTCAGTGTTATGTGTCAGCGTGGATGGGGGGGGGAGTTTGGGAGACAGTGGATACATGTACATGTATGGCTGAGTCCCTTTGCTGTTCGCCTGAAACTATTGCAACATTGTTAATCGGTTAAACTCTTATACCAAATAAAAAGCTAAAAAAATTTTAAAGCTTTACTGAGGAATAAAATACAATAAAATGCTCTTACATAAATACAATTTTAAAATAATTTGAAAAATAAACAAAGATCGTAATAACAGTAAATGTTAAAATAGCAGCCAAGAGTCACCATAATTCGTCTGAAGAGATTTTGTGTGCATTTTTAAGGTCATAGACAAAGGACTGTGTCCCTTTTCTGTTTAGGGGGCTTGAATATCTCCTCCATGTGGTAGCACTATAACCAGAGTGTACAAATCACTTCCTCTCCCAGCTTTGAAATTATGTGATTTCTCTTGAAAAGCTGGCTTCTCCTATGGCTCAGTGGATAAAGAACCTGCCTGCAAAGCAGAAGACGTAAAAGATGTGGGTTCGATCCCTGGGTCAGGAAGATCCCCTGGAGAAGGAAACGGCAAGCCACTCCAATATTGTTGCCCGGAGAATTCCATGGATAGAGGAGCCTGGTGGGCTACAGTCCATGGGGTCACAAAGAGTCGGACACAACTGAGAGACTAAACACTTTCACACTTTCTCTTCCGTGAAAAGTTAAAATTTGGGGAAATTCACATGGTTTCAAAATGTGTACACATAGAGTGATTTTTTTAATATTGTGCAATTTCAAATTTACATAGATGGAACTTGCATAAAACAAAATATTTTTCAGGAGGACAATTTGGCACTAACTCTCCAAGTTTAATCATTTCATAATCCTTCCATTTAAAAACTTTCTTGATAGGAATCTATCTAGGGGATATTAAGATAAGTGTAATTTATAAATACAGGGATATGGGGTATATAAATTCAGGTCAATGATGTTGAATTAAACAAAATGTCCAGCCTAAAAGTTGAGAGTTGTGCATCCCTGCTGACCCAGTGGTTAAGAATCTGCCTGCCAGTGCAGGGGACATGGGTTTGATCCAGGAAGATTTCACATGCCTTAGGGCAACTAAGCTTGTGCACCCCAACTACTGAGCATGGGTGCCTAGAGCCTGTGCTCTGCAACAAAAGAAACCGCTGCTTTGAGAAGCTTGTGCACGGCAACTAGAGAGTAGCCCTGCTTGCTACAACTAGAGAAAACTCATGAAGAACGAAGACCCAGTGCAACCAAAAATAAATACAAATTTTTTAAAAATGAAAGTTGAGAGTTAAGTTTTATTTGGTGGAAAATCTCAAATAACTTTGAGAGACTGCTCCAAAGAGGCAGGGGCAGGACCCAAGATACTGGGTTTTTTTTGCAATAAAAACCAGTCGGTTGGAACATCAAAAGTGACTTAAAGTGAAAGTTGCTCAGTCGTGTCTAACTCTTTGCAATCCCATGAAATATNTTTTATTTGGTGGAAAATCTCAAATAACTTTGAGAGACTGCTCCAAAGAGGCAGGGGCAGGACCCAAGATACTGGGTTTTTTTTGCAATAAAAACCAGTCGGTTGGAACATCAAAAGTGACTTAAAGTGAAAGTTGCTCAGTCGTGTCTAACTCTTTGCAATCCCATGAAATATACAGTCCATGGAATTCTCCAGGCCAGAATACTGGAGTGGATAGCCTTTCCCTTCTCCAGGGGATCTTCCCAACCCATGGATCAAACCCAGGTCTCCCGCACTGCAAGCAGATTCTTTACCAGCTGAGCCACAAGGGAAGCCCAAGAATACTGGAGTGAATAGCCTATTCCTTCTCCAATGGATTTTCCTGAACCAAGAATTGAATTGGGGTCTCCTGCATTGCAGGTGGATTTTTTTTTACCAGCTGAGCTATCAGGGAAGCCTTGGAACATCAAAAGGTTACTGTTAATTAAAGAAAACCAGATATCTCAATTTAAGAAATTTAGCACTTTTCTAGGTATGGGAAGCTGCAAGAGTTTGGGCTCACAGAAGTCATTCCTTTGGCAGGCACTTTGGCTTACCTGTGTTTTCTCGTCCTGAGTCTCCTCATAGAGGTTGTCTGCAGTGGCTGAGGGCTTGATGGCAGCCATCCTGTTTTTTGCGGGGTTTTTTGTTTTTGTTTTTGTTTTTTTTTACCTTGAGTTCCATCAGGGCTCACCATCTGGATGGCTGCAATATCCTTTGTTTACTGACGTGGCAGGCAATATTTTTCATTCACAATGTGATTTGTTCTATAATCCTGAATTATTTGCTGTGATGTATCAGATGGAGGAAAAAGGAACACTTTGTACATAAAATGTTGCCTTAAACTTGTACATACAGTTACAAAATCACTAAGCTACCATGCTCAAAGATAACCCAGGCTAGCATGGCTTAACTTTTGTTGCTGTTCAGTCGCTAAGTCATGTTGTCTTGTCAGACTCTTCGGAACCCCTTGGACTGCAGCACACCAGGTTTCCTTGTCCTTCACTGTCTTCCTAGAGTTTGCCCAAACTTGTGTCCATTGAATCAGTGATGCCATCCAACCATCTCATCCTCTGTCGTCCCTTTATCCTCCTGCTTTCAATCTTTCTCAGCATCATGGTCTTAATAAATTGGCTCCTTGCATCAGGTGGCCAGAAGGTTGGAGCTTCAGCTTCAGCATCAGTCCTTCCAATGAATATTCAGGGTTGATTTCCTTTAGGATTGACTTGTTTGATCTTCTTGCAGTCCAAGAGACTCTCAAGAGTCTCCTCCAGCACCACAGTTCAAAAGCACTAGTTCTTAAGTGCTCAGTTTTCTTTATGGTCTAACTCTCAGCTTTGCCTATATGGACCTTTGTTGGCAAAGTGATGTCTCTGCTTTTTAATATGCTGTCTAAGGTTTTTCATAGCTTTTCTTCCAAGAAGCATGCATCTTTTAATTTCACAGCCACAGTCACCATCTGCAATGATTTTGGAGCTCAAGAAAATAAAGTCTGTCACTGTTTCCATTGTTTCCCCATTTACTTGCCATGAAGTGATGGGACCAGATGCCATGATCTTAGTTTTTTGAATGTTGAGGTTTAAGTCAGGTTTTTCACTCTCCTCTTTCACCTTCATCAAGACATGCATACACACATACATTTATCAAATGAATGCATATATATGGCATGTCATTAAAGTTTTGAAGTGAACTTTCCCCATTATTCAAAACAATGCAGGTTTTTAAAAATAATAATAATAAAGACTTATCATGGGAACTGGATGACTTACAAATTTTCTTTCATGACAAAAAAAATGTCATCCTGACCTGCCCTCATGTTCTTAGCTCAATTTACAATCTAAATTTGTGTTCTGTTATCAAAGCCTCACAGAATTGGGGGTGGGGTGGTGTATGATTGTGTGTATGCCAATGTAAACTCGCCTGTCTTTACAGTGCTAAAAAGCTTAATATCAGTTTTGGAAAATCATCTTGCAAGTTATCATCATAGCCAGGATGATAATACTACTATATATATAATAGTATATGATATGTATATGTATATTGGTATATACCCAAATTGGTATCAAGTCTACATCTCCCACATTGGAAATTCTTTACCCTAGAACCACCAGAGAAGCCCCATATATATATATATATATATATATAAAATGACAAAGTTTGGGGTGATGTGTGTGAGTATGTGAGTCTTCAAGCAAAATTCGTTCATTGTTTCACTCACTTGTTACTAAAAGAAAGAAAAGAAAAAAGAAAAACCTGAGTTTGTTATGCTCACCTGTTCCCCCACATGTGATGTTTTTACCACATATAATGTTTAGGAAAATGAGTAGGATATGTAATAAAAGTGTACCTAGCTGAAAAAGTCAGTGTATTATTTCTACCATTCTGTGGATATGCGTGACTTTTAAAGAAAATTTTGAATTTTTTTAGAGCAGTTTTAGGTTCACAGAAAAACTAAGCGATGAGTATAGAGAATTCCCATGTGCCTTCCACCTGCACACAGGCACAGACTCCCTGACTGGCCCACTCACAGCTGTACGTTTGTTAAAACTGATGAATCTGCATCAATACCTTGTAGTCACCCCAAATCCATAGTTCACCAATTAGGGTTCACTCTGGGTGTTGTGCATTCCAAGGGTTTAGATAATTGTGTAATGATCTGTGTCCATCATTATAGTATCACTTAGAGCATATTCACTCATGAGCCCTAAAACTCATCCAACTATTCATCATGTTACTGCCAATGTCCAATTTGGGGGCTGTTTTATAGCATTGTATTTTTTTAAAGACTTATTTATTTCTTGGCTGTGGTAGATCTCTGTGGCTACACATGGGCTTTCTCTAGTTACCTCCAGTGGAGGCTCCTCTTTGATGTGGTGCTGATGTGTCTCATGGTGGTGGCCTCCCTTCTTGCTGAGCACAGGCTCTGGGGCACATGGGCTTCAGTAGTTGTGGCACACTGGCTTAGTTGCTCTTCAGCATGTGGGATCAAACCTGACCAGGAATCAAACCCGTGTCCCTTGCATTACAAGGCTTAACCACTGGACCTTCAGGGAAGTCCAGCTCATTGCATATGCCATAAAAAAAAATGTATATATATATATATATATAATATAAATATATCACATCTTTTTTCAATTTAATTATAGTTGATTTACAATGTTATGTTAGTTTCAAGTGTACAGCAAAGTGATTTCATTATATATATCTAATATATATATATATATATTCTCCCCCACCCCTTGGGCTTCCCAGGTAGTGCTGGTAGTAAAGAACCTACCTGCCAATGCAGGAGACATAAGGGATGCGGGTTAGATCCCTAGGTTGCAAAGATCCCATGCAGAAGGAAAAGGCAACCCAATTCTGTCGGGAGCCGCGTTAGGCACTACTGACAAAATAGAGGCACGGCCCTAACCCCCCTCCCTTTTTTCCATAGGCATGGATCTGGAATGAAGGAGTTAGGTTTTGAGGTTCTGACTTGTTTTTTCCTTTCCTCGGCTGAGTTGATTGAAGAGAATATTAAGGTGTTTTTGAGAGGAGCATGAGAAGGCGTAAAGCCTTCTGCAGCTGTGCTCAAAGAATAATAAAGTTAATCACTGACATTTGTTCAAGGACTTTTATGAAAAAGTGTTCCAGGGTGAGCACAGAGGCCGCAGCTTGAGGCCGTGGGAGGGATTGCTATCCGAAGCCCATTTGTGAGAAAAGTGTTTATGGCAAAGGAGTTTGCTGAATTCAGGGCTTAGGAATAATTAAAATAGTAAGAAGCTAAAGACTTAAGGATTGCTGTAATATTACAATATTCTACTATAGTTTATAGAAATTAGGGACTTTAGAGATAATTATTAGCTAGAAGCCCTTTCTAAGAAATAGTGAGTTTAGAATACTAGGAGCAAACAGGACTTAGATAAGAATTAAACTGAGGAATGTGGTATGCAGCCCAGACATTAGCATGAGTTACAGTGTATTCACAAGGACACATGAGAAAAAGTAGATAAGAGAATCGCTGAGGAAGGAACTCCTTTTGAGGGGCAACAATGATTTTTGGAGAGAAATAAATCTGGGTCGATGGGANATTGCTTTCCAGCTTCATTGCGATGCAACTGACATACAATATTGTGTAAGTTTAAGTTTACTCACATGTTGTGTAAGTAAATCATGTGATAATTTGACACACATATAACTGCAAAATGTTTACCATCAGATTAGTTAACACATCCTTCACTTCACATAATTAACATAATTTTAAAAGAACTGTTTCAGAAGGTGCTCCTCATCACTAATTATTAGAGAAATGAAAAGCAAAACTACAATGAGGTATTACCTCATCATTCTAATGATGGTCAGAATGGCCATCATCAAAAAGTCTACAAATAACAAATTCTGGAGTGGGTGTGGAGGAAAAGGAACCTTCTTACACTATTCATAAGAATATCATATCAGTTGGTGTAGTCACTATGGAGAACAATATGGAAGTTCTTTTAAAAAATTAAAAACAGACCTACCATATGATCCAACAATCCTACTCTTGGGTATATATCCAGAGAAAACTAATTTGAAAGGATTCATGCACCATAATATTCATAGCAGCACTATTTACAACAGTCAAATTATGGAAGCAACCTAAATATCCATCCACAGGTGAATGGATATCAAAGATGTAATACATGTATACAGTGGACTGTTAGCCATAAAAAAGAAAGAAAGAATGCCATTTGTAGCAACAGGGATGGACCTATAGATTCTCATATTAAGTGAAGTAAGTCAGACAGAGATAAATATCCTATGACATTGTCTCTATGTGGAATCTAGAAAAAAATGATACAAGTGAATTTATTTACAAAACAGAAGCAGATTTACAGACACTGAAAACAAACTTATGGTTGCCAAATGGGAAAAGGGAGGGTGGAGGAATAAATTAAGTTTTTGGGATTAATAGGTACGTGCTATTATATATAAAATGAACATCAAGAACCTATTGTACAGCACAGGGAACTATATTCGGTATCTTGTAACAACCTACAATGGAAAAGAATCTGAAAAAGGATAGATATATACACCAGAAACTAACACAACATTGTACACAACTCTACTTCAATAGAAAAGAACCATTTCAGATTTACAGAAACGTGATGATAGGACCGACGTACCCAGCACCCATGTACCCCCATGAGTAACATTCTGTAGACACCGAGCATCTCCTTCCCTTCTCTATCCTGTGAATGTCTTAGAAACAGGGATAATATTCGTATTCCCAAGGCAAATTAACACATTAGTTGGAGCTCAATAAATATCTGAGAAATGAAGGAACAGAGAGCCAAAGGAGAAAAGAAAGAACCACTTAATTCAGATTCATGAAATCTCAGTCTTTAGTCTCCTGCTAACCCACAACCAAATCCTGATCTTTTTCTTGAAGAAAAAAAAAATCTGTTTTTTTTAAGAAAAAATTAAAACCAAAGAATTACTATGTATTATATCAAACATTTATATACCCATCACCTAGAAAAGACAATTAGTAACATTTTATTGTGCTTCCCTGGTGGCTTAGTGGTAAGGAATCCACTTGCCAATGCAGGAGACCCAAGTTCAACCCCTGGGTTGAGAAGATCCCCTGGAGGAGGAAATGGCAACCCACTCCAGTATTCTTGCCTGGAGAATCCTATGGACAGAGGAGCCTGGCGGGCTACAGTTCATGGGGTTGCAAAAGAGTCAAACACTACTTAGCAACTAAGCAGCAACAACAGCAGCATTTTATTATATTCAATTTGGGTCTTTTTAAACAAAGAAAATAACTTTTGACAGATCCAATGACTCCCTTTGACTCTCCAACCCTAGGTTCTGTTTTTCTCTCCATTCCCCCAAAGTGGCAAATAGTATTTATTTAGCATATACCCTTCCCTTCTGATTTCACACATATGTATATTATATGCATCCAAACACGTTTGCATCTCAACATAGACTCATACATAAAACACCCATATCAGTGAACAATATCTAGCATTGCTTTGTCCATTTCCATTTTTATCTATATTTGCCTAAATATGTAATAAATATACTGACAGTTCATCTTATATTTTTAAGTTCAACTGTCTGTAAAGATGATGTCTGTGAAACTGGAATGTCATACTGCATAATATATTAGCAACCAAACACACATTCATCATTTGTTTGCACCCTGAGTTCTGCTCATTACCACAGGAAGAAAATAGGGGAAGTGGGTTTTTGCAGCAACATGCATCAGGATACCACCCTTACAAAGCTAAATAATCTAGTCTGAGAAAAAATACTCGTCAGTATTTAGGAAGCAAGTATAGCAACCAGACAGCACATAATTAAAGCACCCCATTTCTCAGTGCATGTTATTTTAAAAATGTGGGGAAAACACTAAACACTGGTATAAAAACTTTGGAAAATTATTTGGCCATATCTACTGTATCTCTGTGATCTTTATCCCTATCTATAGTTATCTGTATATACTTTTTGGTGTGTGTGTGTGTGTGTGTGTGTAATTTCACTCCTAGGCATATTCTCAAAAGAAATGAGTACCCATATACATTAATAGATATGTATGGATAAATAGATTGGGACATATTCATGGAATGGAATCCCATATGCCAATGAAAAAGGACAAAGCACAGCTACATGCCCCAACATGGATAAATCTAATAGACAATGATTAACAAAAGAAGAGCAATTGAAGAGACAACAGGTGGTATGAGTCTACTTATATAAAGTTCAAGAACAGACAAAAATAATCTGTGGTGGTGGAGATGGGTTAATTCCAGGGATGGGAGGATGGTACTGGCCAGAAGGGGACATTGGAGAATATTCTGAGGGACTGAAAAGATTTCCATGTCCTGATTACCCTCCCTCTGAAAAGAGAATACTTCCTGAGACATTAGCTTGCTGTACTCCCTCTTTGCCTGACAAAGAATAAATCTGTTCTTTCTTTCTCCTTCGAAACTGTCTCCATATCTCATATCAGCATTGTGTACAGAGAACCAATATTTTGGCATCAGTGATGATCTTACAAGTGTGTACTAATCTACAAACTCATCGAGTTGTATATATTCATTATGCAAGGCATTTTTGTATGTAAAAAGTTAATTAAAAGAAAAGAAGATAGAAATAGCCTTCTATGAATGAAAGGCGTTGATCTGGACTCTGATGGAAGGAAGGAAGATTCCTGTGGAGAATATAGCATGATCAAGTTGTTGTTAGGCATATGTTGGGGCCAAGAGGTAGATGCAGAGAGAAAGGCCATAGTTGGACATTCAACATCTCACAAACTTGGGCCTCCATCTGGAAGAGATCAGCTCAGGGATTTGATAACTTCATCTTTGTAGGACTTGATCAAAAAGTAGCTTATAAGTAATAGCTAATGTGAAGACATCTAGAGCTAAGATATTTCTTTAAAAAGCAGAAGAAAAGAAACTTCCTTCTTCTGATCCCTTCCCCTGCTCCCCCAAAATTTGCAAGTCTATTCTGGTCAGAAATAGCAAATCAGAATGGAAACTAACACCATGGTACTCTTGGCTCTGTTCGGACTTTGCACTTCCAACCTGGCTGGGTTGTTGGTCCATGAACTAAATTCTGAATATTGGCCCTGATACCCACTTACTCTGGAGCTCATCATTCTCCTTTATGTGTCAAGCCTTATTTAATCTCTCCAGCATCATCTGAAATCACATATCCTTCAAGAAACCACTTATTGTGGATTATCAAAAACACTAATTTGAAAAGATACATGCATCCTAAAGTTCACAGCAGCATTATTGACAATTGCTAACATAGGGAAGCAACCTGAGTGTCCATCAACAGATGAATGGAAAAAAGAGGTGGTATACACACATACACAGGAATACTTCTAAGCCATAAAAAGGAATGAAAATTTGCCATTTGCAGCAACATGTATGAACATGGAGGGCATTACACTAAGTGAACTAAGTCAGGCAGAGAGAGATAAAAACTGTAGGATAGCACTTAGAGGTGGGATTTGAAAAACACAAGAAACTGGTGAATGTATACGATAAAAAAGAAGCAGACTCACAGATGTACAGAACAAGTTAGTGGTTACCAGTGGGGAGGAAGGGCAACATGAGGATGGGGGAGTGGGAGGTAGGACCACATTTTCATTGTCACATTTGGGGGGTGATACTGCTAGCCTCTAGTGGGTGGGGCTTACAAAAGGCTCCCACAGCAAAGAATAATCCAACTCCAATGTCAATAATCCCAGGTTACAGAAAAAACACACAGAGCATAATTAAAAATTTTCTAACCTTAGTAGGAGCTCTGAGCATAGAGCTTAGATGTAACTTTCATTTTCTTCTATTTCAAATCCATGTTTCTAAGATTTCTATAAGAAGTGTACTTTAAGATTTTTAAACATCATTTTATTATGAAAACTTGTCAAGTTGCAAGAATTTTACAGTGAATGCCCATGTACCTGAGAGAGGCTGCGACCTGGGACCCTTTGTTGCAGTGGTTCCACCTGGACAAACATCTCCCTGAACAACAAAATGCAAAATGGGACGAATAACTTCACACATGCACAGATGGGGGCAAATTATGAACAATAAGATACAAAAATGTCACACGCCAGTTGCCATTTCTGAGGGGTGGGAGCAAAATTGGGTCCTGCACATGAACCTGGAATCTTCAGTGAATATTTCACTTGTGTTTTTACAATGTATCTCCATGTCTGCTTTGCCCTCTCACTTCATTCATTCATCTTACTTTCTAAAATTAATTTATTTCTTTATTGAAGGATAATTGCTTTACAGAATTTTTTTGTTTTCTGTCAAACCTCAAGATAAATCAGCCATAGGTATACATATATGCCCTCCCTTTTGAACCTCCCTTGCATCTCCCTCCCCATCCCACCCCTCTAAGTTGATACAGAGCCCCTGTTTGAGCTTCCTGAGCCATACAGCAAATTCCCACTGGCTATCTATTTTGCATATGGTAATGTAAGTTTCCATGTTACCCTTTCCACTCATCTCATCCTCTCCTCCCCTCTCCCCATGTCCATAAGTCTATTCTCTATGTCTGTTTCTCCATTGTTGCCCTGTAAATAAATTCTTCAGTACCATTTTTCTAGATTACATATATATGCATTGCAGCTGCTGCTGCTAAGTTGCTTCAGTTGTGTCCAACTCTGTGCGACCCCATAGACGGCAGCCCACTAGGCTCCTCTGTTCCTGGGATTCTCCAGGCAAGAATACTGGAGTGGATTGCCATTTCCTTCTCCAAAGCATGCATAAGTGTAAAGTTGCTTTGGTCATGTCTGACTTTGTGTGACCCCATGGACAGCAGCCCACCAGGCTCCTCTGTCTATGGAATACTCTAGGCAAGAAGGCTGGAGTGGGTTACCATTTCCTTTTCTCATATATGCGTTAGAATACGATATTTATCTTTGTCTTTCTGACTCACTTCACTCTCTATAATAGGTTCCAGGTTCACCCACCTCATTAGAACTGACTCAAATGCATTCCGTTTTAGGGCTAACTAATATTCCATTGTGCATATGTACCACGACTTCTTTATCCATTCAACTGTTGATGGGCATCTAGGTTGCTTCCATGTTCTAGCTATTGTAAAGAGTGCTGCAGTGAACAATGAGATACATGTGTCTTTTTCAATTTTGGGTTCCTCAGGGTGTATGCCTAGGAGTGGGATTGCTGGGTCATATGGTGGTTTTATTCCTAGTTTTAAAGGAATCTCTATATCATCTTCCATAGTGCCTGTATCAATCTACATTCCCACCAACAGTGCAAGAGCATTCTCTTTTCTCCACACCGTCTCCAGCATTTATTGTTTGTAGACTTTTTGGTGATGGCCATTCTGACTGATGTGAGGTGATATCTCATTGTAGTTTTGATTTGCATTTCTCTAATAATGAGCGGTGTTGAGCATCTTTTTCATGTGTTTGTTAGCCATCTGTATGTCTTCTTCAGAGAAATGTCTAGATCTGTTTCCTACTTTTTGATTGGGTTGTTTGTTTTTCTGGTATTGAGTTGCATGAGCTGCTTGTATATTTTGGAAATTAATCCTTTGTCAGTTGTTTCATTTGCTATTATTTTCTCCCATTCTGAGGGTTGTCTTTTCACCTTGCTTATAGTTTCCTTTTCTATGCAAAAGTTTTTAAGTTTAATCAGGTCCCATTTGTTTACTTTTGTTTTCATATCCATTACTCTAGAAGGCAGGTCATAGAGGATCTTGTTTTGATTCATGTCATTGAGTGTTCTGCCTATGTTTTCCTCATTTTATAGCTTCTGGTCTTACATTTAGGTCTTTAATCCATTTTGAGTTTATCTTTGTGTATGGTGTTAGGAAGTGTTCTAATTTCATTTTTTTACATGTAGCTGTCTGGTTTTCCTAGCACTATTTATTGAAGAGGCTGTCTTTGCCGCATTGTATATTCTTGCCTCCTTTGTCAAAAATGAAGTACCCATAGGCGCATGGGTTTATTTCTGGGATTTCTATCTTGTTCCATTGGTCTATATTTCTGTTTCTGTGACAGTACTATGTGGTGTTGTTGACTGTAGCTTAGTAGTATAATCTGAAGTTAGGAAGGTTGCTTCCTCCAGCTCCATTCTTTCTCAAGACTGCTTTGACTATTTGGGGTCTTTTGTGTTTCCATAAGAAATGTGTAATTTTTTGTTCTAGTTCTGTGAAAATTTTCATTTGGAATTTGATAGGAATCACAATGAATCTGTAGATTGCATTTGGTAGTATAGCCATTTTCACAATATTGATTCTTCCTACCCAGGAACATGGAATATCTCTCCATCTGCTTATGTCGTCTTCGATTCTTTCATTAGTATCATATAACTTTCTGTGTAACAGTTCTTTTGTTTCCTTAGGTAAGTTTATTCTCAGATATTTAATTATTTTCGTTGCAATAGTGAATGGGATTGATTCCTCAATTTCTATTTTCAATTTTTCATTGTTAGTATATAGAAATGCAAGTGATTTCTGTGTATTGATTTTGTATCCTGCAACTTTAATAAATTCACTTATCAGCTCTAGTAATTTTCTGACATTCGTCTTATTTTTCCAAATGCATTTCAGAGCACGTTGCATCCTTCAGTTGACTGTCTCTGTTTCTGTATTTAAAAAAAAAAAAAAAACTGCTGTTCTCTTTAGTTTCTCATTAGAATACTAGAAGATGGTCCCACAGTAGCTGTTACAAAATCCCCAATTCTCCTTGAGAAACACCAGAGATAAAGACATATAAGTTCCTATTTCTGTTTTCATTTTGTCATGATGGCTCGAAGTCTCTTTTTGCCTTTGAGTGGTAAGTCGTTAAAATATTTTATTCTCTCTTAAGAAAAACAGATATTGTATATTAATGCATATATATGGAATCTAGAAAAAAGGTACTGATGAGTCTATTTGCAGGGCAGGAATAGACACAGGCACAGAGAATGGATTTGTGGACACAGGGGAAGGCGGGGTTGGGGAGGAGAGAAGTAGGTGAGACCAAGTTAGAAATAGCATTGAAACATACACATGATAATGTGTAAAATAGGTAGCTAGTGGGGAGATGCTGTATAACACAGAAAGTGCGCTCAGTGCTCTGCGACAACTTTGAGGGGTAGACTGGGGTGGGGGGCAGTGGGGGTGAAGTTCAAGAAACAGGTGACATATATATACCTATGGCTGACTCAAGTTGTATGGCAGAAGCCAACACAACATTATAGAGCAATGATCCCCAATTAAAAATAATTGAAAAAAAAAACAATAAAAAATTTAAAAATATATTTTATTATCTTTAAGTAGAAATAGTAAGGACACTTCAACTCTCATACTCTGTCTTGTTTTCAACACTGTGGCTTGGGCAGGGGGCATCCACATGGTTTGCTCTTTTAAACCATGGCTGAGGTATGTCTCCTATGGAAATACCTGGAAGAATTTAGATGGGTCACTTCAAAATGATTTCATCAGGCAACAGGGCTCTTCAAAGCTTGCAATCTCTTATATTCCATCGTACAAGGATAGGATCAAAGTGAGCTTCTGGGGTGGTTGTTGTTGCGCTGTGCTCAGTCGTGTCCTACTCTTTGCAACCCCGTGAACAGAGGAACCTGGCAGGCTACAGTCCCCTGGATTTTCCAGGCAAGAATATTGGAGCGGGTTGTTGTTTCCTTCTCCAGGAGATCTTTGCCACCTCATCTCCTCCAACTCCTGTATTGGCAGGCAGATTCTTTACTACTGAGCCAACTGGGAAGCTCTTGCAAAACATGAATCTCATGTAAGAATGGATTCTTTCATGTCAGGGCCAGGTTTTTGGCAGGGAAAGCTGTCCCGTACTCATTTTTCTTCCTGAAACTGAGTTTGATTCTTCCAGATCTATTTGCTTAGTGAGCCAGAATTTCCATACTTGAGTCCTCTAAGTCTCTGAGCTGACCACTCGGAGCATGCAAATTGCTTGTAAAGTTACTGAGCATGCAAACTGCTCATAAAATTGCAATGTTGCTCTTTCAGTATGAACGTACCTTGAAGGGAACTAAAAATTGATGAGTCTCTATCTTGTTTCAGAGAAATCACACTTGCTTCCTGCTCCTAATTTTGGAAGCCCCAACATGTATTTTATAAACATATTGAAACTGCTCCTCATTCCATGCTATGTGTGTTTTTGTTTTACTAAAAATACCAAGAGGACTTCTAGAATTATACTTTTTAATTTACTTGCCCACAATAAGCTAATTTAATTGTCCAAGTCCTGTGACTTTCTTTTTTGGCCACACTGGGAAACACAGGATCTTAGTTCCCAGACCAGGAATCCAATCCAGCCCCTCAGTAGCAAAAGCGCAGAATCATAACCACTGAATGACGAGGGAATTCCCCAACTCTTTTGACTTTTATGAAACACTTGTCCAGTGAGAAAACCTGTATTATTTTCAAATAGAATAAACTGCTAATGAATGTTAAAGTCAACAATTGATGAAGCCACATTTTGCTAACTATATAACTACATAGGGGCTTCCTTTGTGGCTCAGATGGTAAAGAATCTGCCTGCAATTCAATTCAGGTGGCCCAGGTTTGATCCCTGGGTCATGACAATCCCCTGGAGAAGGAAATGACAATCCTCTTCAGTATTCTTGCCTGGAAAATCCCATGGACAGAAGAACCTGGTGGGCTATAGTCCATGAGGTCACAAAGACTGAGCAACTAACACTTTCATTTTGCTTTCTTTCATATACTTATAAAAGGCATTAAAATAAATAATTATTTGTCAGTATTATTCAGCTTTCTAAAATTTCCCGTTTCATCTATTTTTATCCTTGACATCTCAAACATATTTTTATGAATCTGTGGATGTTTGTTGACCACGATCAACTGACTTTTAGCTCTCAACGACCAAACAGTCTCTAGAGGGCCAAAATTGTGTTGAATGTGCTCAGTGTGTTTAGAGAAAGTATTCAAGAGTTATTTGGGGGAGGAAAGTAAAGTCAGCCTCAACAGATTCAGGCCACCAGAAAGTATTTAAAAAATTAAACTCCCCTTTTGTTTTCTCCCCCAGGACTTTCCTGCTTAATTTTCTTTCAGAATATTCCTGATTCATCATTTCAAGGTATGTGGGTGATGGGCAGAATGCATCTGGAATAGTTTGTGTGGCCTGTGTTTCTACAGATGTTGTTGTTTGGGGACCGCACCCTGAGGCGTGTGGGACCCTAGTTCCCTGACCAGGGGTCAAATCCACAGCCCCTGCACTGGAAGGTGGAATCTTAACCACTAGATTGCCAGGAGAGTCCCTATAGATGTTTCTTTACAAGGCAGTTTGAGGATAAGCAGAACAACTTTTGCTCTCCCCAAACTCAGAATTAAAAAGAGAAATATGGAAATGGTAAGCATTTGCTCAAACTCATGTGACTCTCCAAGTAATTCTAGCCTTCACAGTTTTTCCTACCACGCTACATTTATGACACTTAAAAAGAAATAGCTTTATTGGTTCATTCTTACTGTGTAACTGAGGCTATTTACAAAAAGAATCCACAAAAGTCAGAAGAACAATTCTATAGAAATAATAAAGAGAAAACTACTCTTTTTATTATGCGTGCATGCTAAGTCTCTTCAGTAGTGTCTAACTCTTTTCAAAACCCTATGGATTGTAAGCTGCCAGGCTCCTCTGTCCATGGGATTCTCCGGGCAAGAATGCTGGAGTGGGTTGCCATCCCTTCCTCCAGGGGATCTTCCTGACCCAGGGATTGAACCTGTGTCTCCTGTGGCTTCTTCACTGCAGGCAGATTCTTTAATGCTGAGCCACAATCCATAGGATTGCAAAGAGTTGGACATTACTAAGCAACTAAGCACATCACACTCAGGAAGCCCTCTTTTTATCATGGTGTGTGTATATATATATATATATATATATATATGCTCTTTTACCTATATATACCTATAAATAAATATACACCTATGCTAATATATTTCTATATAGCTATGCCTACATATATATATATATATATACACACCTATATGTATGTACTTATTTACCTATATATAAATATATAAAATATACATTTATTTTTATATTTAAATATATATATATATACCTATGTATGGGATTCCCTGATGGCTCAGTGGTAAAGAATCTGCCTGCAGTGTGGTAGACACAGGAGACACAGACTTGATCCTTGGGTCGGGAAGATGCCC
Organism: Neotragus moschatus; assembly: GCA_006410615.1. Lineage (NCBI taxonomy): Eukaryota > Metazoa > Chordata > Mammalia > Artiodactyla > Bovidae > Neotragus > Neotragus moschatus. The sequence goes on from SJYA01001103.1 coordinate 163,677, forward strand.
TGGAGGAGGAAATGGCACCCCACTCCAGTATTCTTGCCTGGAGAATCCCATGGACAGGGTAGCTTAGTGGGCTACAGTCCATAGGGTTGCAAAGAGTTAGACATGGCTGAGTGACTGAGAATGTTGTACCTATTTACTTATTTATATAGTTATTTTAAAAGTATATATTAATATAAATATAGACAAATAGGTATATATTTAAATACATATACATACATAGGTATAGACATTTTAAAATATATATTATATGTATAATTAAGTAAATATGTGTATATTTAAACACATGAGTCACAGTAAACAGAGTGATCATCTTTTATTATTTCCATATAATTTTTGCGGGTTCCTTGTGGAAATAGCCTATGTATGTTAAATAGTATGTACATAAATATAAACATGCATTTACACACATAAATAGGTAAATAGATATAGATACAGACCAAGATTTGGTAAACGCAGATATGACTATGTGTGTATTATTTACAAATGTAGTCACAGTTTATGCATTTTACAATATGTTTTTATTTCACCTAATACATCCTGAATATCTCTTGTCAATCAGACACAGCATTCCATTTTGTTAATATACCACAGTTTATTGATCCATTTTCCTGTTGATGGACTCCTGATTTTCTGAAGGTTGACTATGATGAAGAGGGCTGCTGTGAAGCCTTTTGAACAAAGACTTCATTTACAAGTCTTTCTGTGGACATATGCTCTCATTTTTCTTGGGGGCATTTCTCTAAGAGGAATCACTGGATCATAGGATGACCAAATATGTGGAATTATTTTCATCTTGTAAATGATAAGATGAAAGCAAAAAATTAAGAAAAATGCAATCTAGCCTGGGAAACTGCAAATTAAAAATCATGAGGCTTGCCTGGTGGTCAAATGGTTATAACTCTATGTTTTCACTGCAAGGGGCATGGGTTTGATCCCTATTCTGGGAACTAAGGTCCCTCATGCTGTGCCTCCTGGCCAATAAACAAAAAATAGTAAAGAAGTACTATCTTCATGAATATTTAGTGGGAGATTGCCATGAGACATTAACTGTTTAAGATTATATTTTAAATTTTTTCTTTTGGGCTATCCTGAGTCTTTGATGCTGCCCAGGCTTTTCTCTAGTTTTGGAGAGTAGAGGCTACTCTCCAGCTGTGGAGCAGCTTCTCACTGTGGTGGCCTCTCTTGTTATCGGGCACTTAGACTTGAGTACTTGCAGCACATGGGCTCTGTAGTTGTGGCAAATGGGCTCAGTTGCTCCAAGGCATGTGGGATCTTCCTGGACCAGGAATCGAACCCACATCTCCTGAACTGGCAGGTGGATTCTTTACCACTGAGCCACCAGGGAAACCCCTAAGATTACATTTTGAACTCAGGGACGATCAGTCTGTCTTCTTGTTCACTCCTGTCTACCATTCCATGCCAAGATGGTCTCCATCTCATGGCTGTCCCACTGCTCAAGAAAACCTTCTGCTGGAGACTTCCCTGGCTGTCCAGTGGTTAAGATTCCACACTTTCAACACAAAGGACACGGGTTCAGTCTCTGATTGGGGAACTAAGATCCCACATGCCATGTGGCAGGGCCAAAAAGGAAAAAAAAAAAGAAAAAAGAAAAAACCACCTTCTGCTAGATTTTCTCTTACTTAGTCATCTCAGCCACACTTGCCCTGGTCATCCTACAGAATTTCTCTTCCTGACCCTCTCAGCCTCTGGCTTCTTTTTTTTCAAATTTATTTTTAATTGGAGGATAATTGCCTTATGGTATTGTGTTGGTTTCTGCCATACATCAATATGAATCAGCTATCAGTTCAGTTCAGTCGCTCAGTGTCCAATTCTTTGAGACCCCACGGACTGCAACGTGCCAGGCTTCCCTGTTCATCACCAACTCCTGGAGCTTGCTCACACTCATGGCTGTACATATGTCCCCTCCCTCTTGAACCTCCCTCCCACCCCATCCCACCCCTTTAGGTTGTTACAGAGCACTGGGTTTGAGCTTCATGCTTCATACAATAAAATTTTCACTGGCTATCTAATTTTACATATGGTAATATATGTTTCAACATATGTTTCAATATATGTTTCAATTTATCCCACCTCGGGCTTCTTCCTGTGGTTGTTCAGTTGCTAAGTCGTGTCCGACTCTTTGTGGCCCCATGGACTGCAGCGCACCAGACTTCCCTGTCCTTCACCATCTCCTGGAGTTTTCTTAAACTCATGTCCATTGCAGAGAAGGCAATAGCACCCCACTCTAGTACTCTTGCCTGGAGAATCCCAAGGACAGGGGAGCCTGGTTGGCTGCTGTCTATGGGACTGCACAGAGTCGGACATGACTGAAGCAACTTAGCAGCAGCAGCATGTCCATTGAGTTTGTGATGTCTTCCAACCATCTCATTCTCTGTCACCCCCTTCTCTGTCACCTTCTCCTCTTGCCCTCAATCTAGCTTCTTACATCTATTTGCAATCCTTTCCATAGGGGATAATTTGTTCCCTTGTCCCCTCATAAAAATATAAGCTCTGTGGAAGCAGGACCTGGATTGCTTTCATTAACTGGTGGGTAAGAGAAGGTAAATCAAGTGCTGAACCTAAGGAGTACTCCACAGTGGAGTGAACACCTGCATGATAGGATAGTGACATGACTGAACTCACTCATTTGACCTTTGATGGATCCTTAGTCACAGATGTGAATGAATGCCTGGATACCCAGGCCTGCCCTTCGAAAGCCACCTGCACTGATACTGTGGGAAGCTACTACTGCACCTGTAAATCTGGATATGAATCAAGCAATGGGAAGAGACATTTTAATGATCCTGGAGTGACGTGCATAGGTGAGTGTTATTTCAGTAAGAACATTCTAGAAAAAAGTAGGCCTACTCATCCCTCCTATTGAAAGATTGGACCTAAATTTTGATAATAACTGATCAAATCAATGGCTTTGATAGTGGAGATCTATGTGCTAGGCATGAAAAACAATTTTTTGTTGAATAGCATTAAAGAGCCCTTAAATTCTTTAGCTCAAGGATCTTTTTGTTGAGGCTGCATAGTCTTTGGATCTGAGTACTAAGTAAGAAGGAATGTTACCAGGGATGTATAAAAGGCATTTGTCCTCAACTTGGAATATTTTAAAGTCCATATTAATAAGGGATTGGCAGACATGTATAGCCTAATGAGTTTTTCTCATTTGGAAATGTTGTTGTTCAGTTGCTAAGTCATGTCTTACTCTTTGCAACCCCATGGACTGCAGCATGCCAGGCTTCCCTATCCTTCACTATCTCCCAGAGTTTGCTCAAATTCGTGTGCATTGAGTTGGTAATGCTATCTAACTGTCTCATTCTCTGCTGCCCTCTTCTTCCTTTGCCTTCAACCTTTCCCAGCATCAGGGTCTTTTTCAATGAGTTAGCTCTTCACTTCAGGTGGCCAAAGTATTGGAGCTTCAGCTTTAGCATCAGTCTTTCCAATGAATATTCAGGACTGATTTCCTTTAGAATCGATTGATTTGATCTCCTTGCTGTCCAAGGGACTCTCAAGAGTCTTCTCCAGTGTCACAATTTGAAGGCATCGGTTCTTTGGTGCACAGCCTTCTTCATGATCCAACTCTCACATCCGTATACGACTACTGGAAAAATCATAGCTTTGACTATACAGACCTTTGTTGGCATTGGCAAAATGATGTCTCTGCTTTTTAATATGCTGTCTAGATTTGTCATAGCTTTCTTTCCAAGGAGCAAGTTTCCTAATACACTAAAAAAAAAAAAAAAAATAGAGTTCACACAAAATTTTATTACTACCATTTTGCATTTTGGGGTTTCAAAAAACTATTAGCATTTTAAATTTGTGTTTATAGCAAAAAATTAATGAAAAGGTTATAAAGATTTGTGCATGGAAATTTGTTTTCATTATGTATTTTAACATGTTATTGTTTTGGTTTAGAAAGTAGTTTTTAGAAAGTGTTTTATAAGAACTTAACTTCTAAAACACACTAGTGATTTTTCTAATGTTGTTCCTGACTTTTTCAAATAGAGAAAGCAACTCATTTTAAAAAGTTGTTTGTGTATTTATTTTTTAGGTAGAAAGAAATTTTCTCAGGAGTAGGATTATGGAATCATATGATAACTCTATTTTTATTTTTTTAAGTACTCCACATTGTTCTCCATAGTGGCTGTATCAATTTACATTCCTACCAACAATGTAGGAGGGTTCCTTTCTCTCCACACCCTCTTCAGAATGTATTGCTTGTAGACTCTGAACATAAGAATACCAACTATGCTCAAGACAGAAAATGTGGACTCATCGTAAAGTCGTCTTAGTTCTTCCATTGTTTTCTGCACAGATGAGTTCTATGTATGCTTCAACCCCATGGACTATAGCCCACCAAGCTCCTCTTGTCCATGAAACTTTCCAGGCAAGAATACTGAAGTGGATTACCATTTTCCTGACCCGGGGATCAAACCCACATCTCTTGTGTCTCCTGCCTTTGCAGGTAGATTCTTTACCACTAGCACCACCTGGGAAGCCCAATGAGTTCCATTCTGTTTTCTAAATCTTACCCCACTGTTTCCTTTGGGAATTTCTTGTATGGCATTTTCATATTCTCTTACACTTTGTCACTTCCTCTGAGACATATTTTCTAAACTCATACTTTAAAAATCTACTCACTACTCTCTGTTCTTTCTACTGTTCTTTAAGCAATAAATGAATCTGTATGTTAGTTAGTGTTAGTTGCTCATTCATGTTCAACTCTGCAATGCCATGGACTATAGACCCCCCAGGCTCCTCTGTCCATGGGATTTCCCAGGCAAGAATACTAGAATGGGTTGACATTTCCTTCTCCAAGGGATATTCTTGACCCAGAGGTTGAGCCTGGGTCTCCCACATTGCAGGCACATTCATTATCGTCTGAGCCACCAGGGAAGCCCATATTACACTATTTTTTAAAGTAATATGTATTCAACTTTTTTTTAAGTAAAAAAAAGTTTGAAGCATTTATTGTTGTTTTTCAGCTTTCGCTAAGTTGTGTCCAACTCTTTGCAACTCCATGGACTGTAGCACACCAGGCTTTCCTGTCTTTAACTATCTCCCAGAGTTTGCTCAGATTCATGTCCATTGAGTCAGTGATGCTATCTAACCATCTCATCTAACTGATTATTCTATTCTTATTTTCCTTGCTTGTAATTACCCTTCATTAACATGGTATTAGGGCTTCCCTGGTGACTCAGACAGTAAAGAATCTATCTTCCTGTCATCATCCTCATGGATGGGCTCCAACACTAGAAAAAAAAAAAAAGTTTTATATACTCCAATAAAAATTGATTTTAAAAAAGGAAAATAAATATGAGTAATCCTGTTCATTGCTCTGACACTGGCTGACCATCTCGGTTGGGTTGGCAATTAGTGGTTTTCTAGAGGCAAAACTTTCAGCTTTATATTGAGACAGCCTTGAGCAAACCAAGGTGAGTGCCTTGAAATGCACAGACTGTGACCTATGTGAGGTGGACATGCCACAAATGTAGCATGAAAAGGTGAACTCACGGAGCCCTGAGTGACCCCATGGAGCCCTGTCACTGACTGATTCACTTTTCATCCTTTTCCTGCCACAGATAAGAATGAATGCCTGAACAACACAGCATGCCCACTGACAGCCACGTGTAAGAACACCCGGGGAAGCTACTTATGTGTCTGCAATCCTGGGTTTGAGACACCTGATGGGAGAGCTCAATTTACTGGCTCCAGAGGAACTTGCATAGGTAAGCAGATACTCTGACGGCTTCCGGTGAAAATTTCCTTAAAGAATTGAGCAAAACAAACAATGCATCAGTACGGATCTGACTTCAGTATGCTAATAACCTTTCAATTCCTCAGTATCTAAACATTCATTCGCTACAGCTGTTTATGTGTGCATAACATGTATGCGTGTGTGTCAGCCGCTTCAGCTATTTCCATTCTTTGTGACCCCATCGACTGTAGCCTGCCAGGCTGCTCTGTCCATGGGATTCTCCAGGCAAGAATACTGGAGTGGGTTGCCATTTCCTTCTCCAAGGGACATTCCCAACCCAGAGATCAAACTCAGGTCTCCCACATTGCAGGTAGATTCATTACAGTCTGAGCCACCAGGGAAGCCCAAATATGTTTTAAACTATTTTTTTATTTTTAATCTAAAAAAATTTTTTTGAGTATTTATTGTTGTTGTTCAGTCACTTAGTTTTATCCAGCTCTTTGCAACTCCATGGACTGCAGCATGCCAGGCTTCCCTGTCTTTAACTATCTCCCAGAGTTTACTCAGATTCATGTCCATTGAGTGAGTGATGCTATCAGATCATCTCATCTAACTGATTATTCCACTCTTTAATTTCCCTTGCTTGGTAGTTACCCTTCATTAACATGGTATTAGGGCTTCCCTGATGACTCAGACTCTTGAGAGTCCCTTGGACTGCAAGGAGATCCAACCAGTCCATTCTGAAGGAGATCAGCCCTGGGATTTCTTTGGAGGGAATGATGCTGAAGCTGAAGCTCCAGTACTTTGGCCACCTCATGCGAAGAGTTGACTCATTGGAAAAGACTCTGATGATGCTGGGAGGGATTGGGGGAGAAGGGGACGACAGAGGATGAGATGGCTGGATGGCATCAATGACTCAATGGACGTGAGTCTGAGTGAACTCCGGGAGATGGTGATGGACAGGGAGGCCTGGCGTGCTGCGATTCATGGGGTCGCAAAGAGTCGGACATGACTGAGCGACTGAACTGAACTGAACTGAACTGATGATTCAGACAGTAAAGAATCTACTTTCCTGTCATCATCCTCTTGGATGGGCTCCAACACTAGAAAAAAATGTTTTATATGCTCCAATAAAATTGATTTTAAAAAAGGAAAATAAATATGAGTAATCCTGTTCACTGCTCTGACACTGGCTGACCATCTTGGCTGGGTTAGCAATTAGTGGTTTTCTAGAGGCAAAACTTTCAGCTTTATATTGAGACAGCCTTGAGCAAACCAAGGTGTCTTGAAATGCACAGACTGTGACCTATGTGAGGTGGACATGCCACAAATGTAGCATGAAAAGGTGAACTCACGGAGCCCTGAGTGACCCCATGGAGCCCTGTCACTGACTGATTCACTTTTCATCCTTTTCCTGCCACAGATAAGAATGAATGCCTGAACAACACAGCATGCCCACTGACAGCCACGTGTGAGAACACCCTGGGAAGCTACTTATGTGTCTGCAATCCTGGGTTTGAGACACCTGATGGGAGAGCTCAATTTACTGGCTCCAGAGGAACTTGCATAGGTAAGCAGATTCTCTGATGGCTTCTGGTGAAAATTTCCTTAGAGAAAGAGTTGAGCAAAACAAACAATGCATCAGTATGGATCTGACTTCAGTATGCTAATAACTTTTCAATTCCTCAGTATCTAAACACTCATTTGATACAGCTGTTTATGTGTGCATAACATGTATGCATGTGTGTCAGNTCTCTGATGGCTTCTGGTGAAAATTTCCTTAGAGAAAGAGTTGAGCAAAACAAACAATGCATCAGTATGGATCTGACTTCAGTATGCTAATAACTTTTCAATTCCTCAGTATCTAAACACTCATTTGATACAGCTGTTTATGTGTGCATAACATGTATGCATGTGTGTCAGCCACTTCAGTTAGTTCCGTTCTTTGTGACCCCATCAACTTTAGCCAGCCAGGCTGCTCTGTCCATGGGATTCTCCAGGCAAGAATACTGGAGTGGGTTGCCATTTCCTTCTCCAAGGGATATTCCCGACCCAGAGATCAAACCCTGGTCTCCCACATTGCAGGCAAATTCATTACAGTCTGAGCCACCAGGGAAGCCCAAATATGTTTTTTTTTTNGATGATCCAGGGAGATGGGGTGGTGTGGGAGGGGGGAGAGGGGGTCGGGATTGGGAGCTCATATACACTCGTGGCTGATTCATGTCAATATACGGCAAAACAAATACAGTATTGTAAAGCAAAACAAACTAAAAAACTAAAAATAAAATAAAGAATAAAGATAAATGGAATATTAGCTATAAAAAAGAACACATTTGAGTCAATTCAATGAGGTGGATGAAACTGGAGCCTATTATACAGAGTGAAGTAAGTCAGAAAGAGAAACACCAATACAGTATATTAACGCATATATATGGAATTTAGAAAGATGGTAATGATGACCCTATATGGAAGACAGAAAAAGAGATACAGATGTAAAGAACAAACTTTTGGACAATGTGGGAGAAGGCGAGGGTGGGATGATTTGAGAGAATAGCATTGAAAGGTATATTATCAAATGCAAAATAGATGAACAGTGCAAGTTCAATGAATGAAGCAGGGCACTCAAAGCCGGTGCTCTGGAACAATGCAGAAGGATGGGGTAGGGAGGGAAGAGGGAGGGGGGATTCAGGATTGGGGGACACATGTACACCCATGGCTGATTCATGTTGATGTATGACAAAACCCCCACAATATTGTATACTGCAATTAAAATAAATAATTTTTTTAAAAAGAAATTACACACACAAAACCCAGAAAAAACAATAGAGTAGGAGGAGAATAAATAAATCTGGGAAAAAAAGAATAAAGGTAAATATGTTATAAAGTTTGCTTTCATTAAAATGGGGAGTGGAAAGACATGTCTACATTATTATCTGTTATACACAAAGGTTATATAGAAATAAATATTTTATGTAAATATATACATAAATAGAAATAAATTTTAATATTTTGACCATTATGAATGGAATTTGATTGTTTCACTTCCATTCCCCAAAGTTGATATATTTGAACTGGCCCTCCTCCAATTTTAATTTTCTCAGTGAGAAAAAAGATATTAACTTAATAGTTGGGGATATTTAGGCATTTTTGACAAGTAAGCTCTCTAGAAATTATTTTTGAGAATACTGAGGTGGGTGTTGAATTGATTTATTCTTTTCAAATGGATACCCACTAGTCCCAAAACAATGTATTGAACTTTATTTACATTGTGTGTGTGTTTTAAACTCCAACAAGTGTGTTTAATTTTGCAGTCTTGCATTCACAGATATGTGAGAATATTTCTCTGCCAGGATCAATTGTTTTAATAAAGCTTCTGAGACCTTGAGAACAACCTCTGGATGCTTCTAACTGAATGAAAGCCAATGATATGTTTCTATTCTTTCCTTTTAGGGCACCACCAAGGACCCAAATAGCTCTGTTACCATGGTGACAAAAGGATTACCAAGAGATAACAATGTCACACTTGTGTTACAGGTTTGAAATCATTCCCAGTTTCTGTGAATGTTTTCTCACAGTAGATAATTCTCCATCTTTTCCTTCCTCCAATATGCCTGAAGGAATTAATTATAAATTAGGTGGGGCAAATTGTTTTTCTTTTCTGGGTCTCCACGTCACAGGAGAAATCCAAACCGCACGTGTAGATTTTTAACCTTATTGCTAGAGGTCGACCTCTCCCTTCCTACTTTTCTGAAAATAAACATTTTCCCATATTGTATGACAATTAATCATTTCTGTAGGGGCATACTAAAAAGCTGTAAGAGAAAGCACAAAGGCAGGGGAATTTAGCAGAAAAGCAAAGGGGAAACCAGGTAGCATGGGCACATTCTCAGTCAATCAGTCGTGTCCGACTCCTGGCAACCCCATGGACTATAGCCCACCATGCTCCTCTGTCCATGGGATTCTCCAGGCAGGAATACTGGAGGGGGTTGCCATTTCCTCCTCCAGGGGATCGTCCCCACCCAGGAAACCAGGTAGAAGGTGATGCAAAGTCTAGGACCAGTGAATTAAAAACATTCAATTACTTCACAATGGAATGAAGTGACAGTGTAAGGTCTAAGTTTCTTCCAGCTTTGTTTAAACGTTCGCGTCTTTTCCCTACACTGTTCCCTTCTTCTGCTATTAGGCAATGGAAATATTCCCAGAGAAAGCTCATAGTTACAGAAGCTTTCAAGAAATATCGGGAAAATAGAAACTGTAACCTTAGTTTTCTTTTATGATTTCTTCCTAGACAATAGTCATTTTCACATCCACTACTTTTTTGTTTATTCATATTTCATTCTTCAAAAAAATTTTTAATTGGTATGTCACATTCTGTTTTTTATTTATTCCTAAGTACTTTATTCTTGTTTAAAAATTTTATTGGTGGATAGTTAATTGACAGTGTTGTTAGTTTCAGGTGTATAGCAAAGACATTCAGTTTTATATGCATATATATATTCACTCTTTTGCAGCTTCTTTTCCCATATAGGTATTGTAGAATGTGGAGTATAGGTCCCTGTGCTATACAGTAGGCCTGTGTATGTTAATCCCAATTTCCTAATTTGTCCCTCCCTGCATCCTATGTTTCCCCTTTGGTAATCATTAGTTTGTTTTAGAAATCTGTGAGTCTGTTTCTATTTTATAAATGCACTTAACAATTAAAAAAAATTTTTTTTCGTTATGATTTATCACAGGATGGTGAATGTAGTTCCCTGTGCTCTACAGTACAACCTTGCTTTTTATCCATCCTATGTATAATAGTTAGCATCTGTTAATCCCAAACTCCCAGTCCATCCCTCTTCCAACCCTCTCCCTCTCGGCAACCACAAGTCTGCTCTCTACATCTGCACACTTACTATTTGTATGGCAGAAAATAGCTGATTCTTTTGGCAACTTCAGCAACATCACCACCAAGCCATCTCAGGAACGTAAGGAAGAAACCGCCCGTTTTGCGACACAGTATCTTGACAGAGTGCAGTCAGTAGCCTATGAAGCTGCCCTCAATCGATCCACAGAAGGAACGCTGAGGAGAGAGTCACAATTTATGGGTAAGCTGCAGTCACAGATACTCAGGCAGACTCTCAAACTTAATTGGGTTCAGGAAATGCTGGTTGAGGCAGAAAACAGCCTTCTCTTTCTTTACACTGGCAAAATCTGTGTATGTACTTGACATGAAATATCTTATTTGTCTTCAGAACCCTAAGTTTGCATTGGATGAGGCTTGAAAGTTCATTTGACTGGACTACCCATTCATCTTTCAAATCTAACCTGTTTTAAAGTGAATCTCTTGTGGCTGTGTGTACTGTCACTTTTAATCCAAGAGTCACCCTAGAGTTATGTACAAATCTTTATCAAGGATACACTGAAGGATAAAGCAGTCTTTACTCTTAGAATTAACAAGGCTTCCATGGGCATAAAGAGCACCTAGTAAAGTGCCTGATACCTAAAAGGATTTGTGCTGTATACTTAGCCACTCAATCATGTCAGACTCTTTCTGACTCTGGACGGTAGCCTGCCAGGCTCCTCTGTCCATGAAATTCCCCAGGCAAGAATATTGGAGTGGGGTGCCATTTCCTCCTCCAGAGGATCTTCCTGACTCATTGAACCCAAATTTCCTGTGTCTCCTGCACTGCAGCCGAATCTTTACCCGATGAGCCATCAGAGAAGCACCCTAGAAGTATTTACTAATGTCAAAAGAATGAATGAATATATGAACAGAAAAGCTGTGGTGTTGTCATCAATTAGAGGATAAAATTCCACTTTAAGAAATTATTTTGTTGAAGTATAGTTATCCCCCTCACAACCTCTAAGTTTTCAGGCTCTTCTTTCCTGCTGATCATGCGTAAGCAATGATATCTCACTATAGTTTTATCTGCATATCACTGATTACTAGTAGATTAGGTGTCTCTATTTTATGCTATGTCTCTATTTTAACCTATTTTATTAGGTTTCTTTTTTGTGATTATTCTGATTTATATTTTTTGTCCATTTTCCCTTATCCTTTTGCTCTTTGTCCATTGTGTTTTGGGTTTTATCTTATTGATATTTAGGAGCTTTTTACATATGATGGACCTCATTTATGTCTTTAAATATCTTCTGCCAATCTGTGGATTATTGAAAGGATGTTTGAGTGGAGATGTTTTCACTTTTGATGTAATCAAATTTGTCTGTTTTAGAGAGGAGGCGAGGGACATAACAAATGTCAGGGAAGCAGTTTGTGATGCTAATTAGAGTGAATAGAGTAGGCTTGGAAAGAAGGCAAGATTTTTGAGAAGACGAAGAAGAAAAAGTGAGCTGCATGCATATCTGGGGGAGAATGATACTGGTTAGAGGGCTTGAGGTGAGCATTCCTGGTGTGTTGGAGATACTTGCATAGTGACTGAAGGTGACTGGACAAAGAACTGATGCAAGGCAAGATCAAGCAGGGTCTTCCTGGGAATTGTAACAACACTGACTTTTATTCAGGGAGACCCTATCTGATTCACATTTTGAAAGGATCCCACTGGCTGCTCTGGGATAACAATGAATGCAGTTAGATGATTGGGATGAGCCAAGAGAGATCTCCTGGTGGGCCAGATGAAGTCAGTGCCCCAAATCAGATTCACACCAAGCTTGGTGTCTTTTCAGCAAAAGGTCTGGATTTGCTGCCAGGGTGCATGTGGAGTTTGAGAGAAAGAGAAAGTTTGGTGCTGAAGTTGATTAATATGTAGATGATGAAAATATTTAGCTTATTCAAAACAAAAGAGGCTGAAGAGTGAGTATGGAGAGATGAAGGGAAGAAAGAAGATGTTTTATGATTCTTTTTTTAATTAAGTTTTTTGAGAGTATGGTTGCCTTGCAGTGTTGTGTTAGTTTCAACTATACAGCAAGGTGAATCAGCTACATAGCCTCTTTTTTTTTTTTTTTTTTTCTATTTCCTTCCCATTTAGGTCACCACAGAGCACTGAGTAGAGTCCCTTGTGCTAGAAAGTAGCTTCTAATTAGTTATCTATTTTATTTGTTGTTAGTTTTTAGTTGCAAAGTCACATCCAACCCTTTGAGACCCCATGGACTGTAGCCTGCTAGGTTTCTCTGTCTATGGGATTTCCCAGGCAAGAATACTAGAGTGGGTTGCCATTTCCTCACCAAGGGATCTTCCTGACCCAGGGATAGAATTCGCATCTCTGGCATCTCCTCCATTGGCAGGCAGATTCTTTACCACTGAGCCACCTAGGAAGCCCATAGTATCAATAGTAAATGACATATTGTTGTTCAGTCACTCAGTCGTGTTTGATTCTTTGTGACCCCATGGACTGCAGCAGCCAGACTTGCCTGTCCTTCACTATCTCCTGAAGCTTGCTCAAACTCATGCCCATTGAGTCGGTGATGCCATCCAACCATCTCATCCTCTGTTGCCCCCTTCTCCTGTCACTTTCAATCTTTCCCAGTATCAGGGCCTTTTCTAGCGAGTCAGTTCTTTGCATCAGGTGGCCAAAGGATTGGGGCTTCAGCTTCAGCATCAATCCTTCCAATGAATATTCAGGAGTGATTTCCTTTAGGATTGACTGATTTGATCTTGCAGTCCAAGGGACTCTCGAGAGTCTTCTCCAACACCACAGTTCAAGAGCATCAGTTCTTCAATGTTCAGTCTTCTTTACGGTCCAGCTCTCACACCCATACATGACTACTGGAAAAACCATAGCTTTGACTATACCGTCCTTTGTTGGCAAAGTAATGTTTCTGCTTAATATGCTGTTTAGCTTTGTCATAGCTTTTCTTCCAAGGAGCAAGCATCTTTTAATTTCATGACAGCAATCATGAAATTAATGATTTTCAAGTCCAAGAAACTAAAGTCCATCACTGTTTCCATTGTTTCCCCATCTATTTGCATGAAGTGATGGGACCAGATGCCAGGATCTTAGTTTTTTGAATGTTGAGTTTTAAGCCATTTTTTTTGCTCTCCTCTTTCACCTTCTTCAGGAGGCTCTTTAGTTTCTCTTTGTTTTGAAGTCCAAGAAACTGAAGTCCATCACTGTTTCCATTGTTTCCCCATCTATTTGCATGAAGTGATGGGACCAGATGCCAGGACCTTAGTTTTTTGAATGTTGAGTTTTAAGCCATTTTTTTTGCTCTCCTCTTTCACCTTCTTCAGGAGGCTCTTTAATTTCTCTTTGTTTTGAAGTCCAAGAAACTGAAGTCCATCACTGTTTCCATTGTTTCCCCATCTATTTGCATGAAGTGATGGGACCAGATGCCAGGACCTTAGTTTTTTGAATGTTGAGTTTTAAGCCATTTTTTTTGCTCTCCTCTTTCACCTTCTTCAGGAGGCTCTTTAATTTCTCTTTGTTTTGAAGTCCAAGAAACTGAAGTCCATCACTGTTTCCATTGTTTCCCCATCTATTTGCATGAAGTGATGGGACCAGATGCCAGGACCTTAGTTTTTTGAATGTTGAGTTTTAAGCCATTTTTTTTGCTCTCCTCTTTCACCTTCTTCAGGAGGCTCTTTAATTTCTCTTTGTTTTGAAGTCCAAGAAACTGAAGTCCATCACTGTTTCCATTGTTTCCCCATCTATTTGCATGAAGTGATGGGACCAGATGCCAGGACCTTAGTTTTTTGAATGTTGAGTTTTAAGCCATTTTTTTTGCTCTCCTCTTTCACCTTCTTCAGGAGGCTCTTTAATTTCTCTTTGTTTTGAAGTCCAAGAAACTGAAGTCCATCACTGTTTCCATTGTTTCCCCATCTATTTGCATGAAGTGATGGGACCAGATGCCAGGACCTTAGTTTTTTGAATGTTGAGTTTTAAGCCATTTTTTTTGCTCTCCTCTTTCACCTTCTTCAGGAGGCTCTTTAATTTCTCTTTGTTTTGAAGTCCAAGAAACTGAAGTCCATCACTGTTTCCATTGTTTCCCCATCTATTTGCATGAAGTGATGGGACCAGATGCCAGGACCTTAGTTTTTTGAATGTTGAGTTTTAAGCCATTTTTTTTGCTCTCCTCTTTCACCTTCTTCAGGAGGCTCTTTAATTTCTCTTTGTTTTGAAGTCCAAGAAACTGAAGTCCATCACTGTTTCCATTGTTTCCCCATCTATTTGCATGAAGTGATGGGACCAGATGCCAAGACCTTAGTTTTTTGAATGTTGAGTTTTAAGACAATTTTTTCACTCTCCTCTTTCACCTTCTTCAAGAGGCTCTTTAGTTCCTCTTTGTTTTCTGCTGTAAGAGTGGTGTCATCTGCATAAGTAAGTAAGTTCAGTCACTCCTTCGTGTCCAACTCTGTGACCCCATGTACTGCAGCATGCCAGGTTTCCCTGCATATCTGAGGTTATTTATATATTGAATTTGTTCCCTCCAATAAGAGACTGGGTACCCAAATAAAGCCAACAGCTTCTATATGTCCACTCCAACTCCATCACCCAAACTCCAGTTTTCATCTGAAGCTCCTACAGTTGTCATTTTTTTAATTTAATTTTTATTTATTTTTCTGCCACACCATGCAGCATGTGGGATCTTGGTTCTCTGAACAGGGATCAAACCCATGCCCCTTGCATTGGGAGCATGGATTCCTAACCACTGGGCACCAGGGAAGTCCTTGTCATTTTTTTAAATGAGATGGACAAGGAGATTATATTTTAAAATAAGTGTTTATAAGGATTTCCAACATTCATTCAGATTTTCTGTTTGTTTGTTTTAGTTATTGAAGCGCTGACCATCAAGAATGGTTGCAAAACAGAAAATGAGATTGTTAAATTACAGATTGAAAAGGAGACAATGGACATCGATTGCACTGTTGTCACTGGAGGAGGAACTGGAGGTAATAGAAATTACCTAAATTATCTCAACATCTCTAGAATTGGGGGCAGGGAAAACTTACTCTTATTTTTTATTTAGTTATACTAACAATTAATACACAATATTATACTAATTTCATGCATGAGTGCATGCTAAGTCACTTCAGTTCTGTCCAACTTTTTGCCACTCTGTGGACTATAGCCCACCAGGCTTCTCTGTCCATGGGGATTTTCAAGGTAAGAATACTGGAGTAGTCTTGCCTTGGGTTTCCATGCCCTCCCCCAAGGGATCTTCCTGACCCAGGGATCGAACCCATGTCACCTGTGGCTCCTGCACTGCAGGTGAATTCTTTACCACTAAGCAGTAATTCTTTACCAGGGAATTCTTTACCAGGGAAGCTCAGTTTCAGGCATACAACAGGCTGATCTGATGCTTTTATACGTTATGAATGATCACCTCACTATACAAAATTGTTACAATATCCTTGACTATATTCTCTGTCTGTAATTACATCTTTGTGACATATATTTTGCAGCTGAAAGTTGGTACCTCTTAATCCCTGTCACCCTCCTCCCCATGCCCCCTTCATATTCTCTCCTCTCTAAACCACCACTTTGTTTTCTGTGTCTGTGAATCTGTTTCTCTTTTGTCTTGTGTTTTAGATTCCACATAAAAGTGAAATCATGTGAGATTTGTTTTTCTCTGTCTGACTTATTTCACTAGCGTAACATCATACCCTCCAGGTCTGTCCATGTTGCTGCAAATGGAAAGACTTCATTCTTTTTGTGGTTGTGTAATATTCCATTGTGTATATATACCACTTCTTTATTAGATTGCTTCTGTATCTTGACTATTCTAAACTGTGCTGCTAGGGACAGAGGGGATATCTCTACTAGAATCCAGACATAGCCTTAACATCCTGCAAGTGGCAAGATTTTGGAATCTCTCCCATCTATTTTCCAAGGATGTATGGTATAATAAATTAGGATTCAGAGTCCTACATTCCATATCTGACTCCTAAGAAACTGGCCAGATAAATCCTTAACTGGCAACACATTCCCCAGTCTCCTCCTCAGGTTCATCAGTTCTTTGCTTCCTTTCAGGTGCTGTGGTGTTTATTTCTTACAAGTCTTTTGGGTCCATCTTAGATGGCTCCTTTGTGTCTAAGGAAAACCTAACTCTTGATGAAAAGCTGGATCACTTTCAACTGAATTCCAAAGTGATAAGTGGTACCACAGGATGCAAGAAGAATTGTTCCCTGGCCAAACCTGTGAACTTCACATTTCACCATATACAGGTGGGCAAAGTATCTACTTGTTTGAGTGCCTAGAAGTTACTACTGATCATATCTATAAATCTAGTAGTGAAAAAGTATAGCTTTTACAATCAGTTCTTTCTNAGTGATAAGTGGTACCACAGGATGCAAGAAGAATTGTTCCCTGGCCAAACCTGTGAACTTCACATTTCACCATATACAGGTGGGCAAAGTATCTACTTGTTTGAGTGCCTAGAAGTTACTACTGATCATATCTATAAATCTAGTAGTGAAAAAGTATAGCTTTTACAATCAGTTCTTTCTGCCTAGGCTGATTTATCAGGAATTGCTGATGGAGATTTGAAATTCAACCTAGTCTTTGGTTAAGAGTTACTCCAAAAATTACATGGTGGGAATTATTCCTTCAACAGACTAAAAAGTGATTTTTTTAAAAAAATAGCCTTATTTACTGTTGGGAAATGAACAAATAAACGTGTCTCTTTACAATCCTATGGACCAGAGCCAGCCAGGCTCCTCCATCCATGTAATTTTCCAAGCAAGAATATTGAAGTGGGTTGGCACTTTCTCATCCAGGGGATTCCTCCCAACCCAGAGATGAAACCAGTGTCTCCTGCACTGGCAGGCAGATTCTTTACCACTGAGCCACCAAGGAAGCCCAAGATGTTCACAGTAAGCTCTTTAAAGTAAAAACATCAAGTCACATACTTTAAGTATGTACAGTTATATTTGTCAAGTATTCCTCAATAAAGCTGGAAAAAATAAAAGACTCAACTTAATCAGAATCCAACAACACATTAAAAAGATCATACACCATGACCAAGTGGGCTTTATCCCAGGGATGCAAGGATTCTTCAATATCTGCAAATCAATCAATGTAATTCACCACAATAACAAATTGAAAAATAAAAGCCATATCATTATCTCAATAGATGCAGAGAAAGNCCCGGCGCCCCTCCCCCCACGCCCCTCTTCTTTTTTGAAAAACAGCTTTTTCTTTAATTTTTATTGGTGTATGGTTGCTTGACAAGGTAGTGTTAGTTCCTGCTGTACAGCAAAATGAGTCAGTCACACATATACATATATCCCTCCCCTTTGGGGCTTCCTTCTCATTCAGGCCACCAGAGTGCCTTAAGGAGAGTTACCTGTGCAGTACAGCAGGCTCTCATCAGTTATATATTTTATACATAGTATCAACAGCATAATTCATCCATCTGTAATTTGCCCTTTTTAAATGTGCTCCTCAGTGGCTTTGAGTATATTCGTGGAACTGTGTATTCCCAAGGGTTACTTAGTACTCATTACATGTTCATACCCTCAAATTACATCCACCTTATTCTCCCAACCTGTCTCCTGTCAATCAGGTCTTCACCCATTTTTTTCTTTTAACAAAGAAATTTTTAGATTTCTGAGAATTTTAGATTCCATTTTTATTTTTAGATAAGAGATTATACAGTATTTGTCTTTGTCTGACAATCTCCTGAGCATAAAGCTCTCAAGGTTCATCTGTGTTGTTGCAGAAGGCAGGAATCCTCCTTTCTCATGGTTAAATAGTATACTAGATATGTTGCTGGAAAATTCCACAGACAGAGGAACTTGGCATTATCTATGTCTATAATAGACATAGATATGTTGTTTAGTCACTAAGTTGTGTCCGACTCTTTTGCAACCCCATGGACCACAGCCTTCCAGGCTCCTCTGTCCTTGGGATATCCCAGACAAGAATATTGAAGTAGATTGCTATTTCCTGCTCCAGGGGATCTTCCTGACCCAGCGATCAAATCCACATCTCCTGCATTGGCAGTCAGGTTATTTACCCACCTGAGCTACCAGGGAAGCCCAGGTATAGAGACAGAGATATAAAACCATCACCCTGATCAAGATATAGAACATGCCCAGAACTCAAAGTTTTCTGCATGTCCTTTCACCAGCTCATTGTCAATTTAAAAACTTGTACATTACTTTACAATAATTAGCCTTCAACTAAAATAAATAAAATTTTTTTTAAAAAAAGAATAAAACTGAAAAGGCTTAGATGCCTTAGGTATCTTCACAATATATTTAAAGCAAATTATGGGATAAAATATGTCCATAATTGTTAAAATTGCTTTAGAGGGATCATGAAAAATTGTAAATATGTAGGAAATAAATGTCTGAGGTGGTTCTTATGTTACAAAAAAAAAACTTGTACAGACTGAATGGACGATGCACAGTGGAGCTGGGTCCTGAGGGTCGCTGACCTATGATTCCAAGCTAGCAGGTTTGATATCAACCATTGTTTCATGCATCTCCGAGGAGTGAGGGGGGAAACCAGGAAGTGAATGGAGTTTTACAAAGAAAGAGAGGTTGCTGGAAAGACTCAGGACATGATTCCAAAGAGAGGAGGGTTTTATTCATTGTAAAAAGAGAGTCAATGGTCCAGAAGAGATCATGAGAGGTGTAGAAGAAACCCACTACCCTCAGACAATGGACAGTGGCCACTGTTCTCTTGAAATGTGTGGAAAGCAGTGTCCTCGAACAAAAGCCATGATATACTTTTATCAAAGACATGGAATTGGGGGGGGGGGAGGGGGCGTCATTTCTCTGGTGGTCTGGTGGTTAAACTCCACACTTCCGGTGCCGGGAGCATGGGTTCAATCCCTAGTCAAGTAGCTTAAGATTCCACATGCTGCGTTGTGCAACCTAAAAAGAGCAGGAAAATTGACTTTTTCAAGTTCCAGTGGTCCTAAAGACATTGAGGGAACATTCGGTGAATATGAAGAAGGGTGAGGGAGGGTTTGCTTACTACAGAAAATGTCATTCAGAGCAGATGCTTTCATAGTGGAGGAAACCATGAGCTGTTGGCTCAAAAGAGAAAACCATGGGGCTTTATGGGGATAAGAATATTGGAGGAGTCACTCATTCACTCGCTCATTCATGTACCCAACATATATGCCACACAGACCAGAGTGACTTCAGTTCTAGGCAGTGACCAAGATGGAAGAGACGGTGATCACAGCAGGACAAGCAGGCTATAAGCTTTCTACGAGGATTAATTTCATCCTCAGAAGGGGAAGGGGGCAGGGAGGTGGTTAAAGGTTCTTGGGATGGAGACAGCCCTGGCCAGCATCAGCTTCATCCGACTCAGAGAAGTCTAGCATCCATTAGCCAACAGGCAAAGGGCTATCTGATTTCTGCAGTCCTTAACACACTTTGAATATTGTCTTCTTCCATTTTAAGATGGACAAAGATCTCTTTGAACTTTAGTTAGCTAGTTGGCTATTTTTGGCTGCGCTGGGTCTTTGTAGCTATGAGCTTTCTCTAGTTACAGCAAGTGGGGGCTACTCTTCCTTGCAGTACATGGATTTCTCACTGCAATGGCTTCTCTTGTTTCAGAGCATGGTGTTTGGGCTTAGTTAGTTGCCCCATGGCATTTGGAATCTTGCCAGACAAGAGATCAAACTGTGTGCTCTGCATTGGCAGATGAATTTTAAGCCCTGGACACCCAGGGAAGTCCCCCATTCAACTTTAAACATGATACATTTTCAGTTTTTCTTGGGTGACCCAAGTGACATCCAGCCAAGGCATGGTAATAGACAAGGGGGACCATCCATCCGTTTGGAGACATGACTCTAAAGAAAAGGACATGTGAAGAAGGCTAAGGAGCATCTCTCACCAAAGTTACCCAGAGACAGCCCTGGTGAAGAGCAGATGGTGAGGTCCTTGCACCCAGGACCACTCCACTGGCCCCCTCTCCCTTCCAGGTGCTGTGCAAGGTCGTCGCCGGTGTACTGCACTACCTCTACTTGGCCGCCTTCACCTGGATGTTCCTCGAAGGGCTGCACCTCTTCCTCACTGTCAGGAACCTCAGGGTGGCCAACTACACCAGCGCAGGCAGATTCAAGAAGAGGTTCATGTACCCTGTAGGCTATGGAGTCCCAGCGGTGATTGTGGCTGTGTCTGCAGCGATCAACCCCCAAGGATACGGCACAACTAAGCAGTGAGTCCGGTGCTGAAAAAATGTGCTGTCGGGGACGTGGGTACACGCCTGTCTCCGTGGGAAACTGAGGGTGGAAGGAAGGGTTGAGTAAGTCATGACTCAGGCTGAGAACAAAGATGCTGAACATTTATTTCTCCAGCCCCCGGGGCAAAGTGTTTCATATTCACCATTTCTCATGTCTATCAAAACATCCCTAGAGGAAAGTGCTCCAATTGTTCCCATTTTGGATACTAAGCAAACTGAGGTTTAGAGAAAAAAGATGAATGGCTAGTGTAAAGTAACACAGACAGTAAACTGGAAGGAGCATGAATTTTTATTTTTATATAAATGTCTATATTTATAAATGTCACATATTTATAGATCTTTACTACTTCTATTACTGAAAGTAATAACTGGTTTTATAAAAAATAATATTCTAATAAAGAACCTCTGAAATACCACTAAGCCCAGCATGTTAGTCACTCAGTCATGTCCAGCTATGCAACCCCATGGACTGTGGCCCACTAGGCTCCTCTGTTCATGGAATTTTCCAGGCAACAATACTGGAGTGGATTGCCATTTGCTACTCCAAAGTATCTTCCTGACCTAGAGTTTGAACCCACGTCTCCAGTGTCTCCTGCTTTGGCAGGTGGATTCTTTACCAACTGTACCACTTGAGAAGCCCTTAAATATGTATAAATATACATATAAATATATATTTTTATAAAAATGGGATCATGATAAAGATACTGCATGTAATTTGTTTATTTCCTTCATACTCTCCAGGCTAGAATACTGGAGTGGATATGCTTTCCCTTCTCCAGGGCATCTCCCCAACCCAGGGATCAAACCCAGGCCTCCCACATTGCAGGCAGATTCTTTACCAGCTGAACCACAAGGGAAACCCAAGAACACTTGAGTGGGTTGCCTATCCTTTCTCCAGTGGATCTTCCTGACTCAGGAATTGAACTGGGGTCTCCAGCATTGCAGGCAGATTCTTTACCAATTGAGCTATCAGGGAAGCCCAATATATATTTTATACACATAAATATATATTTTTTATAAAAATGGGATCATGATAAAGGTTCTGCATGTAATTTGTTTATTCCCTTAATAATGTGTAGTAGACTTTTTCTACATTAATAATACAGATACACATCATCATTTAATGTGTTACATTGTATATTCTTACCAACTTTAAAAAAATAACCTCTAAGTGATAGACATTTGAAATTCTTTACAAACCTTTGCTGTCATAACAAAATGCTTCCATAAACTTCAAGGAGCATGAATTCTAGACTTGATTACCTGGCTCCAAATTTAAGGTTCCTCACTCACTAGCCTGGTGACTCTGAGGACAGTTAAATTCTTTCTTAGGTTTTCCCACCTGTAAAAGGAAGACTGTAATACTCTCTGCTCCCAAGTATTAGAATGATACCTGCCACATGTAAATGCTATTTGCATGCTGAGTCGCTTCAGTTGTACCCAACTCTTTGTGACTCTATGGACTGTAGCCCACAGCTCCTCTGTCCGTAGGTTTCTCTAGAATACTGGAGTGGGCTGCCGTNATTACTTTGCCAACAAAAGTCCATCTAGTCAAAGCTATAGTTTTTCCAGTAGTCATGTATGGATGTGAGGGCTGGACTATAAAGAAAGCTGAGCGCTGCAGAATTGATGCTTTTGAACTGTGCTGTTGGAGAAGACTCTTGAGAGCCCTTTGGACTGCAAGAAGATCAAACCAGTCCATCCTAAAGGAAATCAGTCCTGAATATTCATTGGAAGGACATGCTGAAGCTGAAACTCCAATACATTGGGCCTGATGCAAAGAACTGACTCATTTGAAAAGACTGTGATGTTGGGAAAGATTGAAGGCAGGAGGAGAAGGGGAGGACAGTTGGATGGCATCACTAACTCAATGGACANAAATCAGTCCTGAATATTCATTGGAAGGACATGCTGAAGCTGAAACTCCAATACATTGGGCCTGATGCAAAGAACTGACTCATTTGAAAAGACTGTGATGTTGGGAAAGATTGAAGGCAGGAGGAGAAGGGGAGGACAGTTGGATGGCATCACTAACTCAATGGACATGAGTTCGAGTAAACTCTGGGAGTTGGTGATGGACAGGGAGGCCTGGCATGCTGCAGTCCATGGGTCCCAAAGAGTCGGACATGACTGAGCGACTGAACTGAACTGATTTAGAATGTCATATTGGTTTCAAGTATACAATATAGTGGGCTTCCCAGGTGGCTCAGTGGTAAGAATCCGCCTGCAACTGATCCTTGGCTTGGGAAGATGCCCAGGAGGAGGAAATGGTAATTCACTCCAGTATTCTTGCCAGGAAAATTCCATGGACAAGGGACTCTGGTCGGACACAACTAAGCATGCACGCATGCATACAATATGGTAATCCAGTATTTTTGCAGATTATATTCCATTAAATGTTATTACAAAATAATGGTTAGAGTTTCCTGTGCTATATAGTAAATCATTGCTGCTTATCTATGTAATAGATAGTAGTTTGTATCTGTTAATCCCATAGTACTAATTTGTCTCTCCCCACACTTGATAAGTTTGCTTTTTATGTCTGTGAGTTTGTTTCTATTTTTTATGTTCCATTCATTTATTTTTTAGATTCCATATCTAGGAGATAATATAGAATATTTATCTGCGTGACATTTTACTAAGCGTAATATCCTTTAGGTCTATCTGTGTTGTTGCAAATGGCATTATTTCTTTCTTTTTTATGGTTGAATAGTATTTCATTGCAGGCATGTTTGTGTGCATATGTGTGCATGTATATGTGAGAAGCTTCAGATTTTAAATGATAGTGTCTCATGAAGAGCAATTTTCTTTCCAGATGATAGGGGAAAGCAAAAAGTCTCTTTGTGTCTACTGGGATGAGCTGGTCTGGTCTAATGAAGGGTGCCACGTGACCTTTTCTGACAGAACTCGAACTGTATGCAGCTGCAGCCATCTGTCCACCTTTGCCGTCCTCATGGCCTCGGTCGAGCTGAAGGTACGTGTGTAAACACACATGACGCTGAAAGTCAGCTCTGCTGCAGGGTGGTGCTGGGGTGGAAGGCAGGGATCTTCAAAAAGAAGATGAAAAAATATGAGCAGAGGAACAGCTATCTATCTTCCTCTCTTCTTCCTTTTTTCTTTTCATTATTTTTAAATTCAAGGATGATGCTTTACAACGCTGTGTTAGTTTCTGCCATACAGCAACATGAATATGTACACCAACATTCCCCTCCCTTTTGAGTCTCCCTCTTACTGAAACTCCATCCCACCCTATTAGGTCATCACAGAATACCAAGCTGAACTCCCTGTGCTACTGAGCATCTTCCAGCTAGCTATTTATTTCACACATGGTAGTGTACTTGTTTCAGTGCTACCTGAGAAGCCACAGCGTATATGCTCCAATGCAGCTCTCTCAACTGGTCCCGCCCTCTCCTTCCCCTGCTGTGAACCCAAGTCCATTCTCTATGTCTGAGTCTCTATTCCTGCTCTGCACGTACATTCATTCATCAATACATTTTTTCTAGATTCCATATGTATGCATTAATATTAATTTCTCTTTTATCCTTTTAAAAAAAATACTACCCTTTTAGGAGGTATGTAGTGGCATCTCATTGTGGTTTTAACTTATATGACCCTGATGACAAATGGTGTGAAGCCTCTTTTCATATGTTCTCATGGGATAGAACTTGTGAGTGAAACATCCCTTCTATCTGGGAAACCTAGTCGTCCAAACCCACTGCATTCAGCCTTTAGGAATTTGGTGAACTTCTGGTGGATTTCTTCACATGCAGTCCTGTAGCAACTACATGTTCCTTCTGTGCTCTGTTAAAATTGAAATAGTTCTGTCTCATCTCTTTGGGAAGAACTTGAGTTAATGTTGCCTCTTTGCTGTGCAAACTTGGCTCTCCAATGAGATCAAGAAAAGTTAACAATTTTGTTGATTATCATTGTCTTACTGTTGGGATGAGAGTCATGTTTCATTGTGATTTTCTAATCTTTTTAAAAAATTGATTATTTACTTTCAGCTGCCTGGGTCTTCATTGCTGCACATGGGCTTTCTCGATTTGTGGCAAGTCAGGGCTACTCTCTAGTTGTGGTGCCCAGGCTTCTCATTGTGATGGCTTCTCTTGTTGCAGAGGAGCCCGACAATGGGCTCCAGGGCATGTGGGCTTCACTGGTTGCAGCACACAGGCTCAGTAGTTGCAGCAGGTGGGCTCAGTAGTTGTGGCACACGGGCTTAGCTGCCCCACAGCATGTGGGACCTTCCCAGACCAGGGGTGGAACCCATGTCGCCTGCAATGACAGGTCTATTCTTCACCAGTGGACTACGAGGGAAGTCCAGTCTGGCCACTATTGGTCTGCTCAGTTTCTCATGAGGAAATTAACACCATGCATTGAGGGTTCCTATGGACAACCACAATTGGCTTTTTGGCCTACTGGGAACCACAGCCTCCAAAACAAAAACCAGTTGGAGTCTCTTTTCTCCTGCTGCATCTAGGAGGATCCCGTGCTGACCATGATCACCTACGTGGGGCTGAGCCTCTCTCTGCTCTGCCTCCTCCTGGCGGCCCTCACCTTCCTCCTGTGTCGACCCATCCAGAACACCAGCACCTCCCTCCACCTGCAGCTCTCCATCTGCCTCTTCCTGGCCCACCTCCTCTTCCTCACAGGCATCAAACGGACAAAGCCCGAGGTAGGAGAATTAACCAAAACCCTTTCTTACTTATATTTTATTTTGGCCGCGCTACATGACTTGTAGGATGTTAGTTCCCGCACAAAAGATTGAACCTAAGCCCACAACAGAGAAAGTGCCAATTCCTAAACTGGACTACCAGGGAATTCCCTTCTTTTTTTATTTTTTATTTTTAATTTTTTTTTTGAACACCCAAATCTTTTATAGAGGGGGGACAGTTCAGGGAGGCCTCTCACTGCACAGCCTGTTCGTTGGCGCTGCTTCCTGAGTCCTGTGGCTTCATCACGTCCGGCAGCTCAGGCGGGCTGGGCCTCAGATGCCTCATCTGCCCTGAAGTGGCCCCACAGTGGCTGGAGCCTGAGGCCGTGCTGTCTGGCTGGTGAAGCCACACTCTCCCAACGTCTTGCTGTCTTCGTCCGGAAGCTGTTCGTCCTTGTACAGCCTCTGCTCATCCGGCGGCCGCTTGAGGATACCCTCAACCATGCGCTTCGGCTCGAACACTGTGCTCGACTCCTTGGCGTCCGTGAAGACGGTGGTCGTCTTGTGGCGCTGGATCATAAGGAACACGACCTGGGGTCGGCGGGCCGGCTTGAGCGCAGAGCCAGGGTCCCCACCCCCACCCNCCTGTGTCGACCCATCCAGAACACCAGCACCTCCCTCCACCTGCAGCTCTCCATCTGCCTCTTCCTGGCCTACCTCCTCTTCCTCATAGGCATCAAACGGACAGAGCCCAAGGTAGGAGAATTAGCCAAAATCCTTTCTTATGTATTTTTTATTTTGGCCACGCTACATGATTTGTAGGATGTTAGTTCCCCAACAAAAGACTGAATCTAAGCCCACAACAGTGAAAGTGCCAATTCCTAAACTGAACTGCCAGGGAATTCCCTTCTTCTTTTTTTTAAAACAGCTTTTTCTTTAATTTTTATTGGTGTATGGTTGCTTTACAAGGTAGTGCTAATTCCTGCTGTACAGCAAAATGATTCAGTCACACATATACACATATCCCTCCCCTTTTGGGCTTCCTTCTCACTCAGGCCACCAGAGTGCTTTAAGGAGTGTTCCTTGTGCTATACAGTAGGCTCTCATTAGTTATCTATTTTATACATAGTATCAACAGCATAATTCATACATATGTAGTTTGCCCTTTTTAAATGTACATGTCAGTGGCTTTCAGTATATTCATGGAACTGTGTATTCCCTTGGGTAATTTATTACTCGTTACACATTCACATCCACAAATTACATCAGCCTTATCATCCCAACCCCTACCTCTGTCTCCTGGCAATCAGGGTTTTACTCTTTTCTTTTCTCATGAATCTGAGATTTTTCGATTCCACAAATAAAAGATTATACAGTACTTGTCTCTGTCTGACAATGTCCTGAGCATAGCTCAAGGTTCCCTCATATAGTTCCAGAAGGCAGGAATCCTCCTTCCTAATATAGATAGTACATTAGATATGTTGTTGGAAAATTCCATAGACAGATGAACTTGGTATTACCCAAGTCTATAATAGATATAGATATGTTGTTGTTTAGTCACTAAGTTGTGTCTGACACTTCTGCAAGCCCATGGACCATAGTCCACCAGCCTCTTCTGTCCATGGTATTTCCCAGGCAAGAATACTAGGGTAGGCTTCCATTTCCTTCTCCAGGGGATCTTCCTGACACAGGGATCAAACCCACATCTCCTGAACTGGCAGGAGTCTTTCCCTCTGAGCTACCAAGGAAGCCCAGATATAGAGACAGAGATATAAAACCATTACCCTGATCAAGATATAAAACATGCCCCAAACTCAGTTTTCTTCATGTCCCTTCCCCCAGTTAATTGTCAATTTAAAAACTTACAGACTGAATGAACAATGCACAGTGGAGCTGGGTCCTGAGGGTCACTGATTTATGATTCCAAGCTAGCAAGTTTGATATCAAATGTGTGTTTCATGCAACAGCATCTCCAAGGAGTGAGGGGTAGAAACCAGGAAGTGAATGGAGCTTTGCAAATAGTTTTCAGAGGTTTCTAGAAAGACTCAGGACATGATTCCCAAGAGAGGAGGGTTTATTCATCGTGAAAAGAGAGTCAATGGTCCAGAAGAGATCATGAGAGATGTAGAGGAAACCCAATTCCCCTCAGACAATGGACAGCGGTCACTTTTCTCTTGAAATGTGTGGAAAGCAGTGTCCTCAAACAAAAGCCAGGTTATACTTTAATCAAAGACATGGGCAATCATTTCCCTGGTGGTCCAGTGGTTAAACTCCACACTTCGAGTGCAGGGAGCATGGGTTTGATCCCTGGTCAAGTAACTAAGATTCCACATGCTGTGTTGTGCAACCTAAAGAGGGGAAAAGATGATTTTTTTTCAAGTTCCAGTGGTCCTAAAGACATGGAGGGAACATTCAGTGAATATAAAGAAGGGTGGGGGAAGGTTTGCTTACTATGGAAAAGGTCATTCAGAGCAGATGCTTTCATAGTGGAGGAAACCATGAGCTGTTGGCTCAAAAGAGAAAAACCATGGGGCTTTATGGGGATAAGAATATTGAAGGAGTCACTCATTCACTCACTCATTCATGTACCCAACATATATGCCACACAGACCAGAGTGACTTCAGCTCTGGGCAGTGACCAAGATGGAAGAGACGGTGATCACGGCAGGACAAGTAAGCTATAAGCTTTCTACGAGAATTAATTTCATCCTCAGAAGGGGAGGTGGTTAAGGGTTCTTGGGCTGGAGACAGCCCTGGCCAGCACCAGCTTCATCCGACTCAGAGAAGTCTAGCATCCATTAACCAACAGGCAAAGGGCTATCTGATTTCTGCAGTCCTTACCACACTTTGAATATTGTCTTCTTCCATTTTAAGATGGACAAAGATCTCTTTGAACTTTAGTTAGCTATTTTTGGTTGTGCTGGGTCTTCATTGCTGCGAGCTTTCACTAGTTGCAGTGAATGGGGGCTACACCTCTTTGCAGTACACGGACTTCTCACTGCGATTGCTTCTTGTTTCAGAGCATGCGCTTTAGGGCTCTCGGTCTTCAGTAGTTGTGGTGTTTGGGCTTAGTTGCCCCATGGCATGTGAAATCTTGCCAGACGAGATCAAACCTGTGTCCCCTGCATTGGCAGATGGATTTTAAGCTCTGGACCACCAGGGAAGTCCCCCATTCAACTTTAAACATGATACATTTTCAGTTTTTCTTGGATGGCCCAAGTGACATCCAGCCAAGGCATGATAATAGACAAAGGGGACCATCCATCCGTTTGGAGACATGACTCTTAAGAGAAGAAGGACATACGAAGAAGCCTAAGGAGCATCTCTNAGCTCTGGACCACCAGGGAAGTCCCCCATTCAACTTTAAACATGATACATTTTCAGTTTTTCTTGGATGGCCCAAGTGACATCCAGCCAAGGCATGATAATAGACAAAGGGGACCATCCATCCGTTTGGAGACATGACTCTTAAGAGAAGAAGGACATACGAAGAAGCCTAAGGAGCATCTCTCACCAAAGTTACCCAGAGACAGCCCTGGTGAAGAGCAGATGGTGAGGTCCTTGCACCCAGGACCACTCCACTGGCCCCTTCTCCCTTCCAGGTGCTGTGCAAGGTCGTCGCCGGTGTACTGCACTACCTCTACTTGGCCGCCTTCACCTGGATGTTCCTCGAAGGGCTGCACCTCTTCCTCACTGTCAGGAACCTCAGGGTGGCCAACTACACCAGCGCAGGCAGATTCAAGAAGAGGTTCATGTACCCTGTAGGCTATGGGGTCCCAGCGGTGATTGTGGCTGTGTCTGCAGCGATCAACCCCCAAGGATACGGCACCACTAAGCAGTGAGTCCAGTGCTGAAAAAATGAGCTGTCGGGGACGTGGGTACACACCTGTCTCCGTGGGAAACTGAGGGTGGAAGGAAGGGTTGAGTAGGTCATGACTCAGGCTGAGAACAAAGATGCTGAACATTTATTTCTCCAGCCCCCGGGACAAAGTGTTTCATATACACCATTTCTCATCTCTATCAAAATATCCCTAGAGGAAGTGCTCCAATTGTTCCCATTTTGTATACTAAGCAAACTGAGGTTTAGAGAAAAAAGGTGAACGACTAGTGTAAAGTAACACAGACAGTAAACTGGAAGGAGCATGAATTTTTATTTTTTATATAAATGTCTATATTTATAAATGTCACATATTTATAGATCTTTACTACTTCTATTACTGAAAGTAATAACTGGTTTTATAAAAAATAATATTCTAATAAAGAACCTCTGAAATACCACTAAGCCCAGCATGTTAGTCACTCAGTCATGTCCAGCTATGCAACCCCATGGGCTGTGGCCCACTAGGCTCCTCTGTCCATGGAATTTTCCAGGCAAGAATACTGGAGTGGATTGCCATTTGCTACTCCAAAGTATCTTCCCGACCTAGAGTTTGAACCCACGTCTCCAGTGTCTCTTGTTTGGCAGGTAGAGTCTTTACCAACTGCACCACTTGAGAAGCCCTTAAATATGTATAAATATACATATAAATATATATTTTTATAAAAATGGGATCATGATAAAGATACTGCATGTAATTTGTTTATTTCCTTAATACTCTCCAGGCTAGAATACTGGAGTGGGTAGCCTTTCCCTTCTCCAGGGGATCTCCCCAACCCAGGGATCAAACCCAGGCCTCCCACACTGCAGGCAGATTCTTTACCAGCTGAACCACAAGGGAAACCCAAGAACACTTGAGTGGGTTGCATATCCTTTCTCCAGTGGATCTTCCTGACTCAGGAATGAAACCAGGATCTCCTGCATTGCAGGTGGATTCTTTACCAATTGAGCTATCAGGGAAGCCCAATATATATTTTATACATACAAATATATATTTTTTATGAAAATGGGATCATGATAAAGGTTCTGCATGTAATTTGTTTATTCCCTTAATAATGTGTAGTGGACTTTTTCTACATTAATAATACAGATATACATCATCATTTAATGTGTTACATTGTATATTCTTACCAACTTTTAAAAAATAACCTCTAAGTGAAAGACATTTGAAATTCTTTACAAATCTTTGCTGTCATAACCAAATGCTTCCATGAACGTCAAGGAGCATGAATTCTAGACTTGATTACCTGGTTCCAAATTCAAGGTGCCTCACTTACTAGCCTGGTGACTCTGAGGACAGTTAAATTCTTTCCTAGGTTTTCTCACCTGTAAAAGAAAGACTGTAATACTCTCTGCTCCCAAGTATTAGAATGGTACCTGCCACATGTAAATGCTATTTGCATGCTGAGTCGCTTCAGTTGTACCCAACTCTTTGTGACTCTATGGACTGTAGCCCACAGTTCCTCTGTCCATAGGTTTCTCTAGAATACTGGAGTGGGCTGCCGTACCCTTCTCCAGGGGCTCTTCCCCACCCAGGGACTGGACCCACATCTCCTGCATCTCCTGGCATAGAAAACGGATTCTTTACCAGGGAGCCACTGGGAAGCCCAAAAAGTCCCATTTAAACATTCTCTATTGCAGTTCACTTATTGTCTTCCGTTACCTTGTTAAAATGCTGCCACTGTTGCTTTCTGTATTTCAGTTGCTGGATCAACATAGAGAAAGGATTTATCTTGAGTTTCTTAGGACCCATATCAGCAGTCATCTTGGTAGGTTTGAAGTGTGTGTGTGTGTCTGCCTCAGGTGCCATGTGTGTATAGAGTATGTGTGTGTGGTATGTAGTATTCAACTTAACTTGAAGATCAAAAGAGGTACTACTTTTTATTTTTTATTGCAGTATAGCTGATTTACAATGTTGTGTTCATTTCAGGTGTACAGTAAAGAGATTCAGCCATATATATATACATATATATATATATTTATATATAGGAAAAGAATCTGGAAAAGTATATATATATGGATACTTTTACATATATATATGTCTTTTATATATATAAAAGAATATATTTTTTCAGACTCTTTTTCATTATAAGTTATATCAAAGAATTGAATATAGTTCCCTATGCTATACAGTAGGTCATTATTGTTTACCTGTTCATACATAGTAATGTGTATACGTTAATTCCAGCCTCCTTATTTATCCTTCTCCCCACTTCCCCTTTGGTAACCACAGTTTGTTTTCTGTTTGTCGGTCTGTTTCCCTTTTGTATTTAAATTCATCTGTATACTGTTTTTAGATTTCACATATAAGCAGGGGCATATGATATTTGTCTTTCTCTGACTTAACTTCACGTAGTATGATAATCTCTGGTTGTAACCATGTTGCTGCAAGTGGCATTCTTTCATTCTTTTTATGACGGGATAATATTCCATTGTATATATGTACCACATCTTCTTTATCCATTCCTCTGCTGATGGACATTGAGGTTGCTTCCATGTCTTGGATAGTACAAATAGAGCTGCGGTGAACATCGGGGAGCATGTGTCTTTTCAAAGATACATGCTTTCTCTGGATACATGCTCAGGAGTGGGATTGCTGAATCATATAGTAGTTCTAGTTTTACTTTTTTAAAGAATCTCTATACTGATCTCCATCCCGGTTTTACCAATTTACATTCCTACCAACAGTGTAGGAGGGCAAAATAGGTACTATTTTAACATTCATTTGTTTCCTTTTCATAGCAGATGTTTGAGCATATTTATTTATTTAAATTGTTTAAGCATATTTTTGCCACCAAAAAGTCTACAAACAATAAGTCCTGGAGAGAGTGTGGAGAAAAGGAAAGCCTCTTACACTGTTGGTAGGGATGCAAACTAGTACAGCCACTATGGAGAACAGTGTGAAGATTCCTCGAAAGACTGGAAATAAAACTGCCATACAGCCCAGCAATCCCACTGTTGGGCATACACACCAAGGAAACCAGAGTCAAAAGAGACACATGTACCCCAATGTTCATTGCAGCACTGTTTACAATTGCTCGGACATGGAAGCAACCTAGATATCCATTGGCAGACAAATGGATAAGGAAGTTGTGGTACATACACACAGTGGAATATTACTCAGCTATAAAAAAGAATGCATTTGAGTCAGTTCTAACAGTGGATGAAACTGGAGCCTATTATACAGAGTGAAGTAAGTCAGAAAGAAAAGCACCAATATAGTATATAAACGCATATATATGGAATTTAGAAAGACAGTAATAACAATCCTATATGCATGGCAGCAAAAGAGACACAGTTGTAAAGAACAGGCATTTGGACTATGTGGGAGAAGGTGAGAGGGGGATGATTTGAGAGAATAGCATTGAACCATGTATATTACCATATGTAAATAGATGACCAGTGCAAGCGTGATGCATGAAGCAGGGCACTCAAAGCCGGTGCTCTGGAACAGCCTAGAAAGGATGGTGTGGGGAGGAAGCTGGGAGGGGGCTTCAGGATGGGGGGACACATGTGCACCCATGGTTGATTCATGATGATGTATGGCAAAAAACACCACAATATTGTACAGTAATTAGCCTTCAGTTAAAATTAATTAATTCTTTAATGATAAAATTTTAAAAATTTTTTTAAGGAAAAAAATTTTGAGCACATTTAAATGCTGATGAATAGAGAAGAAATCATCCTAGTATCTTTACCATACATACTTAATATGTATTTGTTGATTAAACAAATGAGTGGGTATATAAAAATATAATTGTAAATATGATAGAGTTATGTGATTTGGAAGTGATTTCACCAAGTGTTCTTAAATCTTCTTCAATTTTTATGTTCGTTCAACTCAGGATATAGTCTGATGATTAGGTAGTTTAAGCTAAAGTGTGCTACAGTGACAAAGAATTCCCAACATCTCAATGGCTTGACAGAGCAAATATGTTTCTGTGTGCTATTTTTGCAAAGTCTAGTGTGGATCAAGAGGCTCTTCCCCATGTGAGATTCAGCTTTACTTTTTTTATGACTATGCTGGGTCTTCGTTGCTTTGTGCAGGCTTTCTCTAGTTGTGGTGAGTGGGGGCCACTGTTTCTTGGGGGCTACTGCTTCTTGGGTGCTCATGTTTCTCCCTGAAGTGGCTTCTCCTGTTGTGGAGCACAGGCTATAGGCACGAGGGCTTCAGAAGTTGCAGCACATGGACTCAATAGTTCTGGCACATGAACTTTGTTGCTCCAAGGCTTGTGGGATCTTCCCAGACCAGGGATTGAACTCATATCTCCTGCGTTGGCAGGCAGATTGTTAATCCCTGTGGCACCAGAGAAGTCCTCAGCTTTTCTTTTATGATTCTATTATTTTGACACATGACCTCATTGGTTGTTGCTGGAGGGGAAGAGAGTTGAAGACTGTAGGATTCAGGCGTATGTCACTGCAACCAAATTGTCGTTCACTATAATTCAGCCACATGCCCCAGACTATCTGAAAAGAGGCTGGAAAATATCTGCCCATGGCCCATGTATGCAAGGAAAGGCATTGGTGGAGACACCACATTGCATTGTGTTTGTGCCACCTGACCACCCACGCATGTTCTTTTGTGGGCTTTCAGGAGCTCCTTGGTGGTACTGTACAAGTGTCTCAAGTCTGCTCCAAAGGAATTTCAACATATATTTTTTTAACTTTTTGGCTGTGCTATGAGGCATGTGGGATCCTAGTTACTGACCAGGGATGGAACCTGCATCCCCTGCATTGGAAGCATGGAGTCTTAACCACTGGACCACCAGGGAATTCCCCAAGTTTCAACATATTCTAACTATAAAATCTCATACTTTTCCCCATGATCCTCAGTGCTTTCTATTTTGACTCTCTATTTTTTTCCCTTAATCTATGGATAAGGAAATGGCAACCCACTCCAGTGTTCTTGCCTGGAGAATCCTGGGGACAGGGGCGTCTGGTGGGCTGCTGTCTGTGGGGTCCCACAGAGTTGGACATGACTGAAGTGACTTAACAGCAGCAGCAATTTTTTTTTCCTTAGGGTATAATTGCCTTACAATGTTGCACAAAAAAGTGCATTAGCTATAGCATGTAGCATGTTAGTTACTCAGTCATGTTCAATGCTTTGAGACTCCGTGGGCCATAGCCCACTAGGCTCTTCTGTCCATGGAATTCTCCAGGCAAGATTACTGGAGTGGGTTGGCATTCCCTTCTCCAAGGGATCTTCCTGACCCAGGGATCGAACCCTGGTTTCCCACACTGCAGGGAGATTCTTTACTTTCTGAGCCATCACATATATCCCCTCTCTCATGGCTCCTTCCCACCCACCCTCATCTCACCCCTCTAGGTCATCATAGAACACCCAGCTAGGCTCCCACTAGCTATCTGTAGCTATCTACACATGGTATCTTTACACCTGGCAGTACACATACATCAGAGAAAACCATAAAAAATGAAATGACAGTTCTCAGAATGGGAAAAAATAATGGCAAACAAAGCAACTTACAAGGGATGAATCTCCAAAATATACAAACAGCTCATGAAACTCAATATGAGAAGAAACACACCCAATCAAAAAATGGGCAGAAGACCTATGTAGACATTTCTCCAAAGAAGACACACAGATGGCCAAGAGACATATGAAAAGATGCTCAACATCATGAACCATCAGAGAAATGCAGATCAGAGCTACAATGAGTAGTTCACCTCATACAGGTCAGAATGGCCATCATAAAAAAAAAAAAAAAAAAAAAAAAAAAAAANCCTCTACTTGGCCGCCTTCACCTGGATGTTCCTCGAAGGGCTGCACCTCTTCCTCACTGTCAGGAACCTCAGGGTGGCCAACTACACCAGCGCAGGCAGATTCAAGAAGAGGTTCATGTACCCTGTAGGCTATGGAG
This sequence comes from Neotragus moschatus, assembly GCA_006410615.1. Taxonomy (NCBI): domain Eukaryota; kingdom Metazoa; phylum Chordata; class Mammalia; order Artiodactyla; family Bovidae; genus Neotragus; species Neotragus moschatus. Next base: position 198,874 of record SJYA01001103.1, read on the forward strand.
TCCCAGCGGTGATTGTGGCTGTGTCTGCAGCGATCAACCCCCAAGGATACGGCACAACTAAGCAGTGAGTCCGGTGCTGAAAAAATGTGCTGTCGGGGACGTGGGTACACGCCTGTCTCCGTGGGAAACTGAGGGTGGAAGGAAGGGTTGAGTAAGTCATGACTCAGGCTGAGAACAAAGATGCTGAACATTTATTTCTCCAGCCCCCGGGGCAAAGTGTTTCATATTCACCATTTCTCATGTCTATCAAAACATCCCTAGAGGAAAGTGCTCCAATTGTTCCCATTTTGGATACTAAGCAAACTGAGGTTTAGAGAAAAAAGATGAATGGCTAGTGTAAAGTAACACAGACAGTAAACTGGAAGGAGCATGAATTTTTATTTTTATATAAATGTCTATATTTATAAATGTCACATATTTATAGATCTTTACTACTTCTATTACTGAAAGTAATAACTGGTTTTATAAAAAATAATATTCTAATAAAGAACCTCTGAAATACCACTAAGCCCAGCATGTTAGTCACTCAGTCATGTCCAGCTATGCAACCCCATGGACTGTGGCCCACTAGGCTCCTCTGTTCATGGAATTTTCCAGGCAACAATACTGGAGTGGATTGCCATTTGCTACTCCAAAGTATCTTCCTGACCTAGAGTTTGAACCCACGTCTCCAGTGTCTCCTGCTTTGGCAGGTGGATTCTTTACCAACTGTACCACTTGAGAAGCCCTTAAATATGTATAAATATACATATAAATATATATTTTTATAAAAATGGGATCATGATAAAGATACTGCATGTAATTTGTTTATTTCCTTCATACTCTCCAGGCTAGAATACTGGAGTGGATATGCTTTCCCTTCTCCAGGGCATCTCCCCAACCCAGGGATCAAACCCAGGCCTCCCACATTGCAGGCAGATTCTTTACCAGCTGAACCACAAGGGAAACCCAAGAACACTTGAGTGGGTTGCCTATCCTTTCTCCAGTGGATCTTCCTGACTCAGGAATTGAACTGGGGTCTCCAGCATTGCAGGCAGATTCTTTACCAATTGAGCTATCAGGGAAGCCCAATATATATTTTATACACATAAATATATATTTTTTATAAAAATGGGATCATGATAAAGGTTCTGCATGTAATTTGTTTATTCCCTTAATAATGTGTAGTAGACTTTTTCTACATTAATAATACAGATACACATCATCATTTAATGTGTTACATTGTATATTCTTACCAACTTTAAAAAAATAACCTCTAAGTGATAGACATTTGAAATTCTTTACAAACCTTTGCTGTCATAACAAAATGCTTCCATAAACTTCAAGGAGCATGAATTCTAGACTTGATTACCTGGCTCCAAATTTAAGGTTCCTCACTCACTAGCCTGGTGACTCTGAGGACAGTTAAATTCTTTCTTAGGTTTTCCCACCTGTAAAAGGAAGACTGTAATACTCTCTGCTCCCAAGTATTAGAATGATACCTGCCACATGTAAATGCTATTTGCATGCTGAGTCGCTTCAGTTGTACCCAACTCTTTGTGACTCTATGGACTGTAGCCCACAGCTCCTCTGTCCGTAGGTTTCTCTAGAATACTGGAGTGGGCTGCCGTACCCTTCTCCAGGGGCTCTTCCCCACCCAGGGACTGGACCCACATCTCCTGCATCTCCTGGCATAGAAGACGGATTCTTCACCAGGGAGCCACTGGGAAGCCCAAAAAGTCCCATATAAACATTCTCTATTGCAGTTCACTTGTTGTCTTCCGTTACCTTGTTAAAATGCTGCCGCTGTTGCTTTCTGTTTTTCAGTTGCTGGATCAACATAGAGAAAGGATTTATCTTGAGTTTCTTAGGACCCATATCAGCAGTCATCTTGGTAGGTTTGTAGTGTGTGTGTGTGTGTGTGTCTGCTTCAGGTGCCATGTGTGTATAGAGTATGTGTGTTTGGTCTGTAGTATTCAACTTAATTTGAAGATCAAAAGAGGTACTACTTTTTATTTTTTATTGCAGTATAGCTGATTTACAATGTTGTGTTCATTTCAGGTGTACAGTAAAGAGATTCAGCCACATATATATATATATATATATATAATGGAAAAGAATCTGGAAAAGTATATACATATATGGATACTTTTATATACATGTAAGAATACATATATTTTTCACTTTTTTTCATTATAGATTATATCAAAGAATTGAATATAGTTCCCTATGCTATACAGTAGGTCATTATTGTTTACCTGTTCATACATAGTAATGTGTATACGTTAACTCCAGCCTCCTAATTTATCCTTCTCCCCACTTCCCCTTTGGTAACCATAGTTTGTTTTCTGTTTGTCGGTCTGTTTCCCTTTTGTATTTAAATTCATTTGTATGTTGTTTATAGATTTCACATATAAGCAGGGGCATATGACATTTGTCTTTCTCTGACTTAACTTCACATAATATGATAATCTCTGGTTGTAACCATGTTGCTGCAAGTGGGATTCTTTCATTCTTTTTATGACGGGACAATATTCCATTGTATATATGTACCACTTCTTCTTTATCCATTCCTCTGCTGATGGACATTGAGATTGCTTCCATGTCTTGGATAGTACAAATAGAGCTGCAGTGAACATCAAGATATATGCTTTCTCTGGATACATGCTCAGGAGTGGGATTGCTGAATAATATAGTAGTTCTAGTTTTACTTTTTTAAAGAATCTCTATACTGATCTCCATCCCATTTTTACCAATTTACATTCCTACCAACAGTGTAGGAGGGCAAAATAGGTAGTATTTTAACATTCATTTGTTTCCTTTTAATAGCAGGTGTTTGAGCATATTTATTTATTTAAATTGTTTAAGCATATTTTTGCCACCAAAAAGTCTACAAACAATAAACGCTGGAGAGGGTGTGGAGAAAAGGAAATCCTCTTAAACTGTTGATGGGAATTCAGACTAGTACAGCCACTGTGGAGAACAGTGTGGAGATTCCTTAAAAAAAAAACTGGAAATAGAACTGCCATACAACCCAGCAATCCCATTGCTGGGCATACACACCAAGGAAACCAGAGTCAAAAGAGACACATGTACCCCAATGTTCATTGCAGCACTGTTTACAATTGCTCGGACATGGAAGCAACCTAGATATCCGTTGGCAGACAAATGGATAAGGAAGTTGTGGTACTTACATACAATGGAATATTACTGAGCTATAAAAAAGAATGCATTTGAGTCAGTTCTAACAAGTGGATGAAACTGGAGCCTATTATACAGAGTGAAGTAAGTCAGAAAGAAAAGCACCAGTACAGTATATAAACGCATATATATGGAATTTAGAGAGACAGTAATGACAACCCTACAACAAGACAACAAAAGAGACACAGATGTAAAGAACAGACGTTTGGACTATGTGGGAGAAGGCAAGGGTGGGATCATTGGAGACAATAGCATTGAGATATGTATATTACCACGTATAAAACAGATGACCAGTGCAAGTGTGATGCATGAAGCAAGGCACTTAAAGCCGGTGCTCTGGAACAACTCAGAGGGATGGTGTGGGGAGGGAGCTGGGGGGGGGGGCTTCAACATAGCTGACTCATGTCAATGTATGGCAAAAACCACCACAATATTGTAATTAGCCTCCAATTAAAATAAATAAAATTTTAACTGTGAAAATAAAAATCTAAAAAAAGGAAAAAACTTTTGAGCATATTTAAATGCTGATGAATAGAGAAGAAATCATCCTTGCTCATCTCTAATATTTAGCATGCCATATATACGTAATATATATTTGTTGAATAAACAAATGAGCAGATGTGTAAAAATATAATTGTGACTATGATAAAATTATGTGATTCGGAAGTTATTTCACCAAGTGTTCTTAACTCTTCTTCAGTTTGTTCAACTCTTAGGATATAGTCTGATGATTAGTCAGTTTAGGCTAAAGTGTGCTACAGACAAAGAAGTCCCAACATCTCAGTGGCTTGACAGAGCAAATATGTTTCTGTGTGCTATTTTTGCAAAGTCCAGTGTGGATCAAGAGGCTCTTCCCCATGTGAGATTCAGCTTTACTTTTTCATGACTGTGCTGGGTCTTCGTTGCTTGGTGCAGGCTTTCTCTAGTTGTGGTGAGTGGGGGCTACTGCTTCTTGGGCACTCACGTTTCTCCCTGAGGTGGCTTCTCCTGTTGTGGAGCACAGGCTCCAGGCATGAGGGCTTCAGAAGTTGCAGCACATGGACTCAATAGTTCTGGCACATAAACTTTGTTGCTCCAAGGCTTGTGGGATCTTCCCAGACCAGGGATTGAACTCATATCTCCTGCATTGGCAGGCAGATTGTTAACCCCTGTGGCACCAGGGGAGTCCTCAGCTTTTCTTTTATGATTCTATTATTTTGACACATGACCTCATTGGTTGTTGCTGGAGGGGAAGAGAGTTGAAGACTGTAGGATTCAGGCATATGTCACTGCAACCAAATTGTCGTTCACTATAATTCAGCCACATGCCCCAGACTATCTGAAAAGAGGCTGGAAAATATCTGCCCATGGCCCATGTATGCAAGGAAAGGCATTGGTGGAGACACCACATTGCATTGTGTTTGTGCCACCTGACCACCCACGCATGTTCTTTTGTGGGCTTTCAGGAGCTCCTTGGTGGTATTGTACAAGTATCCCCAGTCTGCTCCAAAGGAATTTCAATATATTCTCTTTTTTAACTATTTGGCTGGGCTATGAGGCATGTGGGATCCTAGTTCCTGACCAGGGATGCAACCTGCATCCCCTGCATTAGAAGCATGGAGTTTTAACCACTAGACCACCAGGGAAGTCCCCAAGTTTCAACATACTCTAACTATAAAATCTCATACCTTTTCCTATGATCTTCAGTGCTTTCTAGTTTGACTCTCGTATTTTTTCTTAAGGTATAATTGCCTTGCAATGTTGCACAAAAAAGTGCATTAGCTATCGTATGTAGCATGTTAGTCACTCAGTCATGTCCAACTCTTTGTGACTCCATGGGCCATAGCCCACTAGGCTCTTCTATCCATGGAATTCCCCAGGCAAGATTACTGGAGTGGGGTTGGCATTCCTTTCCCCAAGGGATCTTCCTGACCCAGGGATCGAACCCTGGTTTCCTGCACTGCAGGCAGGTTCTTTACTTTCTGAGCCATCACATATATCCCCTCTCTCATGGCTCCTTCCCACCCACCCTCATCTCACCCCTCTAGGTCATCATAGAACACTCAGCTAAGCTCCCTGCACTCTACAGCAGGTTCTCACTAGCTATCTGTAGCTATCTACACGTGATATCTTTACACCTGGCAGTACACACACGTCAGAGAAAACCATAAAAAAAATGAAATGACAGTTCTCAGAATGGGAGAAAATAATGGCAAACAAAGCAACTTACAAGGAATGAATCTCCAAAATATACAAACAGCTCATGAAACTCAATATGAGAAGAAACACACCCCAATAAAAAATGGGCAGAAGACCTATGTAGACATTTCTCCAAAGAAGACACACAGATGCCCAAGAGACACATGAAAAGATGCTCAACATCATGAGCCATCAGAGAAATGCAGATCAGAGCTACAATGAGCAGTTCACCTCACACAGGTCAGAATGGCCATCATTTTTTTAAAAAAATTGACTCTGTATGTTGGTCCACAGTTAGTATCTTTTTTTTTCTTTCAGATAAACTTAATCTTTTATTCGATAACCCTGTGGATTTTGAGAGATCGACTTTCTTCCCTCAATAAAGATGTGTCCAAGATACAAAACACAAGGTAAAATGGGTTTAGACAGTTTAATGGGCTTAGCATAGGTTGTAGTTCTAAAGGACTGCTTTTTCAGGCATGCATGCATACTCAGTTACTAAGTGGTGCCCAACTCTTTGTGACCTCCTGGACAGTAGCCCACCAGGCTCCTCTATCCATGGGATTTCCCAGACAAGAATACTGGAGTGAGTTGCTATTTTCTCCTCCAGGGAATCTTTCTGACACAACAATCAAACCCATGTCACCTGCATCAGCAGGCAGATTGTTTACCTACTGAGGCACCTGGGAAGCCCCTAAACAGTCATCTGTAAAGAGTTCCTACCATGTTAGGCTGCTGCTGCTGCTGCTGCTGCTAAGTCTGCTGCTGCTAAGTCACTTCAGTTGTGTCTGACACTGTGCGACCCCATAGACAGCAGCCCACCAGGCTCCCCCATCCCTGGGATTCTCCAGGCAAGAACACCGGAGTGGGTTGCCATGTTAGGAACCACTGTCAAATGAGAATCACCCATAAAATCATATATATTTGAAACTTTGAAATTAATATAAGATTCATAGAACCATAAAGTAGAATTGATGCTGCCAAGGGGTGAGGGTAGGAAGGAATGGATATTTATTGTTTTTTGGATACAGAGGTTCAGTTCTTCAGGATGAAAAAAAGCTCAGTAAAAAGATAGTGTTGCTGGTAGTACAACAATGTGAATGTATTTAACGCTTCTGAACTGTGTGGTCAAATATAGTTGTAGTAAATTTTGTGTTATGTGTTTTTGCCACATTAAAAATATATATAATGGTAAAATACCTTTCCTTGAGGAGGAAATGGCAACCCACTTCAGTATTCTTGCCTGGGAAACTCCATGGACACAGGGGCCTGGCGGACTACAGTCCACTGGGTCACAAGAGTCGGACATGACTTAGCGACTAACCACACCACCACAAAATATCATTCCAATTATAAATATTCATATTAGAGGAAAACACCATGGAATAAACTCATGTTCATCTATTACAGTTTTTACAGTGGAAATGATAGCCATTACTTCCAAGTATTGTGCTCACAACCACAGTTTCTCCAAGTGCATTCTGGCTTGAGAAAAGTTCACAGGTAATTAGAGAAAACGGCATCTCAGGTGGCTCAGTGGTAAAGAATCTGCCTGCCAATGCAGGAGACATAGGCTTGATCCCTGGGTTGGGAAGATCTCCTGGAGGAGGAAATGGCAACCTATGGAAACCTACAGTATTCTTACCTGAATAATTCCATGGACAGAGAAGCCTGGCAGGCTACAGTTCATGGGGTCGCAAAGAGTCAGACACAACTTAGGGACTAAACTACTACAGTTGGAGAGGAAGGCAGATGGGGTCTGAAGACAGGACAACATACTACTCAAGAGAGAAGGTGGTGGGTTGGTGATTGTCCTTCTTGGTGTTAACAGGATGCTGACGTTTAAAGCCATTGCTCAGCTCTTCCTCTTGGGCTGTTCCTGGTGCCTTGGCTTCTTTCTCGCTGAACTGATAAAGGAACCCCTCAGATCCATCATCGCCTATGCTTTCACCATCACCAATGTCCTGCAGGGAGTCTACATCTTCCTGGTCCACTGCCTCCTCAACCAGCAGGTAACAGGACCCATCCTGTCTTCCTCCCAGCTCCCAGCTGGGGTCCTCTCATGCATTTAACTGGCTAGCCCTTCTCTCCCACATGATGCCCTCCTGCCTGATGGTGTGTTCCCATTTTCCCCAAGCCTACCGTTCTCCACTGAGTTCAAGCCCCTGTTTGTAGATGCATTTTTTATGTATTTGTGAGACAAGGTGAGTTCCACATCCTACCACTCCACCATCTTGATTCTCCTTTGGGAGTTTAAGTCTCCATTTTCCAGTTTCCCAATACATGAATCTGCAATGAGGAGTGGATAGTTACTTCCCCATTCATCTTCTCAGATCACAAATGTGGGGTATGATAGCAACAAAACTAACGTTTGGGGGACAATGTTTTCCATTTTTTAATATCCAAATTGGATTTTAACGATTATTACTTGCTTGGCTCTGGGGGACCCCGGGGCTGCTTTCTGAACAGTGAAGAAATCAGAAACGGGAAACAACATAATTAGACATTGAATAACCAACTGTGATTTGCACCGTAGGGAAAATTGTTAGGGGGTCATTAAACTACCACATAGGGCTTCCTTAGGCTTGACAGTGAGGGGCTTAATGTGGGTTTAGACAACCAGCCAAAGAAAGGAAGTAAGGCTGATGTGGAAACCCTTGCCAGTCCCAGAACCCAAAGACATGTAGCGAGGGCAGTGCTCTGAGTGTAGGAGACTGCAGTGGTAGTGAAGATCCAGGTACCAGCAGTGACTGGACCATATCAGCCTTTTAAGTAGTAATTTTACATTGCATTCTGACTCAATAAATGGGCATATATCTCTAGGTTTCACTCCAATGGAGTTGTATGGATTTCAGAGAGACATGTATTCAGGTATGAATGTGAGGGTGGTACCATAAAGAAGGCCTACGTTGAAGAATTGGTGCTTTCAAACTGTGGTGCTGGAGAAGACTCTTAAGAGTCCTAAGGACAGCAAGGAGATTAAAAACAGTCAATCCTAAAGGAAATCAGCCCTGAACAGTCATTGGAAGGACTTATGCTGGAGCTGAAGCTTCAATCCTTTGGCCACCTGATAGGAAGAGCCAAATCTTTGGAAAAGACCCTGATACTGGGAAAGATTGAGGGAGGGCAGGAGGAGAATGGGGAACAGAGGATGAGATGGTTGGATGCCATCATAGACTCAGTGGACATGAGTTTGAGCAAATTCAAGCAGATACTGAAGGACAGGGAAGCCTGGTGTGTTGCAGTCACAGGGTTGCAAAGTGTAGGACAAGACTTAGCAACTGAACAACAACAACATTGAGAAGAGGAAGCAATTCTCAGTAATTACAGAAAACTGCTCGTGTTCTTAGGGATAATATAAATACTGTGTTATCATTAACATGAATATGAACAGGCCGATCCACAAATAATATCTCTGTAATCATTCATAGGGGCCTCTCTAGTGGCTCAGACAATAAAGAATCTACCTGCAGTGCAGGAGACCTGGGTATGATCTCTGGGCCGGGAATACCCCCTGAAGAAGGGAATGGCTACCCACTCCAGTATTCTTGCCTGGAGAATCTCATAGACAGTGGAGCCTGGCAGTCTACAGTCCATGGTGTCTCAAAGAGTCAGACATGACTGAGCCACTAACACACAATCACTCATAGTTCAGTCTGTTCGATATAGCCTCTACGGGTTATCTGCAAATATAAATGGAAAAATAAATATTATTTCTAGTAGCATTCATGCATGTATCTAGAATGTATTTAAATGCAAGATTTTCATTTACCATCTTTTCCAGGTGAGAGAGGAGTATGTAAAGTGGCTTAGAAGTATGAGTAAAAAGACGGAGTCTGACAGCTACATCCTTTCCAGCTCTACCATCCAAACCCATGTGGTAAGATGATTTCCTGTCCCCATCCATGCTGTTTCCTAATTTGAAATATTCTCTTCTGCTGGCAGTTGGGTATGCCCCTCACCCAATAGTGTGACGAGACCACACGTTGACTCTTGGTACAGGAACCTGTTAGTGTCTCTGTCTCAGCTCACTGTGCAGTATCTGACTCTGAGCATCTCTAGGGTGGGGCAATAGCATACTTACCACGTATGATCTGCACAGTGAATGATTTTACTTTTCTGGAATTATTGGTTTCTGAGTCCAAGAGCTTCCCCGGTGGCTCAGTGGTAAAGAACCCATCTAACAATGTAGGAGACACGGGTATGATCCAGGGTCGGGAAGATCCCCTAGAGAAGGAAATGGCAACCCACTCCAGTATTCTTACCTGGGAAATCCCATGGACAGAGGAGCCTGGCAGGCTATATAGTCCATGGGGTCGCAAAAGAGTAGGACAGGATTTAGCAACTAAACAACAGCAGCAGCAAACTGAGTCCAAACCTTGGAGTTACAGAAACATGGATGAAACTTTTTCTTGACACATTATATCATACCTAAGTTATACTAGTTCCTGAGTTCCACAAAGTTGCCAAACAGATGTTTCACTGCTGGTATGCTTTGAGCCTTAACCATGCCTATGCTTGCCTCTGCTTTGTAAACTTTCAAAGAAGCCACAAAACTTGGGACTTGCCAAACATCTTTGGCCAGGATATTTTTTTTTCCTGTAGAAAATGTCTTTACATTTTGGAGAACACTGGTGTTTTTTACAAAAGACATAATTTAAGGACTATTGGCATAGGCAAAATAGTACTTGAAGAAACTGATAGACATTACAAAATACTTTTCTCCTTTTACTTGATAATGATGAAGGCAAATGAATGAAGGGATAAATAGGATGGATTTAGGTGAGATGTAGGAGTATGACCTTGGTTTCAGTCCTACTTTTGAAATTAACTTGGGTGTGATATTGACATCAGTCTCCTCATGGCTGGGATAAGTGAGCCAGACTTCATCATCTTGGGATTACTTTCATATCTTCAATTTTCTGAGATGCAAAAAACAAAGGTAAGTACATTAAGCCTGGAAGAAAAACACTCAGACTTTCCCTGGGATCCATACTTCAATATGAACCTCATATCTTTTTGTCAAGAAATTCCCAACAAATGATGTTGATAATTACTTTCAGGAATATTTCATCATTATTTCTCTTTCTGTTTCTCCCATAAATTTGCACATGGAGACGGAAAAATCATCCAATTTATGGGGGAAAAGAAGCAGCAATAGTTCAGTCTGAAAATGACAAACAGTTCCACGTCATCCTCCCAACCACCCTGGAGAAAGAATCAGCCATGTGACTCAAGCACCCAAGAGAACTGCTTCATCCTACAGTAGAATCGCTCACAGAATGTATGCTTTGGTTGAATATTTTATATAGTGTTACAGTGCTCTGTGTTTTCAATTAAGATATTTCACACAGAGACGTGTAGATCTTAAACTTGGTAAGTCTGCAAATATATAGTCACTCTGCTGTCTCTGACTCATTTGTGACCACATGGACTTAGTCCAGCAGGATCCTCTGTCCATAGGATTTCCCAGTCAGGAATACTGGAGTCAGTTGCTATTTTCTTCCCCAGGAATCTTCCCAATCCAGAAAGTGAACCCTCTTCCTCCTGCATGTATAGTAACTACATCAGCCAAGTCAAGATATGGAGTATTTGCATTACTCCTGAAAGTTCCCACATAAATCTTTTCAATCATTTGTCCCCAGTCTTCCACCCCAGAAACAATTATTCTGATTTCTATCGCAACAGATTAATTCTGTCAGTTCTTTAAGTCCATTTACATGGAACCATACAGTATGACCATACAGTATGACAGTCACACCATATGTATGAACCATACAGTCTGACCATGGCATACAGTGTCTGCCATGGTCCACTCATCTTGATGATGACTTTGGAATTCATCCATTTCATGCATATGTTGTCAGTCTGTTCCTTTTATTGCTGAGTAGCATTTCACGAAAGGATGCCCCTTTCGATGTATATTTGAGTTATTTCCATTTTTCCACTATAAATAAAGATGCGGTGATCATTTTCATATAATATTTGTGTGTGCATATGTGTGGCCACGTGTTCTCACTTCTCTCAGGGAAAGTACCTGGAGCTTTCTGTCTTTGAGTCCTGTCTGATTGTTGTGCCAGGATTCAGTTCTTGGTGTGTGGTGCCTGTACTGGTGGCACTGGCATCAGTTGGGAAGCCTGAAATCACACTGTGGGTTTCTTCCTGGATTCACTTGTGTTTAGATCCAGAAATCAGAGTTGTAACAACGCTCTGAATGTCTGTGAGGCACAATGTAATTTGAGACTCATTTCTGCAGGGAGAGAGGAGGGTGGCTATCCAAATGCTATGGGAACATTCTCCATGACTGGCAGTCATTTCATTCCCCCCTCCCCCTTTTAAATCATCTTCTCTTTTTATTCAAAGTAAAATTTCATTTTGCTTTCAAAGGACAAGCTCAAAAGTAATATGATGCCTCAGACATTGGAGAAAAAAAGACAATACTATTTAGACAAGTCAGAGCAGAGCCACTGTGATCAAACACCACTTCCTATAATGCTGACCAGCTGCATTTTCCAGAGACCAGTCACAAGGATAACCTCACATCCTGGCAATGTGGTCACACACCGTCAATGCGAGAGGACCTTGGAAAAGCCCCCAGCAAGTCTGCGCATTCAGGAGACTGCAGGGTCTTCAGGCCTACAGCCCAGTAGGAGAACCTTTCAGGACCATGGACAGCGCAAATGTTTCCAGGATCTTTGCCCAGTTTAGCGCAGGTGAATCCCTGGGCGGTGTTGGTCCCTGGTCTCTGCACACCAGCCCTGAGCCCATCCTTGCCCAGTCTTCAAATAGGGCAGAGCTGGGCCCAGGATTGGGTCCTGGAGTATTGCAGTCCATGGGGTTGCAGAGAGTCATACCCAACTGAGTGACTGAAAAACAACAATGAACAAACAGTTTCTGAGCCAGGGTAGGTATCCAGGTCTGGAACAGGAAACCAAAGGAGGTTGGGCTCCTCCAGGTGTAATGGCCATCCCTGCTTTGATTGGGGGCATGGATGGAACTCAAGAGCTTGGGGCTGCAAATCTGAGTTGATACCACTCTTCCTCTAGAGGGCATTTGGGTCAGGGCCATAGGGGTTGGACCAACACCACATAAGCTGGTTGTTCTCCTTTCCAAGCACATGAACTCACACACATGCCCATAATGGCAGTTTCTGCCCTGGCCAGAGGCAGAATTGGTACCTAAGGTAGCTTCATCCCCTCCAAGTGTCCACATGATAGCTGTAAAGGCAGCTGCTGCATTAGCAGGAAGCATCACCAGAGCAGGAGGTCTTGATGCGGGAGCCTAGAGGAGGATGGAAGGTGCACTGGGGCCATCCAGGCCAGCTTTCCAGAGCACCAAGTTGTTTTCAGCTTGCTGCCTCTGCGCTGGATGAGAGAGCAAGAAAGTCTGTGCATTTGCTCTTCAAGAATGGAGTCTAGGGCTTCCCTGGTGGTGCAGGGGTTAAGAATCTGCCTTGCAATGCATAGGACACTGGTTCAATTCCTGGTCTGGAAAGATCCCACAATGCTGTGGGGCATCTGAATTCGTGTACCCCCAACTGAGCCAGCACTCGAGAGCCCAAACTCACAACCCACATCTACTAAGACCAAGTGATACCTGAAACCTGCACACCCTCAAGCTTGTTCTCCCCAAGAGAAAGCACTGCAATGAGAAGCCACTGAATGACAATTAGAAAGTAACTCCTGATCACCACAACTGGAGGAAGCCCACATCCAGTAATGAAGACCCAGCACCAGCAAAAATAAAAAATAAAGTAAATTTTTTTAAAAAGAATGGAGTCTCAATTTCTTTTAGTGCTTGTTTTATTGAATAAGTTGTTTCTAAGTAAAATGAATTGTTATTGAATAATTGTTTGTTAAATAATTACAAAATTATGAAGTGTCCCACACTGTGAAGTGGAAAAATTACAATGACTCCAGACCTATTTCAGGGCAAAACAATAAGTTTGCTGGCAAGTCATTTTCCACATCAAATGTTTTTAGAGAATATGTTCCTTCTTAATAATCTAATGTTAAATCTAATTTTTAAAAATAGCTACAAATTTTTAGGCAACAGATAAGGATGTAACAGGATGCATAAGTGCTAATTAAATTTACATTAAAATGTCTTAACGTTTGATCTAGCATTTAGCACAAAATGAAAAAAGGATGTAGCTCACATTAGAATGAGGTGTAAAAGCAAGCTGAATAAAATAAGATTTCTACAGAGCTAATTGACATTAAAAATATAATCTCTTTAAAAACACAAATACGACGTGATATCACTTATATGTGAAAGTGAAAACATTACACAGATGAACTTATTTGGGGAACAGAAACACAGCCACAAACTTAGAGAAGAGATCTGTGGTCACCAAGGGGGACAGAGAGGTGGAGGGATGGACTGGGAGCTTTGGCATCCCTGGTGGCTCACACGGTAAAGAATCTGCCTGCAATGTGGGAGACCTAGGTTAGATCCCCGATTTGGGATGATCCCCTGGAGGAGGGCATTGCAACCCACTCCAGTATTCTTGCCTGGGGAATTCGCATAGACAGAAGGCCTGGCAGGCTACAGTGCACGGGATCACAAAGAGTCAAACAGGACTGACTAACTACAGCACAGCACAGATGCAAACTAGTACATATAGGATGGATAAACAAGGTCTTACTGTATAGCACAGGGAACTATATTCGATAGCCTGTAATAAACCATAGTGAAAAAGAATATTAATATATATGTGTAAGTGAATCACTTTGCCATACATCAGAAATTAGCACAACATTGTGGATCAACTATACTTCAATGAAATTTATATATATATATTTATATATATATATATATATATATA
>SJYA01001104.1:0-16650 GCA_006410615.1 Neotragus moschatus
ACGAGACCCCTGACCTGGGAAGGGGGCTGACACGTGCAGGACCTGGGCCATCCTCTTGCCTGCAGAGCTCCTCAGGTGTCTCTGGGGGGGACTGTGAGTCAGACCACCTGCAGCACCGGCTAAGGTTTACCTGGGAAGAGGGTGAAGAGGGTGTGATGCCACCCAGAGTCAAGAGTCTGCAGGAGAAGGGGAGGTGGCCACCCCTCCCCACTGTCCCCTCCCCCGCAACTTCCCTCTTCCCTGGGTGTGGGACCCTCTCACAGGCACACACCCGTCCTGACTGTGGAAAGGGTGGGGGGGGCCCTACAGCCTGGAACAAAGAAACCAAACCTCACGGTCTGCCTGCACATCTGTCCAGCCCCTGGACAGGCTCCAGCTGTTCCCACAGTCCCGCCTCCACAAGGCCCCCCACCAGGGGCGGGGAGGATGGGGTGCTGAAGTCTGACAGCCCCCACCCTTCCTGTGCCCCCTCCCCTCAGCCCAGGCAAGAACTGGTTACCAGGACAGATGGGGGCTTAGGTGGGCAGATGGGGGCACTAATGGGGAGACAGCCAGCCTTGCTGCAAGGATCTGGGGAGAGAGAGACACAGGGGCACAAAGAGAAACAGAGCTCAGGGCAGGAGACCCGCAAACAGAGCTGGGTCAGCCTGGGCAGTGGCGGGGGGCTGGTAGGGAAAGTTGGGGGGAGGCAGCAGGGAGCAAAGCCTTTCCCCTTTATGGAAACAATTTTCTCTAAAAATAAACAGTTTCGCTGCCGAGCTACACAAGAACTTCCTGCTCCCCCCACCCGCCCCCCCAGGATGTGTCCGGCTCGGGGGCTCGGGGCGCAGCAAGGATAGAAGGCGGGTGGAGGCCCCGGAAGACATGGGGGTAGGGGGAGGAAGTGAGGAGGGTGCCAGAGGCTGGAAAGGAGAAAGACAATCAAGGCCTCTCATTAACCTGCACCCCCAGATCTGGAGGATGGCCAGGGTATTTCTGTCTCCGGGTACCTCTGTCCCCTACTCTGATCGAGTTTGGCCAGTCCTTTCTGCTGTCTGACCTCTAACCACCCTGCTGCAGAGGTTCCGGCCCACCCCACCCTTTTCATGCTGTGGTGCCAGGGCAGTGGGTACCTGGGAGGATGGGCCAGGTGGAGCACCTGCTGGGCATGAAGGCGGGGCCGGAGCTTCAGGGGCAGCCGAGCTTGAGCTTGTCTTGTCTTCCCTCCTCCTTGCTTAGCCTCTTGCTTGTCTCTCTCCACGACTCTCTCTGTCTCTCCACGTCTCTGTCTCTCTGCACTTCTCCCGCCCTGTCTCTCTACGTCTCTGTTCTCACTTCTCCTTCTTTCAGTGCCTGGAACACACAGTCATCCAATTGCAGGAAACCTGGCTTTCCACCTGCCCGAAGGGTCACCCCCTGCACAACAGGGAAGTGATCGAAAATATTTTCTGGGAACCTGAGAGAGACTAGAGGCAGGAAGCAGAAATGGTATCCCTGTGGAGACCCCTGGAGGTGAAGGGGGTGGGGTGAATAATAGTATAACTATAATTATCATCCAGGCAACTCCTTTGATCATCATGACAACCCTACCAGGGGGGTAGTTATCATTGTGTATTACGGTGTCTTGGGTAAGATGAAGTGTTTTGGGACACAGAAACACACAATGGGGACTTCCCTGGCAATCCAATGGTTACAACTCCATGCTTCCAATGTAGGGTGCATGGGTTCCATCCCTGGTCAGGGAACTAAGATACCACATACCACATGGGGCTGCCAAAATAAAAAGAAAGAAGCACACAGTGACTTGCCCAGGGTCACTTAGCCCTAGGAAGTAGTAGCTGGGTCTGGATTTGAATCCTTAGCTTGGTAGATTCCCCTCACTGCCAGCCAAGCCACCCACATCCCCATCTTCCAGGCAGAAACTGAGGTCTGACGCCATGTGACCATGCTCCATGTGGGTCGGTGACTGGCTAAAGGTGGAGAAAGCAGATGGTGGGGGAAAGGGTAGTGGTGGTGGGTATCTGTGGCTCACCTTCCCTGGAGCATGGCGAGTATTCGAGACAGGACAGAGAGATATGGAAAGGGAGACAGGCCCCTCCACGAGGGGACAGGTAGGTGGCTCAGGGAAGTAATGCGGGGTCCCGGGGAGGTGCCCCGAATGTTCAATGGGGTCTCCCTAAAGCCCCCGCCCCAGGCCAGCCTGGACGTCTCTGGGGTCTTCTCGCTCCTCTCCCTGTCCCAAAGACGGGGGCGAGGAGGACCCCGCCTCGTGCAGGGAGGGGGCGGGGTCTGCGGGGTCCCCAGCTAATGGCAAACAGCTGCAGCTCCCCACACCGGCCCAGCCGCTAGGCCGAGGCCCAGCCCGCCGGACGCCCGGCAGCCTTCCCGCCGCCTGGGACCTGGCTCCGGCCCGGCCACGGAGGGCGAAGGAGGACAAGTGAGGGAGAACAAGTGAGGGAGGACAAGGGACGGAAGAGGGGGACAGGACAGGGGCAGAAAGGATGGAGACAAGGGAGAGGGGCAGCGGGGACGCAGTGATGGGGCGAAGGGATAGGGAGGTACGGATGGAGGATGGGGTTGGAAGAGACCAGCACGGACAGGAGCAAAGATAAGGCCGAGCAGAGACGCGGGGACCGCGACACTCTCAAGTCCGGAAAGTTTGCGCATAGATGATGGAGTTGGAGGCAGCGGCTAGTAGAGACCGGAGAGATCGCGCCCCGGGCTTGAGAGTGGGGTGGGGTGGGGTGGGGACCACGCTCGAACCCAGAACCGGACTCGAACCCCGACCCAACCCGGGTCCTACTCGCCTCGCGCGCTCCGGCCGCCGCTGTCCCAGCGTCCCGCTGCCCGTGCGCCCTCCGCCGCCGCCCGCCTGACCAGCCCTCGGCAGTAGCCCCGCCCCGCTCCGCCCCTCGGGGCCGGCCCCGCCCCCTGTCGCCTGCGGCCGGGCCAACGTGGAGGGGGATGGTAAGGGACGCAATCGCACCTGGACGGCAGGTGTGTGTGCGCGCGTGGGGGTGTCCGGCCTCGTCCCCTCCTCGAGTCCCTGGGACAGTGTTCCCCTACTGCTGTCTTCCCCGGCCCGCTGCAGCTGGGCGGCTGCGAGGGGCGGGAGGGGGCGGGGCTGGCCGGAGTCCAGCTCCTGGAGGGCGGGCGGCGGTGGTGCTGGTGACTGCGGGAGGTCACCCCTCCCCCAGCCGCCCAGCGCAGGCCTGATACAGTGACGTGACCACCGCGGGGCGGGAAGGGAGGCGTGGGTCAGCGCGAGGCTGCAGACCTCAGCCAAGGCCTGGGTTCCATGGCCAGCCAGATTTGGTTTCTAATTTCACCACCACCAAGCCTCTAACTACTGGCTGCCTCAGTTTCCCCAACTGTAAACCGGGATAAGAATGCTGCCTGCCTGACTGGTGTTGAGGTGATTCTGTAACCATGAAGCAGGCTGTCCCTCATGCAGCCAGGCCCATAGATAGGTGGCAGTTATACAGATCTGGGCTCTGGGCAAAGGCTTAACAAATGTCACTATTATTCCCCATGAACACACATGACATTGTCATTTGTTGTGTTGCCCTCCCCACTAGAATGTCAGCTCTACAAGGGTAGGAACTTGCACGGGTCGTCACTGCTCTCTGTTGCACCCAAGTAGTTCTCAGTGTCCGTCATCAACAATTAGGACCCAGCCCCCAGGGACCACACCACACAGGCTGTTTACAAAAACCATTTTAAATTAGAAAAGACAAGAAGCATCAGTGCACACAGACGAGAACAGAGGGCCCAGCCCCGTGCACGGGGTGGGCGCCTCACAGCCAAGTGGGCAGTGGGAAAGACTGTCAGGAAGGCACAGGTAGCTGAGGCCAGGGTCCTGGTTCCTCTGGGAGTAGCTCCAGGCCCTGTGGGCTCAGAGGTCAGTCTTCCGGAAACTTGTTCTGTTCAAGGAGTTCCTGGGGGAGGGAGGAATGAAGATCAACACGGGCACATGGTCCCCAACTCCATAATGCTCTCCAGCCATCACCTCCTCCTCTGCCTCCCACTACTTTCCTTCCTCTCCTCCCCCTCCCCCTCCTAAGATCCTTCTATGGTCATCCTGACTCTAACGTTGGTTCTGATCCAGCCGTGGAACTGGAGATTCCTTCATAGAATCCACTGCTGGAGATATGAATCATACCCATTTGACAGATGTGGAAACTGAGGCTCAGAAAAATGAAGTTACATGCCTGAGAAATAACCTAGCCAAGATCAGAAATGGTGGCTTAGAGTTTGAATATTATGTACATGTTCAAGTGTTCACATGCATGTGCAAAGCCCCAAGCACCTGTGTTGATGGGCACATGTATGGTAGCCCCCACACTCTGCCAGGCTTTGCCTGCTCCATCTCGCCCTCTCTGGGGTGGGCGGGGGACTTGGGTTAGGCACCTGAGGCTGGCTGTGTTTGGTGCCAGCAGCTGGGGCAGGCGTTGGGTGAGCAAAGGCTGCAGAGCCTCCCGCAGGCGGGAATAGTTGCGCTCCAGTTCCCGATGGTACTCCTTCTGGTCTGGCCCAATCAGAGCTTTGTTCTTCCGCAGCGCATCCTCACACCTGAGGACCAGACGGCTCAGTGGTAAAGAATCCGCCTGCCAGTGCAGGGGACCTGGGTTCGATCCCTGGTCTGGGAAGATTCCACATGCTGTGGAGCAACTAACTAAGCCCAGGCGCTACAACTACTGAAGTCCACGTGCTGTAGAGCGGCACACCGCAATGACCAAGTCCATGCGCTGCGACTGATGAAGCCAGTGGGCCCTAAAGCCTATGCTCCGCAACGAGAAGCCATCGCAATGAGAAGCCCACACACCACTAGAGTAACCCCCATTTGCCACAACTAGAGAAAGCCTGCATGCAGCACTGAAGACCCAGTGCAACCAAAAATAAAAGATAAAAAAAATGAGATTGTTGTTCAGTCACTCAGTCTTGTCTGACTCTCTGCAACCCCATGGACTGCAGCATACCAAGCTTCCCTATCTCCTATCTCCTGGAGCTTGCTCAAACTCATGTCCACTGAGTCACTGATGATGGACATGACTTAATGGAAATCAGAGAGGCCATAAAGGGGGGTCAGGTTGATAGACTGGCTGTACTGGGGAGTCAGAGAGGCAGAGAGTCACAATAGTGGGGTGGTTAGAGGGGCCCTGTCTGGGGATGGGGTCAGGCCTACTTTTTGCAGAAGTCTTTGAAACAGAGCCGCAGCTTGTTGTGATGCCTAAAGAGCTTGGGGTCTTCTGGGATCTCTGCCAGAAACACCTGGGCTACCTCCAGAGGTCCCTGTGGGGTGACAGGGGCTCATGAGGCCGTCTGCACACCACCACCCCCTGCCCCCCGTGGGGCTTTGGGCAGCCTGCTTCCCCTGCCAGTCGTGCCTGGTTCACAGTGGGCCCCACAGAGCCCTGCAGCACCATCTGCAGCATCTTGGCATCAGGAGGGTCCTGCTCAGTGGCAAAGGCCAGCTCCCGAGTCTTCTTTTGCATGTCCTCGATTGCCACCTCCACCGGGGTCAGCACTGTCTGTGGGGTAGGGATGGGCATGCATCACTGGGTAGGGCCTGGAGATGCCCTGACCCAAACCAGCCCACAGCAGCTTGGATCTTGGCTGGGGGTTCATAGGGGTCCAAGAGCCTGTGTAAGGAACTGGGTCTGGGGGCTCCTGCCTGCCTGGTTCTGGGGGCTCCTGCCCGCCTGGGTCTGGCAGGGTAAGGGTCAGGGTTCAGCTGCTTTTGGTGTGCTGTTGCCAGCTCTGGCCTGGTTCTAATCCAGACTTGGGTCAGTGAGGTCTGGAGGGAGGAGTTTCAGTCTGCCGACTAGGGCCTGGAGGTTGGAATTTGGAGGTCCCCTGCCTCCCTTGGTCTGGGGTCTCTTCACCTCCCCACTCCCTGGGCTGCCTCGACCACCCACCTCCTCCCGGTGGCAAACACGGATTCGGGTCTTGATGTAGGGGAAGGCGTGGGCCGTGCTCAGCAGTGTCTTGCGCTTATGTTGCTCTGGCAGTTCGCCGTGAGCACGCCCGTCTGGCGTGAAGGGTGTGCAAAACAGGAAGGTTCGCAGCCCATAGTTGCGGTCGAAGTAGGTCACCCGGTCCTTGAGCTCATAGGTGTCAAAGTGTGGCTCCACGTATGTGATCTGGATGTAGGCCTGCGGTACGGGGCCCAGAGGTAAGGGTTTCAGCCCCAACATACACAGCTGGGGTTTGCTGGCCTCCCACGGGGGCCCCATCCCCGTAGAAAGGGAGCTGAGCCTCCCTGGGTCTGTGGGCTTTGGGTTTTCAAGTCTCCCTATATCTCATCTGGGGCTTTTCTAGTGGCTCAGACAGTAAAGAATCTGCCTGCAATGCAGGAGACCAGGGCTCAGTCCCTGGGTAGGGAAGGTCCCCTGGAGAAAGAAATGGCTACCCACTCCAGTATTCTTGCCTGGAGAATCCCATGGACAGAGGAGCTTAGTGGGCTACAGTCTATGGTATTGCAGAGAGTCAGACATGACTGGGCGACTAACACTTTCCACATTTCATCTGGATGTATGGGAATCCCTGAGGAATAGGATTTTGGGGTCCCTGAGAGAGACAAGCTTTGGGGTTTCCTAGAGAAATAGGATTTGAGGGGCCACAAGATGTGGTACATGGAGTCTCTGAATATAGGACTTGGGCGACCCTGGGGAGATGGTTGGAAGCCCTCACCTTCTGCGGGTCCAGCTTGGTCTTGTCCACAGGGTTAGAATCTTTGATGATCTCGACCATATCCTCCCCAAACCTCTCTGTGTAGAACTCCTGGGGACACAGGGCTGACTCAGGGCCACACGGCTGCAGCCCCCACCCAGCCCCAGGGCAGCCCAGTGTCCTGACCACCCCCCACCTCCAAGACGTGCCTCCAGCCGGTGTGAGATCTCAGCCAGCTTCGTGATGGATGGCTCCTTGTACACAAATTCCTGCTCGTCCAGGTCACCAAAGCGGGCACCGTAGAAGCCCACACGGAAATATGTCCCAAACACGCGCTGGAGCTGTGGGAGAGTTGCTATTGACTAGGAGGCCCCTACCCCAGAGACACGTGTCCTCCAGCCCCATGTGCGGAAGATGGGGGCATGGGTGGAGGACTGGAGGGACCCCAAGAACATCACATCACAGGCAGAGATGTGGATCTGACCGACTGTCCACTGGCCACACCCTCACTCTTTCTCTCCAGCCTATCTGCTGCCCTCTCAATCTTTATTCTCATTGAGCACAAACCCTGAGTTTCTGATTCTCCCTCTCGCTCCATGCAGTTCTTCAGAGTATGGATCTCAACACACAATGAGGAACAGGGCTCTATTGCTCACAACTCGCTTCTCAATGTCTGTGGGGCTGGGTATATAGTTGTTGTTTAGCTGCTAAGTCATGTCCGACTCCCTGCAACCCCATAGACTGCAGCCTGCCAGGCTCCTTTGTCCATGGGATTTCCCAAGCAAGAATACTGGAGTGGGTTGCCATTTCCTTCTCCAGGGATCTTCCCAACCCAGAGATTGAACTCCCATCTCCTGCCTTTGCAGGCAGATTCTTTACCACTGTGCCACCTGGGAGCCCCGGGTATACAGTAGGTGCNCAGGCTCCTTTGTCCATGGGATTTCCCAAGCAAGAATACTGGAGTGGGTTGCCATTTCCTTCTCCAGGGATCTTCCCAACCCAGAGATTGAACTCCCATCTCCTGCCTTTGCAGGCAGATTCTTTACCACTGTGCCACCT
The DNA here is from genome assembly GCA_006410615.1 of Neotragus moschatus. NCBI lineage: Eukaryota > Metazoa > Chordata > Mammalia > Artiodactyla > Bovidae > Neotragus > Neotragus moschatus. The sequence goes on from SJYA01001104.1 coordinate 7,711, forward strand.
GGGAGCCCCGGGTATACAGTAGGTGCTCAATAAATGCACACGTGGCTGAAGGAAGTCATGGTTGTCTCTTGCTCTGGGACAGAGGCTCTGGTTCCCTTGTTCCAAGGCATCCCCTCCCCTCCCAGATCTAAGTTTAGAAAGAGGACTCCCCCTCCTCCCACCCTAGGTAGATGACCCACCACCAGGAAGGACAGGGGTGGCTCATGTTCACTCACCAAAGTGGATCCAGGTAGGGTGGGGTGGGCACCATGAGAGGAAGGTGGAAGCCAGGGGCAGAGAGACAAAAGTCACTACAGAGGTCAGAGGTCAGAGCCCCCAACCCCCAGGGTCCTGGTTATGCAGTCCGATGACAATCATTCTATGGGTAGGGAGATCCGGGGAGGGAGGAGACCCGTCTGCCATGCCCGGCCCCCACCCAGCCCTCTCGCCTTGGCTCTAGGTTCCTGCAGTCTTTGGCCAGAAAATTCTCCCCAAACTAGGAGATGCCTAAAAATAGACCCAAGTAGGGGAGAGGCAGAGAGGGGGAACATGAAATGGCAAATGAGCAGAGATTCTGGGGGAAGTTGAGGAGACAGGGAGACACGAGAGGCCCAGAAAAACACACAGAGTGAACAAGCAAGGAGACAGAAAGGGAGAGATGGATGGGAAGAGACCAAGAGATAGAGACAAAAAGAAACAGACAGAGGGCGGGAGCCGGAGGCCCCCCTTTCAGGCAGTGACCAAGCTGGCCCTGCCTGAGGGAAGGGTGTCACTGGAGAGCTCCCAGCCGGGTGAGTCACAAGCTGCCCTGGAGATCTGGGGCAGGGAGGGGGACCTGGGGGGAAGCAGTGGGGGTGCGTCATTGGTCATCGCCCACTGAGCCCCTGTGGCCAGGCAGCCGTGCTCCGCCAGCGCCCCCTGGTGGTCCCCGACCACTGCTGACCAGTTGTCATGGGGGTCCCAGAGGCAGGTAGGTGGTCACTCACCTCCCAGCCAGAACTCTGTGGTGGGAGAGAGAAGGGGCAAAGTCAGCTAGGGATGGCAGGGGTTGACAGGGGCTGGGGCTGGGGCTGGGGCTAGGAGGGCTTCCTGGGCCCACCTGGTGCATGATCTTGGTGAAGGCCTCCTGCAGTTTGCCATGCACGAAAGCTAGTTTCTTGTAGTCACGGTGGGCTTCCAGGATGGGAATGAGGGTCTTGTAGACCTCGTTCACGGCCTCGTAGAGCCCGCCCTGGGGATGAGGGTGTGGAGATATGTCAGGGTTTCCAGCACCTACCCTGGTCTTCTCTCCTGCCTGGACCAACCATGCTCCTACCCATTCCCCCAGGGTGCCATCTTCTATCACCTCCTTCAGGAAGCCCACCCTGACTGCATCTGCCCCAGATGGGGTACCAGCCGTTCCACTCAGCCCTTACAGACATCCTCTGTGTCTCCACCATCCTACTGTGGACCAGGTGCTGTGTACATCTATGCTTTATCCATGTTCCTTCATTGGTAGGAGAAGTCATTTTCTTTTTCCCCATCCCTCAGACAGGAACCTGAGACAGGAGGGGCTCCCCAGGACCAGTACCTGAATGTAAGCCCTTCTGGCATGATGCCTAAGGCCTCCACACACAACTGCCTGCTGGTGCGTGGTAATAGGCACTCCTGAGTGCCAGCCAGGGCCAACATCAAGCTTGGCACACAACAGGTGTCCCGAGCTATTTGCTGACTGAGGTCTGTGTCCACCATCTGGCTTATTCCCAAGGCCTTTGTCTCTGAGACTCCAGCAAAGTAACAACAAGAAACACAACATCAAAAGAACCTCCAGGGGCTTCCTTGGTGGCTCGGTAGTAAAGAATCCACCTGCCAATGCAGGAGACATGGGCTCGATTTCTGATCCAGAAAGATCTCACATGAGGCAGAGTAACTAAGCCCATGCACCACGACTGCTGAGCCTGAGCTCTACAGCCTGTGAGCCGCAACTACTGAAGCCCGTGCGTCACAATAAGCCCGTGTACCAAAACTAAGGAATAACCTGTGCAGCAGGGAAGACCCAGAACCACCAAAAAATAAATACAAACAAATACATAAAATTTAAAAAAAAAAGGAAAAAAAGAAGGTTCAGTGCAAAGAACTGAAACAGGATGGTAAACATAGGTGGTCACTGATTTTGGGCACTGGGTATGAGGGGTGGTGAGGATACAACTTTATGTGTTCTTGAAATTTTTCATAACAGAAAAGAGTTTTAGGGACTTCCCCGGTGGTCCAGTGGTTATGACTCCACGCTCTCATTGCAGGAGACCAGGTTCAATCCCTGGTCAGGGAACTAAGTTCCCCAAAGCCTCCAGGTGTGGCCAAAATAAAAATTTTTTTTTTAAATGGTCACTGAACATACTCAAGCCTTATCCATGTACCAAGAGTTTTAAGGGGAGAGAGGCAGGAAAGCAGCTTCAGAGGGACCCAAATCCTTCTCCCCACAAGTCTGCCGCCCAGAAAGCGTCCCGCAGCAGCTCCATCTGGCATCTCTGGGAGCGGGTATGGGGCCCAAGAGCAGAAGTAGGCCGCTGCCCCAGACCCTGGGCCTCACCATGGTGAAGTAGACGGCCGCCTGCTCCAGCAGCCCCACCAGCCCCATCTCCGTGAAGTGCTTCCCAGAACAGAAGCCCTCCTCGTCGGGTGAGAGGATGTCGTCGGAGATGGCGGACTCCTCCAGCACGTTGGACGAGATATTCTGGGGTGGGAAATGGGCTCAGAGTCTGGTCTTTTACTCACACGTGCTGCTGCACCCCCGCACACCACGACCCTCACCCCCGCCACTCACCTGGAAGGGAAGCCACTCACCTGGAAGGAAACGCAGCCCACAGGCAGGTGGCGGCTGTCCTCCAAAAGCGCCAGGTACTCAGCCACCAGGGCGGCCGCGTGCACCATGCACTGCGCGGCCTCCGCGTGGTTGCCCAGCTCCGCGTGCTTCCCCGCCATGTTCTGCAGCCATGTCAGCCGCAGGTCTGGGGAGCCCTGGTAGCCCCGGGCGATCCTAGAGCCCGGGTGAGGGCGGTGGGAGGAGGGTGGAGACTCACCTTGCTCCTCCCTGCTCGCCCCTCACTTGTCCATCCCCTTCTGTTACCCCAGCCATCTGTCTCAGACGACCTCCTCACCTGAATCTTCAGTCACCTATCCCTCCCCTCACCTGTCTCACCTGTCCATCCCCTTACCTGTCTTCTCACTGTTGTACTCATCTTTCTTCTGAGCAGTCCTCCTCCTCGTCTCCCACTGACCAGTCAACCTCCTCACCTGCACTCACCTGTCTCACCTGTCCAGCTCTCAACTGTCCTCCCATCTGCCACCACTGCCTCTCTTCCTCTACTCACCTGTCTCCTAACTTATTCCACTCCACATCTGTCCATCCCTTCACACGTGCCCCCCCTCACTTGTCCTTCTTGTCAGTTTACCTGGAACCCTGAACCATGTCACCTGCCTGCCTAGAGCCCCCCTTCTGTGTGCCCCTCCCTCTCCTGTCTGCATTGCCTGGGCCCCCATCCCCCACTCCCCAGTCTCTTACTAACTACTCCTCTCTCCTCCAAAGCACTTTGCTCCCTTGATCTGTCACCCTCCATGGGTCGGCGCCTCACCTGCCTCCCCCACCTGTCTGCCTCACCTGCCTCCCCCACCTGTCTGCCTCACCTGCCTCCCCCACCTGTCTGACTCACCTGCCCCGGTTCTGCTTTGTCACCTGATCTGGATGTTCCTCTGGTTCCCTTTTCTTTTGCTCACTTACCTGCCCTACCTCACCTGTCTTCCCTCTCCCTTGGTCCTCATCTGTCTGCTCTCCTGGTCCCTCATCACTTGTCCATGCTTACTGGTCTCTCCTATTACCTGTACGCTCACCTGCTCCCTCCCACCATCCGCTCTCCCCTCGCCTGTCTGTGAGTGGCTGACGGTCCCCACTGGCCCTCCTCACCTGTACATGAGGTCGATGAGCATCTCCGGGTCTTCCTGATGCTCCTTCATCTTCACCGTGTCAGTCAGGATCATGTGCAGGTTGAACATCAGGTCCTGGACCTGGAGTGGCGGAAGGGCCAGGAGTGACGTGGCCAAAGTGGTGGGGTCGGGGCCGAGAGGGTGGGGCAAAGACCCTGGTGGCGGAAGGTGGGGTCCGGCGCCCCGGGGGATCACCTGCTCGGCAAAGGCGCTGTCCCGCAGCCCCACGTCCTCCTCGGCATAGGTGAGGATGGTCTTGAGTGAGCGTCGCAGGTGCTCTTCACTGAAGCTCTGTGTTGTCCCCACCAGGGACGACAGTGACATCGTCACTTGCATCTTCACTCGGGCGAAATTCTGGGTGGGCCGAGGGGAAGAGTGTGCCTGCCCGTGGGCCTCTCAGCCTGCCGACCTCCCTCCCCTCCCCCTCTGCCTCCCGTCTGCTTGATCCAGACCCCTGCTCAGGACTGCCCTGGTAGTCTAGTGGTTAAGACTCTGCCTGCCATGCAGGGGACACGGGTTCAATCCCTGGTCTGGGAAGATTCCACGTGCCATGGGGGTAACTAAGCCTGTGCACCACGACTACTGAGCCCACGTGCTGCAACCACTGAGCCCACAGGCCTAGAGCCTGCACACTGCGGCAGGAGAAGCCACTGCAGTGAGAAGCCTGCGCACCGCAACTAGACAAAGTCCAATACAGCCCGGCCTGGCAACTTATTAAAAAATGAATAAAGAACCCTCATCAACGGCCCTCCCTGGAGCCCTGTGTAGACCACGCCCCCCGTTCCCCGCTTACGTTGCCAATCTCGAAGTTCTGGCGCATGAGGAGGTAGAGGGAGGCGCTGGCGTGGGTGCGGATGGCGCTGATGCGGCTGCCGCAGTGGCGCAGGAGCCTCAAGCAGAGGTCGGCACACAGCTCCGTGTCCTCCTCAAACAGCAGCTCTGGGAACTGGCCCCCGCCCCCACGGTGACACAGACACCAGTGAGCCTCCCCCTGTTCTGACTCAGCCCGTTCCCCACGGGGACTTGGGCAGAAGCACATGGCTCTTCTTCTCCAGCCAAACCAGCAGGCTTTGGCGTCTGAGCCAGTTTAAGCCCTTGCTGTGTGACTCCAGGTAGCCGACTCTGCCACTCTGATCCTCAATTCCTCTGCAAGCTGTGGCTAAGGAGTGTGTCTGGGCACACGGCAGGTGCTCAGTGACTAGGCAGTGACTGTTACTCTAAGAGGCGTGGCTGTCAGAGATACTCACCTTGGACACCAGAGCCCGCTGTGTGGCCAGGCCATGCTGCAGGAAGAGGGCACTCTGGGCGCTGCCCAGGCTGTATAACACGACCTTCAGGACCGCGCCTAGGATGCTCTCCCGGGCCTCTGACAACATCACCGTCTGGCAGGCCAGAAATCCAACTCTTAGAGACTGGAGTGGTTATGGAGTCAGGGAAGGAGAGGGGTTCTGAAGTCAGAGATCACAAGGCCCGTTGGTGGGGCCAGAGGTCATGGAGATGCTGGATCAAGCCATACCTGCACGATGATCTCCAGTGTATCCAGGACTACCAGGCTTGCTTCGGTTGCCAGGTTCCCGTCTACCAAAGCCTCCTGTTCCACTTCATCCTTGGTCCTAGAGGGGATGGGAGGGGCTTGGGAGGGCCTCTCCTGGCCAGACTCCTCCCCCGACAGCTGGGCGCTTTCCCTTTATCTGCCCCGGGGGCGCAGTTCTCTGGGAACTGATCTAACTCCTGTGAACTACGTCCTGCCTTCACCCACTTGTCCACACGGTCCGAGGTTTGTCTCCAGTGTGTGACGCTCTTCCGCCAGCGTACGTTCTCCTGGTTCCCAAATGGGCTCCTCTCTGAGACACACAGGTGGGTGTTCACACATGTGCAAAAACATAAGGACACACGTGACCATGAAAAGATACACACATGGGATCCCTGTGAGGTCACTGGATGATGTGGACGCCTGCGGAGTGGATGCGGTTAGACATGAACGAGGAACACAGAAACCCACGTGCCATGTGTACAGAGATAACGTGCGGACTTCTGGGAAAGTGAGCCAGACAGACAGGTGGGAATGGCTCCCGTCTCGGGGACCCTTGTACAAACTGTGGGGACATGTGTTGGCGTACACCTTCCTCTCACCACGGCTCCGTCGCACCATCTCCTGTCGGGCTCCGATGGTGCCCAAGATAGCTTCCTCCAGTCGGGCCTTCATGTCCAGTGATTTCTTGAATGTAAGGCTGTTGATGCGTTCAAAGGCCTTCTTCCCCTGAGACAGCAAAGAACAGGTTCACGGTTGACTCTGTCCTTTTCTGTGGGCTAACCTGGTCTGCTTTTTCTGGCCCAATCCCTCCAGGAACCTGTGCTTGCCAACACAGTCCTCCCCTTCACAGCAAGCTCTCAGCACCTCCCGGATTCTGTTCGTGATGGAAATTTTCCCTTTTTGCTTTGGTTCAGCACATGCTCATGTGCTCATGTCTGACTCTCTGCGACCCTTTGGACTGTAGTCCACCAGGCTCCTCTGTCCATGGGATTCTCCAGGCAAGAAAACTGGAGTGAATTGCCATCTCCTCTTCCAGGGGATCTTTCCAACCCAGGGATCAAACCCACATCTCTTGCATCTCCTGCATTGGCAGGTAGGTTCTTTACCACTGAGCCACCAGGGGAGCTGAGAAAGGTACATGGGCTTTTATTATTCCTTGATTTCTATCAAGAACTCAGAGGCAAAACTGTAGGAGCAGTTGGCTGGTAACTTGCAGCACTGAAACAGTCTACCCCTTCCCCTCAGCACCTGGTGCACAGTCCACCCCTGCACACTCCACCCCCCATGTGTCCTCAACCTGCCCCCTATGCCCCAGTCCCCTGCCCGACCTTCGAACCTTGTACTCAAAGGCAGCCAGGCAGAGGTACAGCAAGTCCAAGACACGACCCAGCTGAGGGAGGGTCAGGTCCGCAGCCCAGCGCTGCAGCAGGGCCGGCTCAGCATTCTTCAGGACCCATAGCACACACACCAGCAAGGTCCGACTGGACTCAGCAGAGAGGGCATAGCCTGAGCGAGCAGCCTGGGGCCGGAGAGGGGACAGGGGGCTCAGAAGGAAGAGAGTTGACCTTCGTTTTCTCCATAGTAAAGTGAGAACTGGCCAATTGGTACTTTATTACCTAACTTCTATTACTGGGTTATCAGGCACACGATGTCCAAAATACAACAAAAAATCACGAGACATGTGAAGAGGTAGGGAGAAGTGATTGATAAGAGAGAAAAGACATTAGACACAGCACAAAGATGATCAGATGTTAGATGGTGCCTCTGGGGACAAGGCCAGTACTCACCGTCACTGGGCCCTGGGAGATACTGGCCCGGGAGCCAGGGGCCAGGGGGCCACCTGCAATGGCCATGGCCACTGAGGGGTTGATGGTGCCTCCCACATCCCCTTCCCCTTCCGTGTCTGAGTCGAGCATAGATGCCAGTCTTGAGCGTTGACCTGGGCCCTCTGGGACAAGACACCCAAGAGAACTAGGTTAATTCTGTCTCTTTCTCAAATTTCAGCTCCGAGGTGACCACCTCCTCAAGGAAGCCTTCCCTGAGACCACCCCCCAGAGCAGGGTGTGGTCTCTAGTTATTGACTCCCAGAGCTCACTTATTGTATTTGCAATTAGATACAGTCATTGTGCAACTAAGATCCACAAAGGCCCGGACTGTATCTATCTGCTCTGGCCGCTCTATGCTCAACGCTTAGAACACGGCCTGGTGCACAGGAGCAGTCACTGCAAAGACGATGGTGACATGGTGGCAACCGTAATAATAACTGCTGCTGCCATTATTATAGCACCAACTGACAAGGACAGGGCATTTCTCACGTATCAGGTGGTGTTCTAAGCACTTTACTAACTATTATCTTCCACACAACCCTATGAGATAAGTGCTTTTATCACCCTTACTTTATGGAAGAAGGGACTGAGGTGAAGACAGGTTAAGTTACTTGCTTGGGGTCACATAGTAGGTAAATGGTAAAGCTAAAATTTTAACCTAAAAAGTCTGGTTCCAAAATCTATCATCTTAAAAGATTATTCTCTCCACTCGCCCCCAAAACAGTATCATCAGAGAGAATTGCTACCAACAAATGCAGAATAGGTCTCAGCCTAGAGATTCTTGACATACAAGGTCAACTGAATTTTACTCAAGCTCTAGCCCAGTTTAACATGGATTTCCGACTGGATTGAAGTTATCACTCCCTTATCCTATCTGCCTAAGAGAAGGAAAGACGAACCCTCACTGGGAAAAGAGGATATTGGCTCAGTCCTGATGGCCCGTTTACACACAATGTCCAAAATACAAGAAAAATATCAGAAGACACGAAAGGCAGGAAAATGTGATTGACAGGGGAGAAAAGACAACAGAAGCAGGCATGGCACAGAGATGATCAAATACTGAAGTGAGCAAACAAGGACAGTGAAATAAAAAGTAGAGGATTTTCCTGGTGGTTCAGGGGCTAAGCCTTTGCACTCCCAATGCAGACGGTCTGGGTTCAATTCCTGGTCAAGGAACTACATCCCACATGCTGCAACTGAGAGTTCACGTGCTTCAACTAAAGACCTCAAATGCTGTAACTAAGACCCGGTGCAACCAAATAAATAAATAAAATTTTAAAGATAAAATGTAGAGAAGATGCCCAAACAAGGGTAAAAAGATGGAGAACGTCAACAGAGAGCTGAAATCTACAACAAAAACCATCAAATATTACAAGTGAAAAATAAAACATCTGAAATTCAGAACTCAACAGAGGGCGTTAACAGAAGACCAGACATAGCAGAAGACAGAGGTCGTGAGCTCAAACACAGGTGGAAAGTTTCCTAACTCGTGCACAAGAGAGCAAACAGAATGAAAAGCGGAACAGAGCACAGCAGACATGTGTAACAGGATCATAAAGGTCTAACATACGTGTCATTGGAGTCCCAGGAGGAGAGAAGAGAGAAAACAAGGCAGAAAAAAAAAAAAAAAAAAAAAAAACA
>SJYA01001104.1:16780-71088 GCA_006410615.1 Neotragus moschatus
AAAAAAAAAAAAAAAAAAAAAAATCAAGAGATAAAAACTGAGAGTTTCCTGGAAATGACAAAGGGCATCAACCCACCAATTCCAAGTCTGTGTATTTCATCCATAGCGCACACTTGTTTATCGATGGTGCTGGTCAATGCGCAAATTAATGAACACAAGGCTCTAATTGCCCTCTCACCCTGATGTTCCCCACCTCTCCCTCCTCCCATCTCTTTCGAACAGATAATTCATCTCCTGTTTATCGTGCACTGACAGTATTCCAGTCCTACACCTCCCCAGATTTTCACAAAATCCTAGGAGCAGTTGGTACTACCACTGTCCCCATTTTACAGGTGAGAAATTTGAGGCTCAGCAAGATTAATGGCTTTCTTGAGGCCCTGTGGCAGGACTTAAAGCCACTTCTCTGATGCTAACAGCCAGGTTTTTTGCTCCTTGCCCACTTTTTCTGACTTGAGCCTTTTCTGACCTTGAGGCTTTCCTGGGACCCTATGGCAGAATTTAAACCCGCTCCCCTCTGATCCTAACACCCATGTTTTAACTCCTTGCCCACATTTCCTGACCTGAGCCTTGTAGGATCACTCAGGTCCCCAAATGGTAGAACCCACCCCACCCCACTCTGCCCTGCTGACCAGCAAAGTCATGCAGCCGTGACAGTGTGTCCCGGGCGAGTGACAGCAATGGCAGGTACAGCTCGGCCACCCGGGCCTTCACGGTGGCCTCAGCATAGCGGGGGTCAGCGTCATGGCTGCAGAGCAGGCTGTGGACAGCACAGATGGCCTTCTTGTGCAGCAGGGACACCCTGTAAAGTAATGAGGTGCTCAGGATGGAGTGGGCATGGCTCCTGCACCCTACCCCCCATCCCGAGGGACCAGACAGGGCCTGCACTCACCCCTCAGCCTCAGGTTCCATGGCTAAGGCCAGTTCCGTCAGCAGGAGCCCGGCCAGGAAATGCTGCTGCCGGAAAGGCCCACTCAGCTCAAACATGCTGATCACCTTGGGGTCTGGAGCCTGGCTGGAGAAGGTGGAGCTCTGGAGAGGATAGGGTACAAAACAGGGGATCAGGGGGTCAAGGGTCAGAGGGGAGCAGTCGGGGTTAACTCATCTGTGAGATGACAGGGGGCTGAGTCCAAAATCAGAGATCTTAGAAATGGCAGATGGAATGCCAGTCTGGGAGTTAGAAGTAAGAAATCAGAAGCTGGTCCTCCTGGGAAGTTGCTGAGAATGCAGGGTCAGAGGTGAAGGGTCAGCGAGAAGGGGTCAATCCCTTGAGCAGTGGCCTATGTGTGAAATGGACAGAGATGAGGGAACCGCAGAGGAAGGGCTGGAAGGCAAGAGGTCGATGGGTCAAGATGAGGCACCAGAAGTGAGGCCAGCCCACCTGGGAGGCGGTGGAGGACACAGAGGGCGAGGGCGAGGCCGGGGGCGACAGAGGGCAGCAGGGGAGGTTGAGGGTCACGTAGTGCTCGTGGCTGCACAGGATGCGCGTGAAGTCCATGCGCAGGGTCAGCAGCACTGCCGGGTTGGGGGCCGACTGCAGCCGTGTGGCCACCTGCAGGGGAGGGGTTGGCAGGCAACATTGCATGGTTCTGCCCACACCCCCTCTACATCCCCCAGAGGACTGCCAGCCCCGCCACTTTCCTGCAGGTGTGCCATGCCCACCATGCCCACTCCTACCTGCTTGTAGAGAGCCCGGACCAGGCTGAAGACAAAGCCGCGGTCCACCAGGGACAGCAGGTCGCTGAGGAAGAAGGCCAGGCTGGCGTTGAGGCGCTCGGCCAGCTCCGCGTCCTGGGGGCACAGGGCCTGTCAGCCCACGCCCACTAGCCCCATCGAGCCTCAGTCCCTGCCCTGGGCCACCAGTGACCTCCAGGAGCCGGGTCACTGCCGCAAAGCCCTGGGCCTCCTTGACACACCCTTGTCTCAGCTCCAGACTCCTGGCCTTCCGAGTTGTCCTCCTCTCTCTGACTAGCCCTTCCCTGCCCCCCAGGTAGGTGTCTACTCTCCATCCAGCTGTTGAGGGCACTCTGTTTTCTTCTCTCACCAGACTTCATTCATTTAGTTTTACAAGTATTTATTTATTTGGCTGTGCTAGGTCTTAGTTGCAGATCTAGTTCCCTGGCCAGGGATCAAGCCCCAGGCCCCCTGCATGGGGAGCACCGAGTCTTAGCCACTGGACCACCAGAGAAGTCCCCTCTCTCACCAGATTTCAGTAAGACGACACAGATAGCAGAGAATGGCTGCTAAGCCCCGCCTCATATCCTCTCTTAGGTATCGGGGCCCTTTCTCAGAGTTCAGAGCTGGGTAGGGACTACATTTCCCACCCTTCCTTGCAACTGAGAAAAATCATGTGACCATATTCTGGCCAGTGGAATTTGAGAAAAGTGATGTGGCAGGTCCTCCCGTTCCCACCACCTTGGAATACCTGATGGGGTGGGTACTATGATGAACTGAGATGGCCAGGCCCACACTGCAGAGCTCCCTGCAACCCACTTACGCTCAGGAATAAACTCTGGTCACATTTAAACCGCTAGTGATGATATTCAAGCAAATTAACCTCTGCCCTAACTGATAAAAGTAACATGTTTCAAAGACATCTAACAGGATGCTATTTCAAGAGAAGCCTGGGGACTTCCTTGGTGGTCCAGTGGTTGAGCATCTGCCTACCAATGCAGGGGACACAAATTCGATCCCTGGACTGGGAAGATCCCACACACTTTGGAGCAACTAAGTCCATACTCTACAACTATTGAGCCTGTGCTCACAACAAGAGTTGTTGTTCATTCGCTAAATCATATCTGACTCTTTGCAATCTGATGGATTGCGGCATGTCAGGCTCCCCTGTCCTTCACTATCTCTGGGAGTTTGCTCAAATTCATGTCCATTGAGTCGACGATGCTATCTAACCATCTCATCCTCTGCCACCCTCTTCTCCTTTTGCCTTCAATTTTCCCCAGCATCAGGTTCTTTTCCAATGAGTTGGCTCTTTGCATCAGGTGGCCAGAACAAGAGAAGCCACCACCACGAGAAGCCTGAGCACTGCACCTGGAGCATAGCCCCCTGCTTGCTGCAACTGGAGAAAACTCGTTTACAGCAATGAAGACCCATCACAGCCAAAAACTAATTAATTTTTTAAGTAAAAAAGAGAGGGGAGCCTGAAGGATGAGAAAGAAGGAACAGTAAGTGCAAAGGCCCTAGAGCAGGAAGTGCCCAGCAAGTGGAGGAACAGCAAGCAGGCTGATATGACCTCCAGGCCCAGCTGCGCTCCTGTTCTCATGAGTTACCCTATGGCCTCACAAGTTAGCCTCAGGGGTTCTCAGGTCCTGTGACGGAGAGACAAAATACAAAACCTGCCTGAGCTCCAAATCCACAGGAGGGCAGAGACAGGGTCTGCCTGCTGCATTGAACCTGATAACGTTGGATGCTCCATAAATGTCCAGTGAAGGAATGACCGCTGGGACCCGTCACCGACGCCCCCCCCAGTGGCTGTGATGAAGCTGCTTCTCAAGGGTGCTATTCTTCCCCGAACCCTCTTGAAGGGGGCTTTCCTTGTAATATGAAACTTAGCTCTTAGGGAGATGTTAGAGCAACCAGGTCAAGGCCTTTGAGATCAGCCCAAAGGTCACGGGCAATTGCACAAGAGCCAGCTTAGGCTGGACTGGCATTTTAAACATCTGGAAAATTCCCATCAAATACAGAAGTCCCCTTTCTCTTTGGAAATCAGACATTCTAGACTTCCCTGGTGGCTCAGTGGTTATGAATTCACCTGCCAATGCAGGAGACATGGGTTTTATCCTTGATCCAGGAGGATTCCCACATGCTTCAGAGCAACTAAGCCACGTGCCACAACTACTAAACCTGTGCGCTAGAGCCTCGGAGCCACAACTACGGAGCCCACGTGCCGCAACCACTGAAGCCCGCATGCCCCAGAGCCTGCGCTCCACAACGAGAAGCCTGCACACCGCAACTAGAGAGCAGACCCCACTCTCCGCAACTAAAGAAAGGTGCGAGCCTTTCTTTACCAGCACAGCCCCAAATAAATAAGTTAATTAAATAAGGTTATACAAAAAATCAAAATTAATTAATTAAACAAAATTATTTAAAAAAAAATCAAAACATTCTGGCCACAGCCAGTGGGCACATGCCCTCTGGTCCACCAGAAGCCCTACTCTCCCAACTGAAGCTGATGGTGAGGGTTCAGATCGCCATTCTTCCCCTTCCCAGTCATGTGGTATCAGGTTATCAGTCATTCTCTGCCTCAGTAACTCCATTGGTAAGATGGAGAAAACAATAACACTAAGTTCATGAAGCTGTTGGGAGAGTTTAATGATGGGATCCACCTAAAGTATTCAGGTACACAAAGTGCTCAACAAACGCACAATTTTATTATTATCATTATTGCCTGCACAGCTCCTGTGAGAACTAGAATTAGTGGTTCAGCATCTGGATAACTGTCAAAGTTTCAAACATCAATGTCTGTTTATTGAGTACTTACTGTATCCTGGCACTGTGCTAAGGGCTAATGGATCTGCCCTGCCACCTCCCCACCCTCCCCAAGTCTCATTCCCATCCTTGGTTAACTCCACTGCAGCCTGAAGCGTAGGCTTTCTAACTGCTCACTGCTTTCTAACAGAGGCAGGTCCTGCCCCAGGGCCTTTGCAACTGATGTTCCCACTGCCTAGAACATTCTTTCCTTGGATATCACATAGACTGCTCCTTTACCTCCTTCAAATCTCTCCCTAACAGCTCCATGAAGGCAAGGAACTGGGTCTGCTTTGGTCACCACTGTCTGTCTCTAGGTCCCAGCCTAGGGCTGTGCACACAGTAGGTGCTTTAAGAAACAGATGTTGCCTAAACAGACCCATCCAATGAATGGGATTTGTGGTCTTGCAGCCAGGAAGCACCGGACAGACTGGCACCCCAAGATGTGTATAAGAGACAGGCGCTATTCTTCCCCGAACCCTCTTGAAGGGGGCTTTCCTTGTAATATGAAACTTAGCTCTTAGGGAGATGTTAGAGCAACCAGGTCAAGGCCTTTGAGATCAGCCCAAAGGTCACGGGCAATTGCACAAGAGCCAGCTTAGGCTGGACTGGCATTTTAAACATCTGGAAAATTCCCATCAAATACAGAAGTCCCCTTTCTCTTTGGAAATCAGACATTCTAGACTTCCCTGGTGGCTCAGTGGTTATGAATTCACCTGCCAATGCAGGAGACATNTCCAGGGAAGCGAAGTTTGCGGGGTGTGTCCAGCTTCTGACCCAGGAGCAGGTGCAGCGTCATGCTTTTCACCTGGGGGCCGAGCGAGAGGACAGGGGGTGGAGGTGGAGGTGGCTCGCCAGAAGGGGGTGGAACTTGGGGGACTGTGAGTGATGGCTTGAGGTGGGCTAAAGGAGGGCATAAGGGATCCTGGGACCTGACTGTGTGGGTGGGGCCCGAGAACAGTGGGCGGGGCTTGAGAAGGCCATGGGTGGGGCCTAAGTGAGGGCTAGCTGGAGGGGTAGGAGACTCAGAGAGAGCATGTGTGGGGCTAGAACTGGTCTCCAGTGGTCAAAGTTGGGCGGTAGGAATGAGGGTGGGGTTTCAAGGCCCACCAGATTGAGTGGGGGCGGTTACTGTCAGCAGGAATAGTTCATGGCACCTCTTAAGGAGTCTGGGGGCGTGTTCAAGTCTGATCTCAATAGTTTCCTTCTGTCTCTTGGGGATGAGGTAGGTCTCCTTGCTAGGTAGAGTTTCTCAATGGTGTCACAGGAAAAGCTGGGGGAGAATCCTTCACACAGGGGAGTGGGTTTCAGGTAAGTTTCAGGGGCTCTCCAAGGAGATTCCCTTAGATATCTCTTATCTCCACGTGGGGGGGGTCTCGGGGCCATTTCTCAGGGGGCTTAGGTGCAATCTCAGGGGGTTTCTCTCCCTTAAGAGAGTCTCTCTAGGGGCCCTTGCTCTCGGGCAGGGAACAGGGAGTCTCACCATGAGCTGGAAGAAGAACCAGGCGTGCTGCAGGACTGCTTCGCGCACAGCACTGCCGCTGACCACCCACTGCAGGGCCAGCTCCTCATGCAGCAGCTGGGGGCAGGGGCAGGGGTCACGGAGTACAGAGGCACCCACGCTGTACCCCCAGTGTGACAGGGGAGGATGCAGCTGGATGGCTCGAGGTTAGAGCAATGGGAGGCCATGCAGGAGGAGAGGGGCCAGAAGGAGTCAGTGTGCCCTCTCCCTGGCTCTCCAGACCCCACTGGGCTTGGGGGGTCAAGGGAGCTCTGGACCCCAAAGTGGAGGTCACCCACCCCGTCTCCGACTACCTTCTGCACAGTGGGTCTCGGCTGGGTGGTGGGCAGGGACGAGGAGGAGCTCTCGAGGCAGGAAGAGGTTCGGCTAGAGCCGCGGTCGATGGCCTATGATGGAATGGCGAGGGGATGGGATGGTGGGGGGTGGGGGCCAGTTAGCGTGGGTACAGACGGTACGGATGGACAAGAGAGACGGTCAGCAGCGTGGATGGAGGGGAGGTATGCCCATGTGGACAGACAGTGGGGGCGTGGATGGAACGAGCAGTGTTAATAAAGACAGCAGTGTGTGGATTCAGACGGAGAAGGCATGAAAGTGATGGAAGAGATGAGAATAAGCAAGGCACGGTAAGGAGGCGACAAGCAGGGTGGAGGGGACAGGTGAGGATGTGGACAGGAGCCCATCGGAGGTGAGCGCGGATGGAGCAGGACCCGGCAGACAAAAGAGAAAAGTTGGGGGGGCGGTGTGTAGGTGGAGAGAATGAAATCAGCATAGATGGAGAGGAAAACGTGGTCAGAGGCAGGGAGTGCGAGTTGGGTGGAGGGTGGAGGGTGAGTGAGTCCATGAGTTCACCGATGGACAGTGGTCAACAAGGTGGAGTGAGAGTGTAGACAGGGGTGCAGAGTACAGACAAAGGGGATTAAAGGGGAGAATGGAGGAGAAAGAAGGAAAAGAAAGGTAAGAACAGAGGAGGTGAACTGATGAGAGGCAGCAGGAGCAGCCGAGAGCTCCAGGTTCCAGGCCTGGCCCCACTCCAGCCTTACTTAGGCCTCACCAGGCCTCAGCTTCTCCATCTGTGAAATGGGCATGGAGTGCTCAAGCTCCACTCTCCCCGCCTCCTTGGTTGGTCAGAAGGTGAGGGCACTGACAGAGAGGAGATGACCCAATGATGGAACTGGCCCAGCCCTGGAAACTGCCCAGGCCCTTGCCTTGAGCATGAGGGGCCCCCAAAGCTCCTACAGTCCCAGCCACACACCCTGGGCTCCCCGGCCTGCATCAGATGGGCCACTCACTGCCAAGACCAGCCTCACTGCCGCCTCCCCCTTCCTCCTTCTGAGGTCTGGAATGCCTGCCCTCTTGCCACCTTGCCACCTGCAGTGTACTCTTCCAAGCCCAGCAGACACCCCCAGAGAACTGAGGGCACTGTGGGGAGGCCTGTTCAAAATATCAGGGGGGTGCTGGAAAGGCCCATGAATCCAGACTCTCAGAAATCTTAGAAGCCTGCCCAGAGGTTCCCCTGCTCAAGTTGTGAACAGTCCCCTGGCTGCCATGCCGTGCAGGTTGCCTAGGTGACAAGCACAAAGCTGGAGCACGTGGCCTGGAGCCAAGTGTGCAGGGAATCCAGCCTTGGGTGCCCAGGGGCCTCTGAGCTTGCTCCCAACCTCTGCAGAGCCTTTCCCTCCACCTGGAATACCCACTCGTCCCTGGCTGGCTCTATCTCACTCTTAAGGTCACCTTCTAGGAGACAGACTCTTCAGACCGCCCCGTCTTGGTTCACTTCCTTGCAGACGTTTTCACCTCCTGCACTTACATAGTCGTGAGTTTGTTTGATAGGCATCAATCTCCCCGACTAGCCAGCAGCTCAAGGATGAGGCTGGCCGGAGGATCTCTCTCCCCAACGAAGTCCTACCTGTGATGCCCTCACTCCTTCCCAGGCTTGGGGCCGCTGCACTGAACAGCAAGTCTTCACTACTTCTGAAAAGTCAAAGCCTGGAGCGCAGAGTGAGCCCCTAACAGAACCAGGACTCATCCCAGGACTATCTGATGGCAAACCCCTCCCCACAACCAGGGTCCTGGGAAGGGGTCCCTCAGCCTGAAATGGGGTGAGGGAGCCAAGGTTCAGTTCTGCCCTCTGGGCATCATTCAGATGCCCTTGCTGTGTCAAGGGGACAGTTGAATCTCCTGAACAGAGTGGATTAAGGGGAGAGAGGCCATGCAGGAAGTGAGGTTAGAGTGGCTGGGTCATCTGCATGCTATTTGCATACTGCCCCTCCCTTTCTGTCACTGCACATCATTTGCATGCTATTTGGACACTACTCTGTCCCTTCTGTCTCTGCCTGAGGCTGTGGTCTGTGTGGCAGCAAAAGGCTCGTGAAGATGCCCCTGTGTTGCCTACAACATCCACAACATCCATGCCACAGCCCCAGACGAAGGCAGGAGGTGGGGGGGGTGGGTCTGCCGCCTCCTCCAGGCAGCCCCCCTAGGTTAGTTGGCAGCAGCCAGGAAGGTGGGAGGAGCCCATGCTGAGGTGGGGTGATGCGCGTGCAGGGGCACGTCAGGTAGGGAGGGCACCTGTCTGGGGTCGGCCCCACAATAAGGGGGGGCCCGTCGCAGCACAGCCTTGCTGCCTCCTGGAGCATAAGCAGCATTCACCCAGGAGTGTGAGCGGTCGATACCCTGGAGACACACGGGTAAGTGGGAGCATCTGTGGGCAGAGGGCAGGGAAACCAGCGACAAGCACGGAGCGTGCTCACTGCCCTGGGCCACACATGTGCCTGCGTGGACACCCATATGTGACCCTGCAACACATGTGTGCAAAACACGCACAGGGTATGTGTGTATACGCCTCCCACATATGTCTGTGCATGGAATACACGTGTACACGCAACTGTGTTCCAGTGTGCGTGGGCAATGTGCACATGGGTGCCCCCCTGTGGATACATGCATGTGGCACAGGTGGAAACACCCCGCGGCGCTTCGAACACGGCGGCTCCTTTTTCAAGCTCCAGTCACTCATCCGTGGGTCAGCCTCAGAATCCAAGTCACAGCTCCCGAACCGACAGCCAGAGCCCAGCCCTGCTGTCCAGGGTCAAGTTTTTTCTTTTGCCATTCTGTGTGGCTTGTGTGAAGGAAATAGCAACCCACTCTAATATTCTTGCCTGGAGAATCCCATGGACAGAGGAGCCTGGCAGGCTAAGGTCCACTGGGTCACAAAGAGTCGGACACAACTGAAGCAACTTAGCACGCACACACGCACACACACACAGCGTGTGGCTTGTGGGATCTTAGTTCCCCAACCAGGGATTGAACCCGCACCCTTGGCAGTGAAAGTGCGGAGTCCTACCCACTGGACCGCCAGGGAGGCCCCAGGGTCAGGTCTTCATCTGTGCTGTTGTTCGTCGTCCCGTTTTCCTTCAACACTGAGATCTTTCACCCACCCACACGGCGGCCATGGCCCCAGGCTGGCGCCGGCAGGGGCCCCTCGCCTACCTTGCTGGCCAGGATGCGGGAGACCTCGTCATCCACAGAGCCAGGGGCCACGGCCAGGTCGGGGTTGCTGCTGCTGATACTCTTAGAGCGTGCCAGGTAGAGGCTGGCGGGGCGGCCAGGGCCCCGGGCCAGCGTGGCAGGCTGCACCGTCCCTGGAGGGGCCCCTGAGGATGGAAGGAATGTGCTCAGCCCCCTGCCCACCTGCCCTGATGACCTCCTGTCCCTTCCCAGTCGGATGCCCTTGGTGAAGTCACTTTCTTTTTGTGTGTTTTTGTTGTTGTTGCTGTTGCTCTGGGGTTATTCTTTTGGCTGCACCATGCAGCATGAAGGATCTTAGTTCCCCGGCCAGGAACTGAACCCACGTCCCCTGCAGTGGAAGCACAGAGTCTTAACCACTGGACCTCCAGGGAAGTCCCCAAAGTCAACTTCTGCCTCTAAACCTCTAGGTTCCTCACCCGTAAAATGGGTGTGATAGTGGTTCTGCCTCACAGCAATTTTGAGAAGGATGATAACCACGGAGTGCCCGGCATATTGTATGTGTCCAGAGGGGTTACTGGTTATTACTAATCATTTAGCAGATGAAAATATCCAACTTTACTGAGCGTTCACTGTGCCAAGTATTTCACATGGATTACTGTGCTGTTTGGACTTCCCTAGGGGCTCAGACGGTAAAGAATCTGCCTGCAATGCAGGAGACCTGGGTTCGATCCCTGGGTCAGGAAGATCCCCTGGAGAAGGAACTGGCAAGCCACTCTAGTATTCTTGCCTGGAGAATCCCACAGACAGAGGAGCCTGGTGAGCTACAATCCATGGGGTCGCTGAGTGACTAACACTTTCACTTGCCATTTANAAGAATCTGCCTGCAATGCAGGAGACCTGGGTTCGATCCCTGGGTCAGGAAGATCCCCTGGAGAAGGAACTGGCAAGCCACTCTAGTATTCTTGCCTGGAGAATCCCACAGACAGAGGAGCCTGGTGAGCTACAATCCATGGGGTCGCTGAGTGACTAACACTTTCACTTGCCATTTATTATTACTAACAGAGGGGCACTAGTATTATCATCGTTTAAAAGATAAGAAGACAGGCCAAGAGAGGTAAAGGCATTGCCTGAGGTCACAGAGCTCACAGGCAGAACTGAGAGCCAAACCCAGGCTGCTCTGCTCCTGTCCCTAATTGCTAACTGGCTGAGTCGCTTGTCAATAAAATTTTATAGAGACCACAGTCCTGGGGCTGGGATGCAAAGTTCTCTCTCTCTCACTCTCCTACAAATTGTGTAAACCAACCAAGGCCTGTACAGCCTCAGGACCTCCGCACATGCCTTCCCTTTGCTTAGGATGCTTCCCTCTCAGGTACTTCCTGTGCCCCAGAGTCTCCCACCAACACTCACCACCCGGGAGGCTGGGCTCTGTGCCAGGCAGTCGAAAGGCGTAGTAGACATATGCAGCCAGCAGTGGGCAGTGACCACGGGTGTCCTGGGCACCCTCTAGGCTCCGGTGGACGAGGCTGACCACATGGGCCATTGCTTCAAAGGCGCCACGACCCAGGTTCACTGCCGGGCAGAGCAGAGGTTAAGTTCCAAGCTCCTACTTCAGGGTCCAGGGGTTCATGTGGTCTTCAAAAGGTCAGGGGACTAGGGGACCGAGGGGCCATTTTTCAGATTGGAAAGTTGAGCCCAGAGAGATAAATGGGCTATGGGAGGTCACCACTAGACACTGGCCCACTCTCTAGATGGGGAAACTAAAGTCTGAAGCTGTGACAGCTCACCAATCTGGCCACCAATGACAGGGGGTCGCACAACCAGACGAACAAGCTTGTCCAGTACGTGGTGGGAGAAGGCGACAAGGGGCTCGGGGCTGGCGAGGCGCAGGGCCGCCAGGCTGGCCCGAAGCTCCTGCTCCACAGTGCCCTCGCTCAGCACGGCGTCCTTCAGCCGGAACGGAAAGGCCCCCTCCTCCAGGACATGCACCAGGGTGAAGAACTTGTCCAGGTGGGGGTCCTGGTGGGGGACCAGGTAAGTGGGGTAGGAACAGGGAAGGACCCGGGGTTTGAGCGGGAGACTGAGTGGGTCAAGACACCAAGGCTGGAGACCAGTGAATGGGAAAGAAATGAGGAGGGAACTTCCCTGGTGGTCCAATAGTTAAGAATCCACTTGTCAGTGCAGGGGATGTGGATTCGAACCCTAGCCCGAGAAGATCCCACATGCCCACGGAGCAACTACGCCTGGACACCACAATTACCGAGCCCAGGCTCTAGAGCCCAGATGCCCCAATTAATGAAGCCCGCAGACTGCAACTAAAACTCGTGTGCCCAAGAACCTACACTCCACAAGAGAAGCCACCGCAATGAGAAGCCCACGTGCCGTAACGAGAGAGGAGCCCCAAAACACTGCAACTAGAGAAAGTGTGCGTGGCAACAAAGACCCAGCACAGCCAAAAATAAATAGATAGATTAAAAAAAAAAAAAAAAAAAAAGACAGGAGCAATCACTGACACAGCGAAGGGCAAACTGGGGGCAGGGGGAAGAGGAGAGACCATGAGAAAAAGGCCAAAGCTCCAGCTGCGAGGGCCACAGGCACGGCCACCCCTGCCTGAGTCAGCAGCTTCCCTGGGAGCCAGCCTTGCTGACCAAAGTCACGTCCATGGCCCAAGGCCAGGCCTCCCAGGACAGAGGAAAGTGTTTCCCAACCCCAGGGCCAGACTCCCGGGTTGCGGCCCTGCCCCTACCTGGGGATGCGCGGAGGACACAGCTGTGAGCTCCACGCTGAACACGCCCTTGTGGCCATCCACCCAGCGCATGCCTGGCAGCGCCACCTGCGGGCAGGAACGCTAGGTGGGCACGGGCCCGCCCCCCTCCCCCCCTCCCCCACTCAGGCCACCAGCTCAGCCACTGCGACACTGTGGCCTGACTGTGGCCCTGCTGGGGGAACTGCTGGGCACCTTGCCCCCTGGCCCCCCAGCCCAGCCCACAGATGGAGGCGGATTGTGGGCAGCACTGATAGGGGTCCACTGGGCAGGCTCAGGGATGCCCAAGACGCTCACAGGAGAAAGGAGACTGAGGCTGAACGTTACTGGAGGGAATGAACAGAAGACAGCACAGTGAGAGGACCTGGTGCAAATGAAACGGTTTGTGCGAGGCTGACCCAGCATTCCCATGGGGAGGAAGTGCTCTGGGGAGAGTCAGGCAGGCAGGGCTGCAAACGGGGGCCTGAGGCGGCGAGGCAGCGGGGTCTTGGTGGGGAACAGTGAGTGCAGAGGTGGAGGGGCATTAACAAGGGAGGGACATCCCACAGCAGGGAGGGACACACACGGGACAGAAGACACACAGGATTAATAACAGGGCTGGGTGTGATGAGGCCTCAGCAGGGGACAAGGCACCCAGGGATGCTGCAGGCAGGAAAGCAGGGCATGACTGGGGCTCTTGGGAGCCGGTGCTGGTTGGCAGGGGGTCCAGGGCACGTACATCCGGTGTGAGCACGGAGTAGCTGGGCGGGGGCTGGTCTATCGACACGGGGAGGCAGAAGGGGCCTGTCCTCAGGCGGCCGTGCTGCAGCAGTGGGACCCACTGGGGAGAGACGAGGGGTCAGATGTGGGGCCGGACAAGGGCCGGGAGGGCAGGGCATGGATGGGGAGAGGTGGCGGGGGGCTCACAGTGAAGCCCACAGGAGTCTCGAGGGCTGTGCCAGGCCGGGGCTGGCAGCTGACATGGTAGAAGGTGAACAGCAGGTGGTGGTTCTCAGTCACGCAGGCGGGAAGACGCAGCTTGAACTCCTCGTAGAACTCGGGAGACCTGGATGGGCCGGGCTGGGGGTTCTGCTGGGAGCTGGGCTCCCCCTCGCCTGTCCCACCCCCTCTGCCACGCCCCACTGTTCCTGCTGTCTGCCTCAGGTGCCCCCATTTGCACTCCAGGAGCCTGCCCATCCCCCCACCCCTCTTCCTGCCCATCGGTATCCCTCCAGTCCCACCCCAGCCAACATACTTGTTATGGTAGACCACCGGTGTGAAGGCTTCACGGGTAAATTCACTGCAGCTGGACTTGCCAAAGATGACCTGGGGGGAGCAAAGGCATGAGGGACTGGCTGGGGACCACCTCCCGCCCCCCGCCTCCGTCCACCTCCCCTGCGTCCAGCCACTGACCGGCAGGGCCTGGCTGGGGTCCTCGCCTGCCATGTACTGCACTCGGACAGTGAGGTTGCGCACAGAGCCCTGGCGGCTGCTGAAGTTGAGGCTGTGTGGGTACACGTACAGCAGGCTCCTGCGGGGGCAGGGGCATGTCCACGTCAGAGGGACAGAGCCTGGGGGACAGTGGCCACCCCACTGGGCCCCACAGAGGGCTGGGTCAGGGACAGTGATGAGCAGCAGGCGGGAAATGTGAGTGCAGAGAGTGGGCAACAGATGGGTACCATTCAGAGCACAGATGGGGGAACAGAGTGACAGAGGGTGGGAATACAGAGGGACTTCAGGGCCACTGAGGGCACGTGGTGAGGCAGAGACACACGGGTGCTGAGGCCCAGGCAGACCTGCCCCTCATCCAGCTCAGGAGCCAGACTGCCCCTTCCCCCAGAAGAGGCCTCTCCCTCAGCTGGGGAAATGGAGGCAAGAGTTGGAGGTAGGAGCTGGGCTGAGGTCAGGGTTCTGCCTCCCTCCTCCAGAGTAAGCTTGTACAAGCCCCAGCAGTACCCTGGGTCTCCACTTCCCTAACTATATAAAGAGAGCATCAAGCCTCCCAGCTGAGCCTTTCTCGTATCAATGATATTAAGCAACAATAATGTCAATAACTGCACCAAACACTAATGTGGGGCCAACGGTGTGCTGGATTTTGTTCTAAGCACCTGATGTGAAATGACTCATTTATTTCTTACCAGCAGCCTATTGGGGGGGAACCTCACATCATCCCCCATTTCACAGTCACAGGCAGAGAAACAGAAGCACTTGCCCACAGTCATCCAGGGAGAAAAACAGCAGTGAGCATTGATCCAGGGCACGCGGAGGTCCTGGAGTCAGGCTGTGTGGCCTTGAAAGGATCTCCACCACCTGCTCCCCTAGCTCTTAACCAGGTCAACAAAGACTCGGGCATTGCAAGCTTGTGAGAAGCTTATGAGACCAGCTACTGTGTAATAGCAGTGGGGCAGCTCCAGGTGAACCACTGGCGATCATAAAAGCCTCACTGTTACTGTCGTTACTGTTGTGCCCATCCACAGATGGGAAGGGGAGGCTAGGAGCTGGAGGGTTCTCCAGCCAGGCCTGGGCCTATCCTCTCACCAGTGCCCCAGCCCACACCTGGCCCCAAGCCCTCGCCAGCGTGATTCCAGCGTGGCTGGCTAGACATCCGCCTGATGCAACTGTGGTGCCACCTCCAGGCCCTTGCACAACACGGGGCACCCAGCTGGCTGGTTAACGATTGACCTGAAGTTAAGGGGGGGTTGTTAAGGCATAAAAGGCAGCCCCAGTGGGGCTGTGGCCACACCCTCCCCAGGCCCTCCAGCCATGCCCGTGCTTGTGCTTTGCCTGCTGTGTGCCCTGGCAACGACGGCCCAGCCGGCGCTGGTGGGTTTCATGAGTGGCTCAGAGCCAGCACAGCAGGAGGAGCTGACCCTGCTCTTCCACGGGGCCCTGCAGCTGAGCCAGGCTCTCAACGGCGTGTACAAGGCCACGGAGGCACAGCTGACAAAGGCCGGGAACAGCCTGAGCCTCTATGGCCAGGTGCTGGGGCTCCTGGGGAAGGAGGTCAGCCAGGGCCAGGATGCAGCCCAAGAGCTACGTGCGAGTCTATTGGGGATGCAGGTGGGTGCTGCAGTTGGGGTGTTGTGGGGTGGGTAGGAGTCTATGGTGGAGTTATGCCTGGGCTGACCTTTGGGGTTTTCCCAGGAGTGAGGGGGTTCCTGGAATATAGGATTTCCAATGTTAAAATCAGGCTGATCTCAGTAGGTCATCCTACTAACATCCATGGTCTATTGGTAGATAGAAGAGGATGGTCTCAAGCTGCAGGCAGAGGCTACAGCCCAGGCGCTGGGGGAGGTGGCCCTGGGACAGCAGGTGCTGCGGGAGAAAATGAAGCGGCTAGAAGTTCAACTGAAGGGCGTGTGGCTGGGCCATGCCCGCCAAGAATTCGAGGCCTTAAAGGTAAGGGGTTCCTGGCCCTGGGGGAATCAAGACCTCGATTCACAATCAGACCTCATTTCCGAACCTTCTGTCCCAGAGACCCCCAGACCCAGCTAAGGCTTCTGGTACCCTGGCCTCTATGCTATGTGACCTGGGCAAAAGCCATGTGCCTTCCCATGCCTCAGTTGCCTTATCTGTAAATAAGAAAAACAACTATGTCTCAAAATAGAGCCAGGGACTCAGTGCAGATAAAATCCTCAACCTGGGATGGGGCATACAGTAGTTATTCAATAAATGCATACTAGAGCATTTCTGGAGCACCTATGATGTACCCAGCACGGTTTTATATCCTCTAATAATCTCTATCATGGGCTTCCTTGGTGGCTCAGAGATAAAGAAGCCACTCACGACGCAGGAGACACAGGTTCAATCCCTGGGTCAGGAAGATCCCCTGGAGAAGGAAATGGCAACCCACTCTAGTATTCTTGCCTGAAAATCCCATGGACAGAGAAGCCTGGTGGACTACGGTCCCTGGGGTTGCAAGAGTCGAACACACCTTAGCGACTAAATCATNTTCAATCCCTGGGTCAGGAAGATCCCCTGGAGAAGGAAATGGCAACCCACTCTAGTATTCTTGCCTGAAAATCCCATGGACAGAGAAGCCTGGTGGACTACGGTCCCTGGGGTTGCAAGAGTCGAACACACCTTAGCGACTAAATCATCACAATCTCTATCACGCTCCGAACAATCCCACAGAGGGACAGTGGCAGTGGCTTGCGGATCACACAGATAGAGTGGGAAGCGGGAGAGTCTGGGCAGAATCCAGGGATGGGAGGTGAGGGGCCCCAGCTGAGGGTGCTGTCCTGACCCACAGGCCCATGCCGAAGAGCAGAGCCACATCGTGTGGGTCCTCACGGGTCATGTGCAGCGACAGAAGCAGGAGATGATGGCACAGCGGCGGCGGCTGAGACAGATTCAGGAGAGGTGAGCCTGGCGGGGGTCTAGGAGTGCGAGGGCGGCGGAATAGGGGTATCCCTGTGCCTTGGCTAAGCCTCACCTCCTTCCCAGACTCCACATGGCTGCGCTCCCAGCCTGAGCCTGCGCCTGGGCAGACCTGAGGACCAGTCATGCACCGAGGGACACAGCCCTGCTCCATGCGGCCCCTGCACAGGGAGGAGCTGCCCATCCGCTGAGGTCAGCCAGGGCGCTGGGCCCCGCTTCCAGTCATGGAGCAGAGAGGGAAGCAGACGGGCACACAGGCAGAGCACACGGATGGTCGAGGAGGGGTGGAGGAAGGGCGTGCCCCTTCATGCCATGTACACATCCCCTATTAAAGCAGAGCAGTAGTGGCCTCTCCAGCCAGCGTCTGTGTGTGCTGGAGGGGAAGCAGACCTCACTCCGCATGATGCCCCCATATTCAAGTGCCCGGCTGCCCCAGAGGTTGTACCTGTAGCTGGTGTGGGGGGCATAGACCTCACGGGCGGGGAACTCCAGGATCTCCTTGGTGGGCCGGCCCCTGGGGTCTGGGTAGGGCTTGACATGAAGCAGCTCCGGGGAGAGGCAGAAGTGGGGGTTCTCGGGGGCCGGGGAAATGTCGATCTTGAGCTGGGCTGGGGAGGGGGAGCCAGTTTGCACCTTCCTGGGAGTCTCCAGCTGGGGTCCCCTCCCCCCGCAACACACTCTGAGCTCAGGTCAGGGCTCTGACTCTCCCACAATGCCCTCTGGTGGCTCCATCTTTCAGGGGCTGAGGCAGGAAGTCACCCTCTGCTCCCGGTACTGCCTCCCATCTTTGAGCAGCTCTGCCCACATTCCCCCTTTGCCCCACCACCTGTCTTATTTACTCAGTTTCTCATCTCTGGCCCCCACTGGAAGGGCCACCCCTGAAGTCAGGGCTTTGTCCATCATGGTCACCACGATCTGGCACAGCAGATGCGGGTCTGAGTGACTGCGTGAGTGACGCGTCTCATGTACGGGGCACACCACGCACCGGTCACGGGACGCAGGCGTCGCAACAGGGATGTCGGGCGCCGCATGTCAGCCAGGAACTTGAAGAGGTCCTCGTCACTGAGCCGCTCAGCCTCCTGCATGAACCCGCCCCAGTGAACCAAGGCTGAGGGGTTTGGGGATCCCCGGAGATCGTGCGGCCGCAAGAGGGAAATGGGGATGTGTGTGGGGTCCCCCTCTCTCAGCCCCTTGCCCCCCATCCCCAGCCATGACACCTGCTTGAAGAAGTTGGTGACGGTTAGTGTGGCTGGGCGGAAGCCAGAGAAGCTGCAACTGTCGTCCCCACTACTCGTCCGGTCCTGGGGTCCCCGACGGCGGCGGTCAGTCCAGGCGGGTCGGCGCTCTAGGGGAGACAGTGATGGAGAGCGACAGAAATGAAAGGTGCGGGGAGCCAAGACACTGCAGACTCAGGCCTGGTACCTAGTCTGGCCAGCAGAGGGCGCCCCTCGCCCACCCTGGTAGCTCCGCCCCTGGCCTGTCGGCCCCGCCTCCTCACCGCCCTCTGAGTCTGAGTCGCGGTCTGGCTGGCCGGCGCTGCTCACGATGTTGGCTAGGTGCACGGCCGTCCAGGCGAAGGGCATGCGATAGCGGCCCAGACGGGTGCAGAACTGCTCAGCCGCCAGGCGCAGCTTCTCCAGCTTCTCTTTGTTCTGGGAGGAAACCCCCGACACCCCCGCCCCCACAAGCTCAGTGTCCCAGGCTCTGCTCTGCCGGGGTACCCCCTCAACACTGGGCCCAGCCTCCCACGCTCACCTTGGCTGTGTCCACCTCCTTCATCACCATGTAGGGCTCGCAGCACTCGCTAATGTCTCCTTGCTGCAGCACCTTCTCCAGCTGAGGGGCGGGCAAGCCCAGTGAGGTGCTGCCAGGACCCCAACCTCCCCACCTCATTCTCAGTCTCTCTGACTTTCACCGTCACTGAAACATTCCACCCAGCTGGGGCTCTCACTCCAACACCTCCCATGGCTCCCACTATCCCTTGGAATGAGTGCTAGCTGTCAGCCTGCATAACTAGTTGCCCCTGCCCCTAACCCAACTCCATTTTTCCTCCCATATTTATATCTTTATTTCTTAGTATAAGCAAAGTCCACTCCAAGCACGGCTCTAGGCCTGGACTCTAATCCTGACCACTCAGGGGCTGTGGGACCTTGACCGCATTCCTTCTGGATTTTGTGCCTCAGCTTCCCCATCTGTAAAATGGGCCCCATGGCAACCCCCACCTTCCTGGGCTGTGAGGGGCAAAGTCCAGAATCCTTGTGAAGCCTGACTGAAAGCAGTGCCTGCCTGAAGGTGTCCAATTAATGTCATTAATTAATTGATCAAAAACTAATTCAACGTTTTGGGAAAGGAAATTTGAGTTCACTCCTGGAAACAAAATCCCAAACCATGCGCCAATTAAGTTTTCCCACCCCTAATAAGCTGAAAAACTCAACCAAAAAAAATCATTTTAAATGTCTTCCCACATGTGCCAAGATGCCATTTCTCCCCAGGCTGCCTACTCATGGGTTTCAGCTCAGCTGTCACTTCTCCAAGAAGCCCTTGGTGATTTCTCCCCACCTGAGTTCACTCAGAAGCTCCCTGTGGGCTCAGGCTTCCTCTTGGGCTTCCTCCATGACAGCCCTGATCACCATTCTTGGTGACATATCTTCTTCTATGAGAGCAGGGACCTCACCTGTGTTGGGACCTCACCTGTGGCCTTCACCATGATCACCCCCTTGCCAGTCCCAGTCGGTATACCTTGATGACCAAGAAGATGTCAGGCGAGGGGTAGGTCACAGAGAAGATAGCAGAGCGGGCCAGGGTCGAGATGGCAGGATGGGTGACGTGGGCCCGCAGTAGCCCCTTCATGGAGTCTGAGTTCAGGTCAAAGTAGAAGTTCTCTGAGATCTAGGGGCACAAGAAACAGCTGAGCCACCACCCCCAGGAAGCCCATCACCCTGCAGCAAGGAAGAGGAGCGAGTGGGAGGAAGGGGAAGAAAGGGGCTCCTACCTTCTTTTTCTCTCGCACATCGTATAGGGCCAAGATGCCAAAGATGGGCTCAATTTCAATCTCGAACCTGCAATGAGTGGGGGCTCTCTGGCAGCGGCTGACCTTGACCCTCCCATCTCCATATGCCCTCTCCCTCTTGAGGTCCAGCCCAGCCTTGGTGCACTGGGAGGGGAGGGCATCTGATTCCCACTGGGTCACAAAGAAGCACCATCTAAGGACTTGTAGGAAAGGCCTGTCCCATTTTGCAGAAGGGGAAACTGAGGACTGTCCTGGTGGTCCAGTGGACAAGAATCCGCCTGCCAATGCAGGGAACATGGGTTCAATCCCTGGTCCAGGAAGATTCCACATGCCATGAGGCAACGAAGCCCATGCACCATGACTCCTGAGCCCGCACTCTAGAGTCCATGCTCCACCGAAACGAGAAGCCTGAGCACCACAACTGGAGAGTAGCCCCCACTCGATGCTACTAGAAAAAGCCAGGGCCCAGCAACAAAACCCAGCACAGCCAAAAGAGAAAGAAAAAAAACCACAGCCCTGCGTGGACCAAACCCACCCACCTCTTGGCCTCATTTTTCCTTTCTCCAGACCTTTGTGTGTGTTGTGTCTCCCACCTAGAGAGCCCCCTGTGGTCATCCCAGTTACACAACTTGCATACAGTAGACGCTCACTGTTGGTTGAATGAGCCTACCCAGCCGGTTTCCAGCCTGTGTGTTGGAGGCAGGCGGCCTGAGGCCCACCACAGCCTCAGGCCAGATGAGGCCTCCCTTTCCTGCCCCCATCCAGGCAGGAACTCAGGGTAGGGAGGGGCAGGGCTGGGCTGGGGTCCAAGGCCACATCCTGTTCCGTTCCATTCCCACGCACTCTGGCTGCTCCCCAGGGCCGATGTGGAGGGGGCCGTGGCGGTGAGAAGCCAGGCCCAGGGTCCCCAGCGCCCCCTCTGGCCTGGGTGCCAGCTGCAGACTGGGCGAGGGCCAGACTCTGGCCTCACAAGTCACTGTGACCTTGGGCACAATGACTTCACCTCCCTATGCCTCAGTTTCCCACTCGCACCCACCCCGTGATGTTGTGGTGCAGGTCAGAGATATAATACACGTGGAGGGCCTCCCTGGTGGCTCAGTGGTAAAGGATCCGCTTGCCAGTGCAGGAGACACAGGTTTGATCTCCAGTATGGTGAGATCCCGCATGCCCCGGAGCACCTAAGCCTGTGCACCACAACTACTGAGCCCAAGTGCTGCAACCACGGAAGCCTGTGCACAGAGCTCGTGCTCTGCAACATGAGAAGCCACATAAGGAGAAGCCCAAGCACTGCAACTAGGGAGTAGCCCCTGCCCGCCGCAACTAGAGAAAAGCCAGTGCAGCAACGAACACCCAGCACAGCAAAAGTTCTCTAAAAATTAAAATAAATTAAAAATTTTTAAATAAAAAATACACACACACACACACACATACATACAGAAAGAAAAAATAAACATGGAAGGCTGAGAACTGAGGCTGGCACACAACTGGAACTTAGGGTTAGTGACTTTGAATGATGAAAGAAGTCTTATTTCCCAGCCTGAAAGTCTATGGGGGTCCTCATGGTCTCAGGGCTGCACACAGTAATGGCATGGCTCACATAGTGAGAGCCAACTATGTGCCTCACCGTAATCCCCCATGGTCCCCTCTCGCATGCCTGAAGGAGGGACGGATCGGCACACTCACTTAAGCGACAGACACTTGACCAGGATCCTCTGTCCGAAGTGCTCTCGCGGTGGCTCTGGGCGGTTGCAGCGTTCCACAGCCTCATCCTGCCAAGAGCCGAAGGGGCAGCTGGGACACATCCTCCAGGGAGGGGTTGGAACATGTGGCCTGAGACCAGCTCTACTCTCAACCTGATTAAGCTTTTACTCTCTTGGCTCTGAGCCTTTGCACATGCTGTTCCCCCAGCCTGAAACGCCCTCCTTTTCCCTTCCTCCTGGCCTGGCCAATACCTGCTCATCAGCAGGTCACAGTTTAGCTGGCACTTCCTCCAGGAGGTCTTCCTTCACCCGGAGGTATCTGACACTCCAGGTCCTCACCAGGCCCTGATGCAGGAGGCCCCATGGCTGGGACATAGAGGGCTGTGAGACAGACAATGTGCGTGCGTGTGTGCTAAGTCGCTTCAGTTGTGTCCGACTCGTTGCAACACTATGGACCACAGCCCTCCAGGCTCCTCTGTCCCTTGGATTCTCCAGGCAAGAATACTGGAGTGGGCTGCCAGGCTCTCCTCCAGGTGGGGTGGGTTGGGAGGAGCGGGTCTTCCTGACCCAGAGATCGAACCAGCATCTCTTAATATCTCCTGCATTGGCAGGCAGGTTCTATATCACTAACGTCACCTGGGAAGCCCTGAGGGACAATGACACACGGCTCATCATGGCACTACTCTGGGCTGTCATTTCCTGTAGGGAGGTCTCCTCCACCAGACTGAACTCAGAGGGCAGGGACTGGGTCTACCTTGTTTATGGCTGTATCCCCAGTGGCTGCTATATAACAGGCACTCACACACCCTGGTTGGATAAATACAGAGGTATGTAGTAGGTACCTATTATAATGTGGTTGAACAAACACAGATGTATACAGAAAGTATCTAATTAATGCTGACTAGACATACATACTAGACACCCAGTAAGAACTGGTTGAATAAATACAGGGCTACACAGAAAGGACTCAGTAAATGGCTGAATTAAACCACAGATGTATATACTAAGTGCTTAATAAAAGTTAGTTGGATATATACAGATGCTCAGTAACTATTAGTTGCTCAAATGCTGTTTGATTAAATAGAAAACTATACAGTAGACACACAGTGAACATTGACGGAATAAATATGAGTATACAGTAAAAGCCCAATAAATGCTGGGTAGATAAAAATAAAGGGATATATAATAAGTAATAGTCATTAAATAGAGCTGACTCATTGGAAAAGACACTGATGCTGGGAAAGATTGAGGGCAGGAGGAGAAGAGGGCTACAGAGGATGGGGTGGTTGGATGGTATCACTAACTCAATAGATCTGAGTTTGAGCAAATTCCAGGAGATAGTGAAGGGCAGGGAAGCCTGGCGAGCTATAGTTCATGGGGTTGTAAAGAGCTGGCTACGACTTAGGGACTGAACAACACAGTAAGTGCCCAATAAACACTAGGTGGATAAATACAGGCATATATAATAAGTGCTTAATGAATGCTGGTTGATTAAATGCTGTTTGTTTAAAGACTATATAGCAGGCATACAATAAATATTGGTTGAGTAAATACAGCAGCATATAGTAAGTTCCCAATATATGCTGGCTGGATAAATACAGGGGTGCACAATATAGGAGAATCCAATAAGAGCTACTGAATTAAAATGCAGGGTATACATTAGGCACCCAGGAAATCTCACTGGGATCATACATAGGGATACACGTCAACTGGCTGTGTACTGATCTCAGGGGCTGTGCAGCTGACCGCGCACCCACCTCGTCGGGTGCGGGGTAGAGCGAGAGCAGGGCGCGGGGCCGGTGCTGCCGCCGTGCTGCCTCATTACGCCGGTCCACGTCCTCTGGGGCCACGCGCTCCAGGAGTGAGGGCAGCAAAGAATCTGCCGCCAAGTTCCTCAGGTCAAAGATACCAGAGGCGCCACTGCTTCGTGGGGTGTCGTCCAGGGAGCCTGAGGAGTGTCGGGGGTCATCCTGCCAGTAGAGAATGGGCACACTCAGGACCAGGGGCTGAGGGCACCAGGACAAGGGTCACCTGAGGGCTTTGCTGACCTTTCTAGAAACTTCTGTCTGGAGATATGATTATTACTGGTAAAGTAGACGCTCAATAATATCAGTTGAAAAAATAAAGGCTCAAGACTCAGCTGGCCAGTGAAGGACCTCTACTAAGTTTGCCATGCCTCAGTTTCTTCATCTGCAAAACGGGTGTCGCCCTTTACTATGGTTGGGAAGGCTACTTCCCAGTCTGGGCATCATATGACCCTTGCCTGGTCAATCAGGACACAACAAAGTCAGGATATGACTGGGCTGGGCCAATGAGAGCCTTTGAGGACTTTGCTCACTGTTGCCAGGGGAGGGAGAGTTCTTCTTACTGGAGCTGTTACGAGCCCAGAATCTGCCAGCCCTTCTAGACTCAGCTCTGGTCAGAAGCAGATTTGTTGGTGCTGAGTTGCTCAGTTGTGTCCAACTCTTTTGTGACCCCATGGACTAGAGCCTGCCAGGCTCCTCTGTCTATGGAATTTCCCAGGCAAGAACACTGGAGTGGGTTGCCATTTCCTCCTCTAGGGCATCTTTGAGACCCAGGGATTGAACCCACACTCCTGAATTGGCAAGCAGGTTATTTACTACTGAGCCACCAGGGAAGCCCCCAGAAGCAGATTACCCTAGTTTAAATCCCAGCTTAGCTCTGTGACCCTGGGTCTCTAACCCCAATAGCTAAGGGCCTCAGTTTCCCCAACTACATTCATAAATCGCTAACAATGGAAACAGTAACAGTAATTCTTTATATGATTCTTGGTAAAAGTAGGCACTCAATAAATTTTGGTTGACAAAATACAGGTTCAAAACTCAACAGGCCAATGAAAGCCCTCTACTAAGCCAGGCATGCCTTGGTTTCTTTTTTCTTTAAATTTTGGCTACACTGGGCAGCCTGCAGGATCTCAGTTCCTTGCAACCAGGTTCTAAAACTGGGCCACAGCAGTGACAGCATCGAATCCTAACCACTAGACCACCAGGGAACAGCCCCCTTAATTTCTCTATCTGCAAAATGGGTGTTGCCCTGCTTCACTGGATGAAAGAGGACAAGTATAAAACATTTAGTATACACCAAGCACTTAATAGGGCTTCCTTGGTGGCTCAGATGGTAAGAATCTGCCTGCAATGAGGGAGACCTGGGTTCGATCCCTGGGTTGGGAAGATCCCCTGGAGAAGGGAATGGCTACCCATTCCAGTATCTTGCCTGAAGAATTCCATGGACAGAGGAGCCTGGCAGGTTATAGTCCATGGGGTCACAAAGAGTTGGACATGACTGAGTAACTTAAAAAAAAAAAAAAAAAAGCACTTCATAAATGCTGATAATTATGATTCTTAACTTTTCAGTTACAGGGCTGATACATTTCCTGTGGGGCTCCCTCACCGAGTCCTCGGGGCCGGACCTCTCATCCCCAGAAGTGTCCTGCTCGAAGACCTGGCGGGTGAGCCCCTTCTGCCTCTCTCGTTGAGTCTCTGTGGTGATGGGGTTGTATGCCGCACTCAGGTGCTGGTATCTAGGAGGATGAGAGGGTAGCAGAGATGAGGGCTCCCCAGGACTCCCCGAGGTGCTGCCTGACACACCTGCAAGGGCCCCGTGATGTCTGCAGGGCCATCTATCCACTGGACACGCCACCCAGAAGTCCAGCTACCCTTGCAGAGACAGTGGGCGCATAACCAGGAGTAGTGGCAACAGTGGCAGACAATGGGCTCCTCTGGGCTCAGACCTGGCCTCTCTACCCTGAGTTGCCCCCGAGTCAGACCCACCTCCTATGGGCAATGATCCAGTCCTCAGTGTACATTTCCACCGCAGCTCTCACCTGGGCATCCATCTTTCTGCACAAAATACAATCAGGGTAAACAAAAGCAGAGAAGTGAAAGCGTCTGTCATTTCTGTCATGTCTGACTCTTTGCAAATCCCACGGACTATAGCTCAACAGGCTCCTCTGTCCCTAGGATTCTCCAGGCAAGAATACTGGAGTGGGTTGCCATGCACTCTTCAAGGGGATCTTCCCAACCCAGGGATCGAACCCAGGTCTGTCACACTGCAGGCAATTTCTTTACTGTCTGAGCCATCAAAGAAGCCCCACAGAAGCAGGACCCAGTGGTAAATATTTCCAGTGGCCTGTCCTTCTGTCCTTTTCAGGGATACAGAAGTAAAGGCTAAGAGAGGGAAGGGGACTTGTCTAAAGTCACATCGCCAAGCCAAAAGCTGAACTCAGGGCTTTCAGGAGTTTGGTGGGAGAGGGGTTGTTGACGTGGGGTACAGAGGCAGCGCGGGGATACAGACAGGGAGAGTGTGGGGCTCAACCCACCCGTCCTCGGGGATACCAGGCTCTGTGGTGCGGCATTCCCGGGGCTGCAGCAGTAACTCTAGGTCATCAGCTGGAAACTCGACCAGATCCCGGAGAGGCCCAGGCTCTACATCCGGCGGCCGGCTTAGAAGCACATCCTCAAAATCCAGGGGCTCAACGACTTCGGTCAGTGGGACCTGAGGTGGACCAAAGTGGCTATGACCTGGGCCCTGGGTCTGGGGGCTGGAGGCTGAGTGTGCGCTTGGGCTGGCCTTGGACAATCAAGAGGGCGGTGGGAGCCATGGAGGGTGTTGGAGTGGTGGGAGGGGCCCTGGAGGAGCCACAGGGGACAGTGAGTGACCTTAGCCGCTCCACCCCCACCCCAGCTGGGCCGGCCCCTCTTTCCAGGCAGGAAATCACACCCTGTGCCTGGAAGGGCAGGAAACTCCTGGTGGAAGGAAAGGCCTGTGGACTGCAGCAGAGAAAGGAACAATTCCTAAGGCCCTGGGGGCGAGAGAGCCCCACCCCCTCCCTTACTGCAGCTAGAAGAGCAGCCCATTCCCCAGACCTCCCTCCCCAGCATTCCCAGCTGGGTGGTCCAGTCTAGACAGCAGGAGATGTGGGGGGGGGGGCAGGGGACGGGTTGGGGGGGTGCTGAACCTCTCCCCACTTGACCACCCACGGGGCTGCTCCCTGCAGAGGGGGACCAGCCAGCCTCCCCATCACACTCACTGGGACCCCCCTCCCCTGCCACAGCTGGGCCCTTCCCAGCCTCAGCTCCCTCACAGCAGGTGGGGTGGGGGAGCGCCTCCCAAACACTCACCCCCAGGGAGCTGCTGCAGCGCCGGCTAGAATGGGGAGAGCCGCTGCGTTCCCGGGACACCTGCTTCCGCACTTCAGCAGCCACCGTCCTGCGGGGACAGGAAGGGGACCATAGTGGGCAGGAAAACTTGGGCAGCAGGGCCCTGGGAACTGGGGCTTTGGGCCCACAGATTCATGCTAGGAGAGGAAAATCCAGGCTGTGGAAAGAAAAAAAAAATCCAGCCACCGGCCAAGAGAACCCAGGGTCCGGGATGCACAGATCTCAGCATGGGTGCCCCCAAGGCTGTGGCAGACACATCACCCTCTTTCCTCTCCCAAGCACAGATAAGGGGGGCAGGGGACTGTGCTGGGCAGCACCTGGGGGACACTGATCCCACTCTTCTTCCCACCAGGACAGGCTCCCAGATCTGCAGAAAGGCCTCCACGTCCTCATCTAGGGGATCTCTGCCCACCCCAACCCCTTATCAGGAAGGTGAGCCCCGTTCCACCCTTGCTAGACGAGTCACTCCTGCCCCTAAGCCTCAGTTTACCCATCTGGAGCTGCCCTGCCCTCACAGAACAGTGGAGCTGAGCAGGGGGCCTGGTGTTCATGCACACACCCTATCAGGGGTCTAAGATTGAGGCTGATGGTGTGTAAGAGGCCAGCATGACTCCTGGAGCACAATCCAACCACCAAGGTCAGTGCGGTGACCTTCCTGGGCTGTCTGCATCCGCGCTGGCCATCGAGGTCAAAGCAGAGACTGGGGGTCAAGGGGCAAGACCCACAGGGGAGAGAGAGCCAGCATGGGAGAAGGAGGAGGGGAAGGAGAAGAAGGAATTGGGAACAGACCCAACAGGGGCAGGCGTTCCCCAAACTCTCAATTCCTTCAGCTGAGCCTGTAGGAAGGGACAGCTGTACAGTTATCTAGGGGAAAGTGTGCCAAGGCTCTGAGGCTGGACTCTGTGCTCTGGGCCTGGAGACCCTTGCTCCCCGAGGGCTCTGTACAAACAAGACTAGGACTGTGCTGTCCCCATGAAGGCCCCGGCACTAGACCCCACACAGTAGATGCTCAATAAATTATTTTCTTTGGCCATGCCACACTGCTTGCAGGATCTTAGTTCCTCTCCAAACCCAAGCTCTTGATAGTGAAAGTGCCAAGTCTTAACCACTGGAACGCCAGGGAATTCCCATCAAATTTTTTTTTTAATGGAATGAGTGAATCTTTTCTGATCTCCCTCTCAGTCCAACTTGCCTAAATCTACCATAAGTTGAGGGAAGCCCCTTTTCTTTTAGCTGTGTGGCTTTGGGCAGGTGGGACAATCTTTCTGGGCCTCTTTGTCTCTTAAAATCAAGAAAGCAACTGTGGGACATTCAGGCCTCAATCACTCCTGCTTGTCTCTTTTCTCATCGTTTGGAAATCTGCTTAATAAAAAGTTATGCCTGGGACTGCCTGGGGGTCCAGTGGTTAAGACTCCACATTCCCAATCCAGGTTCAATCCCTGGTTGGGGAACAAAGATCCTGAGTGCCACAAGTAAGACCTGGTGCAGCCAAAGAAATAAATAATAGATATTTTTTTAAACTATTGAAACAAAAAGAAATTAAAAGTGCTGAGGATTGCAAATGTGGCCCACGTGTCACCACGTGAGATAGATGTGCAGGGTGGGCCCAGGTAAGGCAGGTGTGGGGTGGGGGTGGGGTCAGCTGGGAGCTTCAGCAGAGTCTGGAGGCTTCTGAACTCAAATCTGTGTGGGTCAAACAGAACTCAACCATGATCCTGATTCAACGTGGGGTCTCCGATGTGAGACCCCAGCCTCCTTTCTCTGACCCTGGATTCTATTTATTTTCTGTGTCAACTATTTCTATTGGATGGAGCGGTGGGAGGCGAAGAGGGAAGACTAGCTTGCAGGAATTTCAAAGGATATTAAAAATCAGGGGAAGTGAAAGTGTTAGTCGCTCGGTCATGTCCAACTCTTTGTGACCCCATGGATTGTAGCCCGTCAGGCTGCTCTGTCCATGGAATTCTCCAGGAAAGAACACCGGAGTGGGGTGCCATTTCCTTCTCCAGGGATGGAACTCAGGTCTCCTGCATTGCAAGCAGGTTCTCTACCCTCGGAGCCACCAGAGACTTGTCCTCAGATTCCCCAAGTCCCGGCCGCTTCCTTTGGAAGCCTGGGCACAGAGGATTGGGGGTGATTTACAAAAGATGCTGGAACAGGGAACCTGTCTATGCCCTGGGTCCAGCTGTTCTGCAGCTGCTGCTGCAATGCAGGGAGGGGAGCGGGGGCTGAACATCCAGCTTCATTTGGTCACTGGCCTTGGAGTGAGTGCCCCAGGGTGGGAAACCACTGAGTCCACAATGGCATGGCCACGGGAACTAGTTTACCGAGTCACAGAGCTCTGCACTTGGAGTTGGGCAAGCATGGGTGAACGACATCTCTTCTCCAGGCCTCTGGGCTTAGTGGTATTTGTGGTTGTTTGGTCTCTAAGTCATGTCCAACTCTTTTTCCACCCCAAGGACTATAGCCCACCAGGCTCCTCTAATCCATGGGATTTCCCCAGGCGAGAATACTGGAGTGGGTTGCTATTTCCTTCTCCAGGGGATCTTCCTGACCCAGGGATAGAACCCATGTGTCTCGCATCTCCTGCACTGGCAGGCAGGTTCTTTACCACTGTGCCACCCTGGTACCCACCTCTTATCAAGCTGTTCTGAGTATAGGGCCTGGCACACAGTAAGTGCTTAATTAAGAGTTGCTGTCACCACATTGCCTCAAAGAGCATCCTGGGAAACTGGAATTTCTGACCCTGCTTTTGTAAACCAAAGGTGAGTAGGGCTCAGAGAGCGGTCGTGAGGCAGCCGGGGTCACACAGCAGTGCCCAGAATGGAGCCCTGGTCAGCTGGGGGTCAAAGTCCTTCAGCGTTAGGCACGCCACAGCACCCGTGACAAGGACAGAGACTGCGGAACGCCCGCCCTTTACCTGCCCCCAGAGCGGTCCCATCCAGTCTCGGCCTTCAGCACCATCTGAACACCGACAAACCTTCAAATCTCTGCTATACAGATTAACCGGGCCCATACAGAGAATCTGGAGAAGGCAATGGCAACCCACTCCAGTACTCCTGCCTGCAGAATTCCATGGACAGAGGAACCTGGCGGGCTACAGTTCATGGAGTGGCAAAGAGTCAGACACAGTTTAGCAACTTACACACACACACAGATAACCTGCCCTCCCACCATCCTTTGTGTCTCACTGAGCACAGCCCCGCCCTTGTGGATGCTCAGGACCCTCACCTGGAGTCATTACTCAACGTCTGTCTCACTCCCACATCAGATGTGCTTCAGATGTCCCCGTGGACCACATTACAAAAAGGCAGGCAAAATGTTGAGCTGAATTTAGTGTGTTTTCTCAGGAACGGGTCTCAGAATTTGACTGATGAGCTCAATCTTTCTAAGGTGAAAACTTGACAGCCTGATGTGATTCTCAAGAGGTGCTTGAGGGGAAAGAGGAAGCAGTGGCATCACTAGGAATTCATGTGAGACTGTGGACCTCCCCCTAGGGCTGGTCAGATTAACAGAGGTCTACTCTTACAGGGAAGGAGGATGATAAAAGCAGAAATACGAAGGACATAAGCCTTGGAATTTGACATAAGTCTGCAAAAAGTGAGGGAAGAAAATGAATAAACACAAAACTATAGGGCTCTCTTGGCAAAAAAAAAAAGCTCCTGCCAGTGCAGGAGATACAGGTTTAATCCCTGATCGGGGAAGATCCTACAGGCAGCGGAGCAACTAAGCCCGTGTGCCACAACTACTGAGCCTGTGCTCTGCCACAAGAGAAGCCAGGGCACCGCAACTAGAGAGCAGCCCCTGCTCGCCACCACTAGACAAAGGTCCTCAAGCAGCAACAAAGATCCCAGCGCAGCCAAAGATAAATATAAGTACATAAATTTTAAAAATCTTTTAAAAACACACACATACACACACACATAAAGAGGGAATTCCCTGGTGGTTCAATGGTTAGGACTCTGCGCTTACACTGCAGGAGGCATGAGTTCAAGCCCTGGTCGGGGAACTAAGATATCACAAGCCGCGCAGTGCAGCCAAAAATAAAATTTGAAAAATAAAACCATAAAGAGATTCCTCTTCATATCCCACCCTATACACACACCTCCTGGACCGGCAGAAAAATTTAAAGGCGAACAGTGATTGCTGGCAAGGCAAATAATATGAATGCTGGCAAAATTTAAAGGCAAATAATATGAATGCCACCAAGGGTTAGGAATTCTCATCTGCTACTAGGGGAATCCCTTTGGAAAACCATCTGTAAATGAACGAGCAAAGTTGAAAACATGCCAATCTAGCAATTCCACTTTGAGGTGTAGATACTCAGGAGGAAACATAAGGCCAAGAATACTCATGGCAGCTCTGATCATGACAACCTCAAAGGGAAACAACCCACAAGTTCCTTGACTTAAGATGGAGAACACACAAGCAGAGGGAATAGTATGCAAAGATGAAAAGGGGTGCGTCTGACTATAAGCAGCAACACAGATGAGCCCTTCTCCTGACATCTCGCTGCAACAGAGGACTCAACATTCCATGCGGTTCCATTTATCAGTTCAGACGCTCAGTTGTATCCGGCTCTTTGCCACCCCATGAATCGCAGCACGCCAGGCCTCCCTGTCCATCACCAACTCCGGGAGTTCACTCAGACTCATGCCCATCGAGTCAGTGATGCCATCCAGCCATCTCATCCTCGGTCATCCCCTTCTCCTCCTGCCCCCAATCCCTCCCAGCATCAGAGTCTTTTNCTAGTCTTTCCCATTCTGTTCTTATTTATGGGATGTTCTAAACAGGCAAAACCAACTCAGAGCAGACAGGGAGCCAGATTAAATGAAAAAATTATAATGCAAGTGGGAAAATGACAGTAGCAGCCGTCAGCATGGTAGTTCCCTAAGGAGCAGAATGAGGTGCAGATCACGTGGGAGGGCGGCTACAGTAGGAAGGCTCAGGAAGGTAGAGACAGCCCCTGTTTTGATCCAAGTGACTTCTTCCATGGCATTTGTTTCTTTTTTCTTTTCAACTTTTTGGGCGCACTGCAAGGCATGTGGGATCTTAGTTCCCTGACGAGGGATGGAACCCGTACCTCCTGCCTTGGAAGCACAGAGTTTTAACCAGTGGGCCAGCACGGAAGTCCTGGAATTTGTTTCATAATTACTCTTTTAAAATGCCCACTTGG
Organism: Neotragus moschatus; assembly: GCA_006410615.1. Taxonomy (NCBI): domain Eukaryota; kingdom Metazoa; phylum Chordata; class Mammalia; order Artiodactyla; family Bovidae; genus Neotragus; species Neotragus moschatus. Next base: position 48,430 of record SJYA01001104.1, read on the forward strand.
CATTTTTCTGAACGCATATCATCCATCATGGTGGCTCAAATGGCAAATCTTCTGCAATGCAGGAGACAATTCGATGCAGGAGATGCAAGAGATGGGGATTCGATGCCTGGGTCGGGAAGAACCCCTGTAGAAGAAAATGGCAACCCACTCCAGTATTCTTGCCTGGAGAATCCCACAGACAAAGGAGCCTGGTGGGTTGCAAAGAGTCGGACACAACTGAGCACAAACAATATGGACAAATGTTACTGTACGCAACACAATGTTCTTTTTTTTTCCCACTTGTATTCTTCAAAATAAAATCCAACCTGGAATGGTGACAATGACCATCACTTTTTTTTTTTTTNAAGGAGCCTGGTGGGTTGCAAAGAGTCGGACACAACTGAGCACAAACAATATGGACAAATGTTACTGTACGCAACACAATGTTCTTTTTTTTTCCCACTTGTATTCTTCAAAATAAAATCCAACCTGGAATGGTGACAATGACCATCACTTTTTTTTTTTTTTCTGGAAAAATGGCTTGCAGGGTCTTAGTTCCAGACCAGGGATCGAACCCATATCCCCTGTGGCGGAAGCCTGGAGTCCTAACCATTGGCTATATGAGTCTGTATTTTTAAGTTGTCCCTACAAATCTTTGTTTTAAATGAGCCTGTTCATTAGGAACCTGGGGGACAGTCTAACATGCAGGTTAATGCGGCATTTGTGGAATGAATGATTTCAGCAAACGAGGAGATGAATACAGGCCTAGGTCTCAGCATGTAGACACCTGGGTACCCACTAAACTGCTCTTCAGTCCCTGTCAGAGGGTGGCCGGAAGACTTGCGCCATTTGTTTGTGGTTGGAGCCTGGTGGGCTGCCATCTCTGGGGTCGCACAGAGTCGGACACGACTGAAGCGACTTAGCAGCAGCCGCAGCAGGGCCCCAGGGCTTCCCCGGTGGGGTAGAATCTGACTCATTGGTAAAGAATCCGCCTGCCATCCAGGAGACATAGGTTTGATCCCTGGGTTGGGAAGATCCCCCAGAGAAGGAAATGGCAACCCACGCCAGTATTCTTGCCTGGGAAATCCCATAGACAAAGAAGCCTGGCGGGCTACAGTCGATGGGGTGGCAAAAGAGTTAGACACGACTCAACAACTAACAATGACAACGTGGCAGCCCCAAGACCTTTTTCTGCTTTTCTTACCCTGAGCTCTACAGTATCCATCTCCCAGGGCAAAACCCAGGGCCTCTGCTTCTCATTTGAGTGGAAGCCAGGACCCAAGGACACAGAGACTTGAGTGGCAAAGAAACAGTAATAACCTCCCCAGGCTCAGAAACACCGAAGGTCCAAGACAGAGGGACAATTCAGACAGAGATAGCAGAACGTAAAAACTGCCCAACTGATATGCGCCCAGACACCAGGTCACAGCGTCCCTCCTCTGTTCTGAACTCTCCATGGCTCCCAGCTCACCCAGGGTAAAAGTTGAACTCCTCCCCATAACCCACAAGCCCTGTACAACCCGTTCCCACAGCCCCTTTCTCATTCTGCTCCTCCTGCTATGTGCTTAGTAGCTCAGTTGTGTCTGACCCTTTGCGACCCTACAGACTGTAGCCCACCAGGGTCCTCTGTCCATGGAGACTCTCCAGGCAAGAAGACTGGAGTGGGTTGCCATGCCCTCCTCCAGAGAATCTTCCCAACCCAGGGATCAAACCCAGGTCTCCCACAATGCCTGTGGATTCTCTACCATCTGAGCCACCAGGAAGCCCGGCTGGCCTCAGAAATCTATAAACACTCCGCCTGCTCCTGCCCCTGGGCCTTTGCACATGCCCTTCCCCCCACATCCGGGCATGGATCCCTCCCTCATCTCCTTCAGATCTTTGTTTACACGTCATCTTCTCCAGGCCTTCCTGATCCTGATGCCCAGGTCTAAAGTAGTCCTCACACTCATCACCTCCCATCTCTGCCTGGTATGTCCCCACACTGCTTACTACTAATACGTAAAAATCTACTTTATCCGGCTTCTCCTGTCTGCCCTATTGCATCTGCCCCCAAGGGTGGGTTCTTTTCCGGAGTCTCCATCAGGGCAGTGCTGGACACACAGGGTGTCCCAGCCCACCCCCTAATACAAGAGAACCGCTTCCCTGCCCCCAGCAGATTCTGAACGCCCTACTGGAGGTACAGACCTGAGTGATGGGGGGAGGCGCTTCAGCCCCAGAGAGTCCGCCATCCCCTCCCCGGGCCATCCCCCTCCTCGGGCCGAGTCTCTCACAGTCTCCAGTGGCCACGGAAACGGATTCCCCAGCGCCGGGCGCCCGTCCCCTCCCCCGTCTGCCCACCAGCTGGTTCTGTCCCCAGCCCCCACTCCTTCCATTCAATCACCCATCCATCTCCAGCGCGTCCAGGCGGTGCTAGGAGAGCCTGAAGCAGGGATGGGGGCGGGGGGACATCCACAGCTGTCCCCTTCCCCACCCCCCACCCGCCCCAGACAACTGGGCACGGGACCCTGGCGGGGAGGAGAGCACGGGAAACTTCCTGAGGGGGTTCGAGGGCCGCCAGGAACGCCATCCCCGGCCCCAAATTCCGGCGCCTGATGCATTCCCGCCTCACACCAGTCACAGATGGGATGGAAAGAGCCCCCCAACTCCCACGCCCTGGGGTTCGAGGGCCGGGAATCAGCCAGGGGCTGGTGAGGAGGCGCGGGAGCCACCTCCTCCAGGAAGGCCCCCGGACACACCCCCACGCGTCCCACCGGTTCCGAGGGCGGACCTCCGCCACCATCGCGCCCGCAGCCCCAGCACGACCCCCAGTCCCGACCCCCGCCGCCCTCCCTACCTCCCCACGCCTGCGCCCCCCGAGCCGGAGGAAGCGGCTGGACCTGGAGAAGACCCAAGGGGCTTGAATGAGGGGCGCCCAGGCGGAGGAGGGCTGGGCCGCCCCGGGGCGGGGCTCGGACACGTGGGGGCGGCCCGGGAGGGGGCCCGACGGCCGCTCTACCTGTTGATCTTGTGCGCGAAGGCGCGGCGCTCGGCGGCCGCCATGGCGCCCGGCGCGTCCAGCCGCCTGCCTCGCTGCTGCCGCCGCGCGCACCGTCCCCGCCGCGAACGCCGCCGCCGCAGCGCCTCCCGGTTCTGGGCTGCCCGGGCTAGGCGGGGCCGGGCCGGGGGCGGGGCCCTTCCGGGTGTCCCGGGCCGCTCTGTACTGCCCCTGCCGGCCGGAGGGGCGCGGGTCCCCAGGGCCGCCCTCGTGCCCTCGGGGCTGAACTGGGGAAACTGAGGCTCTGAGGTGGGCAGGGGAGGAGAAGACAAGGGACTAGAGNGCGGGGCCGGGCCGGGGGCGGGGCCCTTCCGGGTGTCCCGGGCCGCTCTGTACTGCCCCTGCCGGCCGGAGGGGCGCGGGTCCCCAGGGCCGCCCTCGTGCCCTCGGGGCTGAGCTGGGGAAACTGAGGCTCTGAGGTGGGCAGGGGAGGAGAAGACAAGGGACTAGAGCTGGAGGTCTCTGACTCCCTCCCCTGGGGATGCTGCTTCTGCCCTCTGGCTAGCAGTCACTATAAGCACCATAAGTATCATCCCCACCGTTTATTAAGCAAAGCCCTGCGGTTCTTATGTGTGGGGTGGGGGGAGACCTATCGTTTCTTCCATTTTACAGACGAGTAAGCTGAGGCACCGTAAAGAAGGCAGAAGGCCAAAGAATTGATGCCTTCAACCTATGGTGCTGGAGAAGACTCCTGAAAGCCCCTTGGACAGCAAGGAGATCAAACCAGTCAATCTTAAGAGATCAACCCTAAATATTCACTGGAAGGACTAATGCTGAAGCTGAAGCTCCAGTATTTTGGTCATCTGATGTGAACAGAGGACTCATTGGAAAAGTCCCTGAAGCTAGGAAAAATCGAGGACAGAAGAAGAAGGCGTCAGAGGATGACATGGCTGGACGGGATAAACGATGCAGTGAACATGAACTTGGGCAAACTCTGGGCGATGGTAAGGGGCAGAGAGGCGGGGTGTGCTGCAGTCCATGGAGTCACAAAGAGTTGAATACGATTAAGCCACCGAACAAAACTGAGGCACAGGCTTCCCAGGTGGTGAAGTGGTAAAGAATCCACCTGCCAGTGCAGTAGAGGCAAGAGACTGCGGGCGGGATCCCTGGGTGCGGGAAGAGCCCCTGGAGTAGAAAATGGCAACGCACTCCAATATTCTTGCCTGGGAGATTCCATGGACAGAGGAGCCTGGCTGGCTGCAGTCTATAGCGTGGCAAAGAGCTGGACACGACTGAAGTGACTTAGCACAGCACAGTCTGTGGTGAGAGAGGCAGAGGAGTCCAGACAGGTTCCGAGGCGCCTGCTAAGGGCTGTGACAACAAGACTTGGTGGTGGGATCTGCAAGAACCAGTCGGGGAGGCTGCACCATGGGGCCGCCTCCAGTGGAAGGAGGATGTGGGGACGTCTTGGCCAGTATGTGGTCTCAGATCTCTCCCCAATGGTTCCTGTCTCGGTCCCACAGCAGAGTCTTAGAGGAATTCTCCAGCCCTCATTTACCATCTGCATATCCAGCTTCTTGCTCACCTCTCCGCCTTTGCATGGACAGGTGCCTCCTTCTGAAGGCCCTTCTAGCCCTGGTCAGAAAATGTCCTAGGTAGAACTGGGGACTGAATCATACTAGGGATGAGTCGTACCTTAGGGGCCTTTGCACGTACTGTTTCCAGTCCTGTGTGTGAAAGTGAAAGTCACTCAGTCGTGTCTGACTCTTTGCTACCCCATGGACTGTACAGTCCATGGAATTCTTCAGGCCACAATACTGGAGTGGGTAGCCTTTTCCTTCTCCAGGGGATCTTCCCAACTGCTACTGCTAAGTCACTTCAGTCGTGTCCGACTCTGTGCGACCCCACAGACGGCAGCCCACCAGGCTCCCCCATCCCTGGGATTCTCCAGGCAAGAACACTGGAGTGGGTTGCCATTGCCTTCCCCAGGATCTTCCCAAAGTAGGGATCAAACCCAGGTCTCTCACACTGCAGGTGGATTCTTTACCAGCTGAGCCACAAAGGAAGCCCTAGAATACTGGAGTGGGTAGCCAATCCCTTCTCCAGTGGATCTTCCCAACCCAGGGATTGTATCAGGGTCTCCTGCCTTGCANGATCTTCCCAAAGTAGGGATCAAACCCAGGTCTCTCACACTGCAGGTGGATTCTTTACCAGCTGAGCCACAAAGGAAGCCCTAGAATACTGGAGTGGGTAGCCAATCCCTTCTCCAGTGGATCTTCCCAACCCAGGGATTGTATCAGGGTCTCCTGCCTTGCAGGTGAATTCTTTACCAACTGAGCTACCAGGGAAGCCCATTCCTGCGAATAGGTGCTGGGAATACCCCTTCTCTTTTATAGATGAGGCCCGAAGTAACAGGCAGGAACGAAATGGTTACATAGCATCACCAATTCAATGGACATGAATTTGAGCCAACTACAGGAGGTAGTGAAGGAAAGAGGAGCCTCTCCTGGTGCAGTCCATAGGGTTGCAAGGAAATGGACACAACTTAGTGATTGAACAACAAGAGAAACAGTGATTTGCCCCAGTTGCCCAGTGGATCACTGTCGGATCCTGAGCCCACAGGAGGGGGCCCTGGATTGTGGGGAACACTGTAGCCCTGCCTTGTAGCCCCAGGCTCCTGAGGGCACAGCCTAGCTTGTGTTGTGTGCACAAGTGTGTCAGCAGCCCACACACCTGCCCCAGTTGTCCAGCCACTTTGGCTTGGGAGGCGCCAGGTGTAACCCCACCCATCCCTCCCTGCCTCACCCCACCCTCAACGCAACCTGCAGTGTGGCAGGCTCAAGTCCCCGCCTTGCCTTCAGGCTGCTGGGAGCTGCTGGGCTGCAAGCTTGAAAGTGAGCAAAGATTGGCAGGTTTCTCCACTCCTCTCTGCCTCTTCCCAGCCCAGGCCTCATCCTACCTGGTCTCCCGCTCCTGCCCTCACGCCCCCATGGTCAGAAGGAGCCTGGGAACACTGGAATCAGGTCCCTTCTCTGCTTAGAGTCTCGTTCATGGCTCCCAGTTCATTCAGGGTAAAAGCCAAAGTCCTCGCTGTGGCCACAAAGGCTCTCTGGCTCTGATCGCCTGCCCTTCCCTCCTCCCACTGTCTCCCATAATCACGCCACTCCGGCTGCCTGCCTTCTTCTCCACATGGCTCTAAGCTTTAGGGCGCAGCTCTCTTTCAGGGCTTTGGTACGTGCTGTTTCCCTCCGCACAAGCGGGTGCTGTCACATACCCCTTGTACAGATAAGGAAACTGATACCCAGAGGGGCAGAGTGACTTGCCCTATTTCACCCAGTGAATCAGTTTCAGATCTGTCCTTCCAGATCTGTGGCCCAGGGAGCCTGACTACACCAAAGTGGTTTTCTCTAAATACCAGTTGGCGGATTTCCCTGGCGGTCCAGTGGCTGAGACTTCATATTCTCAATGCAGGGGGTCTGGGTTCAATCCCTGGTCAGGGAACTGCTCCCACATGCCGCAACTGAGAGTTCACATGAGGCAAGTAAAGATCCTGCATTCTCTGACTACCCACTCCAGTATTCTTGAGTTTCCCTTGTACAGCTGGTACAGAATATGCCTGCAATGCAGGAGACCTGGGTTCGATTCCTGGGTTGGGAAGATCCCTTGGAGAAGGAAAGGCTACCCACTCCAGTATTCTGGCCTGAAGAACTCCATAAACTGTGTATAGTCCACGGGGTCGCAGAGTCGGACACAACTGAGCAACTTTCATTTTCACCTTTCTACAACTAAAGAGCCTGCAACAAAGACTGAAGCTCCAGTGTGCTGCAGCTGAGACCCAGCGCAGCCAAATGAATAAATAAATATTTTTTTAAAAAGATAAATACCAGTCAGGTTCCAATCCAGGTCAGGCGGTGTGACCCACGATAAATCTCTCAACCTCTCAGCCTCTGTTTCCTTGTCTGCTCTGTGAGGGCTGTGGTCAATACTAAGCTCCAGGCCCTCGTAGGAGTTGATTCCACGCAGGGACCAGGTGGGACTATGAACCCTGCCTTAGCAAAACCACATAACTCAGATCGGGAAGCCACGATCTTTTAACTGAGATCATATACCTGGTCTCAGGACTTAATGAACTTCAGGTTCTCACTGCCTCCTCGCAGAAAGAATTCAGCAAGAGACAAAGTGATAGGTAAGAAGTGGGTTTATTTAGAGAGAAACATACTCCACAGAGTAGGAGCCATCTCAGAAGGCAAGACTGGGACCAGGGGATGGGGTTGTCAGTTTTTAGAGGGGAGGATAATTTCACAGGCTAATAAGCAGAAGGAGCAGTCTAGCTACTTGGGGGAAGGAGGTGGGAATTTCCAGGAATTGGGCCACCACCCACTTTTTGACCTTGATGGTCGGTCTTGGAACTGTCATGGCACCTGGGGTGTGTCATTTAGCTTACTTTTGTGTTACAGTGAGCGTGTACTGAGGCTCAGTGTCTAGTGGAAGTTGACTCGTCCATCATCTTGGACTTATGTGTTTAGTTGCTCAGGCATGTCCAACTCTTTGCAACCTTTTCAACTGTAGCCCACTAGGCTCCTCTGTCCATGGGATTTTTGAGGAAAGAATAATGGAATGGGTTGCCATTACCTTGTCCAGGGGATCTTCCTGACCCAGGGATTGAACCTGAATCTCCTGTGTCTCTTCTTACATTGCAAGTGGATTCTTTACCCACTGAATCATCAGGGAAGCTCCAGATCCCTCCAATAAAAGCCTTGCCCCAGCAACCTGCCCACCCCCATGCCAACCAGATCTGATTGGCAAAGCAGGTCCTCTTCAAGGTACCACCAGGCTGGACTGGACCCTGGCAGCTGCTCAAACAGGAGGCAGGCTTCGCTGGTGCTCCAGGGGTTAAGAATCCTCTTTGCAATGCAAGGGACACAAGTTCGATCCCTGGTTTGGGAAGATCTCACATGCCGGGGAGAAACCAAACCCATGTGCCACAACTAATGAGCCCACGCTCTGGAGCCCATGTACCATGACTACTGAAGCCTGTGTGCCCTAGACCCATGTCCTGCAACAAGTGAAGCCACCACAACTGGAGAGTAGCCCCCACTCACTGCCACCAGAGAAAGCCCACATGCAGCAACAGAGACTTAGCACAGCCGAAACTAAAATGAATATTAAAAAAAAAAAAAAAAAAGACAGGCCAAACTTGGTGGGGACTTCAGCCTTCTCTGGCTGATGTGGGGGAACAGGTGGTGGGATCTGATGGTGCCAACTTGCAGACCTGGGAGGAGGGACTGCACTGGCCCAGGTGGGAGATGCCTGGCCTGAGTTGGGGAGGGGCTGTGGAGATGGCCCAGAAGTGGGTGGGCTCTGGGCAGACTGACTTGCAGGCAAGTTGAATGTTTATGTGAGAGATGGAGTGAAATAGAGGACCAGCTCTCTTCACACTGCTTCCCAATGCTATTCCCTCCACCTGGGATGCTGTTCCACCCACACCTTGTCTATTTGATCCCTTCTTCATCCCTTGAGTTTCAGTGAGGACATCCCTGCCCCCACGGTTGCCTATGCGTCCCCTGTGATGGCCCTGATCACAGTGTGTTTCACTGTCCTGTGTTGACGTGAAGTGAAGTAAAAGTCGCTCAATCGTGTCCGACTCTTTGTGGCCCCATGAACTGTACAGTCCATGGAATTCTCCAAGCCAGAATACAGGAGTGGGTAGTCTTTCCCTTCTCCAGGGGATCTTCCCAACCCAGGGATTGAACCCAGGTCTCCCGCATTGCGGGTGGATTCTTTACCAGCTGAGCCACAAGGGAAGCCCAAGAATATTGGAGTGGGTAGCCTATCCCTTCTCCAGTGGATCTTCCTGACCCAGGAATCGAACCGGGGTCTCCTGCAGTACAGGCAGATTCGTTACCAACTGAGCTATCAGGGAAGCCCTGTCCTACATTATCCATGCCTAAAGCAGAGATATCACTCTTCCAGCAAAGGTCTGTAGAGTCAAAACTGTGGTTTTCTCAGTAGCCATGTACAGATGTGAGAGTTGAACCATAAAAAATGTTGAGCACCAAAGAACTGATGTTGAATTGTGGTGCTGGAGAAGACACTTGAGAATCGCTTGGACAGCAAGGAGATCAAAACAGTCAATCCTAAAGGAAATCAACCTTAAATATTCATTGGAAGGACTTATGCTTAAGTTGAAGCTCCAATACTTTGGCCACCTAATGCGAAGAGCCGACTCATTCGAAAAGACCCTGATGCTGGGAAGGATTGAGGGCAGGAGGAGAAGGGGACAACAGAGGATGAGATGGTTGGATGGCATCACCGACTGGATGGACTTGAGTTTGAGCAAACTCTGGGAGATAGTGAAGGACTGAGGAGCCTGGTGTGCCGGAGTCCATGGGGTTGCAAAGAGTCAAAACATGACTTAGCAACCAAACAACAACAAAATTCACGTCTGAGTTCCCCAGCACCTGGTACATAGTCAGCGCTCCATAAATATTTGTCTGTCTTTCTTCTGTTCTCTTGATGTGCTGCTCAGTGCCTGTTCCAGGACCTCACTATTTGAATCATTGTAGCGTTGTTTTGTAATATGTTTGCTTCTATCTTTGTCAGGGTCAAAACCAGCTGCCTCCAGACCATTGCACACGCTGTACCCTCTGCCTGGAACACTATTTCCCCTAATCTTTACCTGAAAGAACTTCAAACCATTCTTTAAGTCTCCTTGACCACCTCCCTCCCCTGCCCAAGTTGGGTCAGGGCCTCCTCAGGAGCCCCCTCGCTTCTGGCCCCTTGCTTTCCCCCTCACAGCCCTGATCACTCTGGGTTGTAACTGCCTGATTCCACAGTATCTGTTTCTCCTGCTTAAGTGTCAGTTTCGTAAAGGCAAGGACTTTTCTCTGCCTTATTCACGGCTGTGTCCTGAGTGCTTAGCTCGTGGCTGGACATACTGCAGGTGCTGTGTAAGAAAATGAATGAGAGAGAGTGGTACTGCATCCAGTGGCCAGAGGACTTCGATGCCTCCTTGCCGCCTGGTGCCTGTTCTTTTTCGGTGTGGTGGGAAAAAGCAGCCTGATGGCAGGGGGTTCGATTCCTTTTTTCATCTTAAAATTTTACTTATTTATTCTTGGCTGCGCTGGGTGTTCGTTGCTGCGCACGCGCTTTCTCTAGTTGTGGTGTGCTGCTTTCTTGTTGCGGAGGCTTCTCTTGTTGCAGTTCCTGGGCTCTAGAGCACAGGTTCAGTAGTTGTGTTAGTGGGGCTTAGTTGCCTTGTGGCATGAGGAATCTTCTTGGACCAGGGATTGAACCCACAGCCCCTGCATTGGCAGGCGGATTCTTAACCACTGGACCACCAGCAAAGCTGAGATCAATTTGGTCAATTCCTCAACTTCCCAAACTGAGGGGTGTTGGAGGCATATAGGGGGAGGCTGAATGTGGGTGCCCACTGCCCTCTGGTGCCCACAGCAGGAATGGTGCAACCAGGACACTTGTTCCTGACCCCAGCTCTTCTGCCCACAGGCAGAGAACCTTTTTGCCACAAGGGGAGGGGTGTGGGGGATAAGCTGATAAGGGCAGGTTGGGAAAGAGGGGTACAGGGAACTTCCATTCGGCAAGCATCTCCTGACCACCTGTTGTATATAAGCCCTGGAGTCACCCCAGGAGGTGGTGTCATCACCCCAGGTCACCAGCCTATAGGGGCAGGAAACCAAGGTGCAAAGAGAAACAGCCACCAGCCTCAAATCACACACTTTTGGGCTGGTCTGTCGTATTCGGGAAACTGCTCCAGGGGTTCTTCAAATGTACGAGCTCAGTTGCTCAGTTGTGTCGAGTCTTTTCGACCTCGTGGACTGTAGCCCGCCAGGCTCATCTGCTGGTGGGTGTTTTTCAGACGAGAGTATTGGAGTGAGTTGCCTTTTATTCCTCTCAGGGAATCTTTCCAACCCAGGAATCGGACCCACATTTCCTGCTTTCTCCTGCGTTGGCATGCAGATTCTTTACCACTGAGCCACCTGGGAAGCTCGATTCTTCAGATGCATTTTGGCAGTTTGGTGAATCACTTGATGAGTGAATGAATGAAAAGGTGTCTTGCAGTCAATGGTGAATTTATTTTTAAAAAAAAACTTTAAATTTTGTATTGGGGTATAGCCGATTAACAATGTGGTGATAGTTTTAGGTGAACAGCGAAGAGACTCAGCCGTTCATGTACATGTATCCATTCTTCCCCAAACCCCTGTCCCATCCAGGCTGCCACATAACATTGAGCAGTGTTCCTTGGCTATACAGTGGGCAGTATTGAGTTTAAAGTAAGAATGATCACAGGCAATACTTGGAGTCTGAAGAGACCTGGATTCCGGCCCCGGCTTGGCCACAGCCAGGCTGAGTCACCTGGATTGGCAGAGGTGGGGGATGGNACATTGAGCAGTGTTCCTTGGCTATACAGTGGGCAGTATTGAGTTTAAAGTAAGAATGATCACAGGCAATACTTGGAGTCTGAAGAGACCTGGATTCCGGCCCCGGCTTGGCCACAGCCAGGCTGAGTCACCTGGATTGGCAGAGGTGGGGGATGGTGGGGCTGTCTGGCCCTCAGCCTCCTTACCTGTGCAATGGGGATTTACTCTCAGAGCTGATCCTGGGGGCCCACATTCAGAGCCCAGGAGATGGTGTCAGGAGAACACAGAACCTGGGAGATGCTGCCTCATTGGATTGTTCTTCCTGCCACTTCCGGAGTGGGGGAAGGAAGCAGGGAGCTGGCTCGGGATGTCCAGGACTGCCTTTGGGAGTGTAAGTCACAAAGACAAAGGCTCAGCCCAGAGAGGCCAGAGGGGCAGGCCACAGGCTTCCTGTTTTTCTTTGAACAGATGGTCAAGCTGCCGGACGCTTGTCTGTCTGGACATGTATCCACTGTCCCTGGTAACCCCTTCTTATCCCTCCCAGTGTCACTTCTGTCCAGTTTGCTCATTTCTTGTGCTCTTGTCACATTCCAGTGTCTGCGAATTTTCCTCCAGGGCTCCCAGACATCCAAGAGGTCTGCAAATAGAATTCAGGGGGGTCCATGAATTTGGAGGGGAAAAATGCATCACTCAGGCCTGCCCCTGCTTCCAACGATAGCAGGCATTAGAGCTGCCATGGGCTCTCTCTTGCTATCTAATGCGTGAGCAAAGATGCACCAATTCTGTCACAATTAAACAAATTTTAAGGGACTTCCCTGGCAGTCCAATGGCTAAGACTCATGGTCCCAGTGCAGGGGACCCCAGTTGGATCTCTGGTCAGGGAACTACATCCCACATGCTGCAAATAAGGGTTTGCATGCCACAACTAGTGATCTTGCATGGTGCTGCAAAAATCAAAGATCTCATATGCCACCAGTAAGACCTGGTGCAGCCAAATAAATAGGCAAATATTTTTAAAATATTTTGGTAATTGTATCCTATGTAATGGATTTGTAATGAGCTTCCTTTACCTTCTGAGGGGACTTCTTTGTTTTTTAATATTTATTTATTTTTCTGCACTGGGTCTTAGGACATGATCCTGGGCCCCCTGGATTAAGAGTGCAGAGTCTTAGCTACTGAGCCACCAGGGAAGTTCCCTGAGGGTTTCTCTCTCTCTCTTTTTTTAAAATAATTTTTCTAATTTTTTTCATTTGTTTTTGCTTTGTTCTGCTTTTTGGCTGCCGTGGGGTCTTAGGTGCAGCATGCAGGATATTTGTTGTTCTGGCTTCTCTCTAGTTGGGGCACTCAGGCTCAGTAGTTGCGGCGCAGGGACTTAGTTACTCTGTGGCATGTTGGATCTTAGTTCCCTGACCAGGGATCAAACCCATGTCCTCTGCATTGGTGGATTCTTAACTACTTGACCACCAGGGGAATCCTATGAGGGATTCTCTTTTAGGCATGTACATACTTTCACTGATAAGGTCCCAAGGCACAAAAAGATGGCCCCTACAAATAAGAGAAAATTTTCAAATTGCCTATCCCAACCTAAAGCCTGCTATGGCTCCCCATTGCCCTGAGAAGGAGCCATGCTTCTCCCTGTGGCCTACAGACTCCCTTGTGTGCCCATAAGCTTGCCCCCCCTTCCCTTTCCACCTCATTCATTCATTCATTCACTCCAGCAGCATTTATTGAGCACCTGCTGTATGCCAGGCATGGGAAGCCATAATGTCAGTGCTGAGACCTGAAGTTCAGGCTGAATCAGGGAGGGAGTTCTAGGCAGAGGGATGAGCAATGAACAGATGTAGAGAAGTAATAAATTAAAGAAAAAAGAGAGAGAAGTAAAACATAAATAAATAAATGAAATTTAAAAAAATTTTTTTATTACCACACTGCGTGACTTGTGGCATCTTAGTTCCCTGACCAGGGACCTAACCTGGGCCCATGGTGGAGAGAGCACAGAGTCCTAACCACTGGGTGCTCCACCAGGGAACTCCTTAGAATTTTTTAAAGAAAAAAAAGTAGAATGACAATAAAGCAAAGATGGAGAGAAACGGAAGTCTCCCAAGTGGAGATCAGGGAGGGAAAGGTGAGACTCAAAGCTGATGGATTTGTGGAAGCAGGTCCTGCAGGACCTCCCAGTGGGGGCCTGGGCATAGCCATGCAGGCCGTGGGGAGCCCTGGAGCAGTGCAGAGCAGGTTAGATACACCTTCTGGTTTGTTTCAGGAAGATCTGACTCTCCTGTCCCTCATAGGCAGAGATGTCATTAGGTAAATGCCAAGTGGAGGACAAATCAGCTGGAGGTTTCCAAATTACAAACCCTTGAACTCTTGTCTCTAGAAATCTAGCCTTTCCATGGAAAGTGATGAGGATATTCATAGCAGTGTCAACTAAACAGCCAAGATTGGACATGACTCTTTCTGTGGGGCTGGTTTCACCGTTTCTATGCAGTGGAATACTATGCAGCTGTGAAAAAGAATGAGCGGTGAATTTCAACCAAAGAAACAATGAAAGCAACATCCCTGAATATGGAATGGATTGGAATGAGAAAAGCAATGCACGCCAGGGTGTACAGGAAGTCATCCTTTGAGTAAAATATTGTGCTTTATGCTCAGCCCTTTCAGTCATGTCCCACTCTGTTACTGTNAAAAGAATGAGCGGTGAATTTCAACCAAAGAAACAATGAAAGCAACATCCCTGAATATGGAATGGATTGGAATGAGAAAAGCAATGCACGCCAGGGTGTACAGGAAGTCATCCTTTGAGTAAAATATTGTGCTTTATGCTCAGCCCTTTCAGTCATGTCCCACTCTGTTACTGTATGGACTATAGCCTGCCAGGCTCCTCTGTCCATGGGATTTCCCAGGCAAGAATACTGGAGTGGGTTGCCATTTCCTTCTCCAGGATCTTCCCGACCCAGAGACTGAATATACATCTCCTGCCTCTCCTGCATTGCAGGCGTATTCTTTACCCACTGAGCCACCTGGGAAGCCCACTTTGAGTAAAATATTAGAGAAAAAATTATATGTATATATACCCATATTTACTTGATTTTCTAGATATCCCCTTCAAAGAATTAAAAAAAAAAACTGGTGGGGCTTGGATACAAGTTAGGAAAGACAGTTTTTAACAATTAAATTTTGGGGCAGTTGGCATGACTTCAACAAAACTTCAGCTTCTAGGTAGACCAAGTTTTCTCAGGCCAGCAACTTCCTTTCCTTTTAAAACAGTTCTGCCAAGAAACGTAGGCTACACCTTGCACCGAGTATATGCTCAGATGTTCAGGTTCAAATTCTTCACCTTGGCTTGTGACGGCAGCCATAAAAAGACTTGTTTCATGTTTATTAGGATGGTGGCTCAGATGATAAAGAATCTGCCCACAATGCAGGAGACCCGGCTTCGATCCTTGGGTTGGGAAGATCCCCTGGAGAAGGGACGGGCCACCCACTCCAGTATTCTTGCTTGGAGAATCCCACGGACAGAGGAGCCTGGCGGGCTACAGTCCATGGGGTCGCAAAGAGTTGGACATGACTGAGTGATTAACATTCAAACTGAAAATACCCACAACACCAGGTGCAAGCAAGGATGCAGAAAAACTGGGCTTCTCAGATGTTTCTGGTGGTGAGACAGGCTGGTATCTGAGATGCTTTGCCACAGTGCTTTCAACTGGACAAGTGTCTCCTCCAGCAGCAGAATACAAAGAAACCATATGAGACTAAAAATAACTGTGTGCCTGCACAGTTGGGACAAATTATGAACAAAATACAAAAAGACCAAAACCCCGCACAGGAGGTGGGTGATCACTTAAGCCACGCTTCCGTCTTGAACCCTGGACCCACTCCCACCCTCACCCGATGTAGGAACCAGCTCCCCTCGAACTCCAGGCGCGAGCAAGCGAACCTGTTTTTTACACTCCCCCGACTCCTGCTGCAGCAGGGATCCCAGTAAAGCCTTGCCTAAATTTCTTGTCTGGCCTCTGGTCAATTTCTATTGATGAAGGAGGCCAGAAACTCTGGTTGGGAACAGTGGAAATGCAAAACGGTACAGCCACTCTGGAAAACAGTTTGGTGGTTCTTAAAACACTAAACACACAACCACCATACAACCTGGCAATCCCACTGCTGAGTATTTAGAAATGAAATTTTATGTTCATGTTAAAAAAGACAACTGGTACGTGATTATTTACAGCAGCTTTATTCATCATCACCAATTGCTGGAAACACTCGATTGTCCTTCGGTGGGTGAATATCAAATAAACTCGGGTCTATTCATACAATGGAACATTCCTCAGCAACAGAAAGGAACAAACTGTTGATACAGGGAACAAAGCGTTACGCCCCAAAACGTTTTACATTGCAGCGAAAGAGGCCAGACTCAAAAGGCTACATATCGTATGATTTCAATTACGTAACTTTCTCAGAAAACAGATCTCTAGCATGGGAGAGCAGATCCATATTTGCCTGGGGCTGGAGGATGGGGCTGGCTGTGAAAGACCAGCAAGGGGGATTTGGGTAGTTGTTTTATTGTCTGGATAATAAATTTATTATTTATTTATTTATTCAGCTCATTGTCTGGATAACAGATGATGCTCCAGTAATCAGAGCAGTTGTGGGGGATCCTAGGCACTGAGGGGGACCTGGAAGCAACGTCTGATCCAGCTGGAGGGTTTCTCAAAGGAAGGGGCATCTAAGCTGAGACTTACAGGCTGGGCTGGAATCAGGCAGGTGAAGGGCCTTCCAGGCAGTGGGGACCATGTGAACAGAACCCAGAGAAGAGATACTCAGGAAACCGGGTGGCATTAATTTGACTGGAGTATAGAGATGTTTTTTCTCTGAGATTCATCTTTTTTTCTGGGGGTTGGAGGAGGCTACACTGCCTTGTGAGATGTTAGTTTCCCAACCAGCAACTGAACCTGCGCCCTTGGTTGTGAAAGCAGGATGTCCTAACCACTGGACCATCAGGGAACACCCAGAGATTCATCCATTTGTAATTTGAAAACTAGAGAGAAAGGAGACTGGAGAAGTTGGTGGGATCTAACTAGACTTTGTGTCTCAGATGGTAAAGAATCTGCCTGCAATGCAGGAGACCAAGTTTCGATCCCTGGGTTGAGAAAGTCTCCTGAGAAAGGTAATGGCTACCCACTCTAGTGTTCTTTGCCTGGAGAATCCCATGGACAGAGGAACCTGGCAGACTACAATGGGTTTGCAGATTCAGACTAACACTTTCAGTTTTTTCCCACCAGACTTTATCTCAAGAGTACTAGGGAGCCATGGGGAAGATTTAGAGCAGGAAAGGGAGGTAGTCAGACTTTCTAAACTTTGTTTTAGAAAGATTGCCAGGGTACTAGAGTGGAGAGGGACTTGGGATGGGGTAGCAAGGAGGAGATGGTGATGGCCTGAAGGAAAAAGCCAGAGGCCAGGGTGGAGAGAAATGGGCAGACTTAAGAGAGACTCAAATGCAGAAAGAACAGAAGCTGCGTTTAATCAAAAGCGTCTTCCTACTTGGTGCTCTGCAATGACCTATATGGACTTCCCTGGTGGCTTGGTGGTAAAGAATCCACCTGCAATACGGGAGACGTGGGTTCGATCCCTGGGTCAGGAAGATCCCCTGGAGAAGGAAATGGCAACTAGTATTCTTTCCTGGGAAACCCCATGGACAGAGGAACCATGGGGTCTCAAAGAGTCAGACAGGGCTTAATGACTAAACAGCAATGACTTATATGGGGGAATGAATCTAAAAAAAGGGTGGATGCATGTATATGTGTAACTAATGCATTTTGCTGCACTGCAGAAGCTAACAAAACATTGTAAATCAACTACACTCAAAAGTTAAATACATTCGCTAAAAAAGATGTCTTCCAGGGACACCTTTGGTCCAGTGGTGGTCCAGTGCTAACGACTTTGCACTTTCAATGCAAAGGGCCCTGGGTTCAACTCCTGGTCAGGGCACTAGATCCCATATGCCACAACAAAGGATCCCAAGTACTGCAACTAAGACTAGACATAGTCAAATAAATAAATAAATATATTTTTTTAAAGGTGTCTTCCAGCTGCCTGTTTAACGAGAGATAACATCTGCGAGGCCTGAAACCAACGAAGGTTTGAGGAACTTCTACAGATCAACCAAAACAGGACACTAACCTGAAACAGAAAATGGGTCAAGAGCAGAAACAGGTAAGTCACAAAAGAAGAGCCCACTCAAACCCACCAGGCTGTATCCATTAGACAGACACTGCTTTTTGTATGTTAGTCACACCTCAATAAAGTTTTTGTTTTTGTTTTAAAGGAAGCCCAGGAGAATTCCTTGGTGACCTAGTGGTTAGGAATCTGGGCTTTCACTGCGGAGGCCAGGGTTCAATCCCAGGTCGGGGAACTGAGACCCTGCAAGTTGAGCAGTGTGGCCAATTAATTAATTAATTTTAAAAATTTAAAAAAGGAAGCCCAGAAGATTCATGAGCTTGTAAAGAGATACTCACACTTATCAGTGCTCAGAAACACACAGGTTTGGGGGCTACCTTGGTGGTCAGTGGTTGAGAATGGTGGTCAGTGGTTAAGGAATCTTCCAGCCAGTGTAAGGAACATAGGTTCGACCTCTGGTTCCGGAAGATACACGCTGGGCAGCAACTAAGTCCCACGCACTGTAACTACTGAGCCCACGCACCAACAGCTACAAAAGCCTGTGCTCTGCAACAAGAAAAGCTACTGCAATGAGAAGACCTCACACAACGAGCAATAAAGAGTAGCCCCTGCTCCCCACAACTAGAGAAAACCTGCCAACAGCATTGAGACCCCGCACACTACAAGAAACACCCAGCTCAGCCGGAAAAAAGAGAAACGTGCAGGTTGGAATAAGATGTCACTTTAAACAGCATGATAATGCTCTGGCCTGCGTTGCTCCTGTTCTAGTGGAAAGGAAACCAGTTTGTGATGATGTCATTGAACGCTTCTGTTAGCCAGGAGGGCTGCCTGGGGGCGAGGGGCAAGAGTGATAGCATCTGTAATGATCATGCATCCGATAGAGGGGGTACCTCTACCCCCGTCGGATACAGGGGCTACCTCTACCCCCAACAGACAGCCCAGTGCAGAGCTCCCCTTGGCTCTGCCTTCAGGATCTGGCCAAAACCTGAACATTTCTTTTCTTCAACTCCCATCCTCCAACAGCCTCCTTCAGGGCTCACTTGGACCAGTGCAGTCACCTTAGCAACCATACCTTAAGCCCCCACATTCTGTCCCTCCTGTAGCAGCCAGAGGGTGCCTGAGCAACTGAGTCAGATCCCAGCCCTCTTCTGCTCAGAACCCTCCTGGCTCCCATCTCCCTGTGGGTTAAAGGCCAAGACCTCCCATGTTCCCACAGGCCCTATGCAGCCTGCTTTTCCACCTCCCTCCTCATCGCCTCCTATTCCCCCACACTGGCTCACTCAGCTCTGACCATGCCTCCCTGTCCCACACATGGCTCTGCCCCAGGCTTGCAGCTGCTGTCTCTGCTTGGAATGCTCTTCCCCAGGTAACCACAGGCATCCTTCCCTTTCAGCTTTCAAATTAAAGACTCCAGAGAGACTTCCCTGGTGGTCCAGTGGTTAAGAATCGACCTTACAGTGCAGAGGATGTGGGTTCAATCCCTGGGCAGTGAACTAAGATCCCACACGCCACAGGGCAACTAAGCCCACAAGGTACTAGAGTCTGCTCCACTATGAAAAATCCTACATGACGTAATGAAGGTCTTGTGTGCCAAAACTAAGACCTGACACAGCCAAATAAAAATAAATATTTTTAGAAAATACGTGGGTGGTGGTTTAGTTGCTAAGTTGTGTCTAATTCTTGAGATCCCATGGACTGTGTTGCCCACCAGACTCCTCTGTCCATGCGATTTCCCAGACAGGAATACTGGAGTGGTTAGCCATTTCCTTTTCCAGGGGATCTTCCTGACCCAAGGATAGAATCCAGGGCTCCTGCATTGCAGGTGGATTCTTTACCTACTGAGCCACCAGGGAAGCTCAGTGTGAGTTACATTGAAAATAAAGACCCCAGAGACATGTTTCCTGACCACCCAGGAGAAGACAGTTCTTCTCTGACCCTGCTTTCTTTTTCTTCTTGGTACGTCTGGAGAGATGTACCTCGATATAACTCGATATGTTATGTTATATGACACATCTGTTTGTCTCCTCCCAGCCCCATCTCACAAAGATGTCAGCTCCAGGTGGGAAGGGATGCTTGTCTGCCTTGCCTACCTCTGTGTCCTCAGTCCTAGAACAAAGCCAGTGTCCAATGAACCAAACTCAGGCTCAGAGAGGTCAAGCCATCTTTTCAAGGTCACACAGCAGGTAAGTGATAAAGCTGGGAGTCATGGGAAGATTTATCTAAAAAAAGAAACAACTTAAAAAAATTTATTTATGGGGGAAGGAAGGAGACAGTGGAATGTATGGAGAAAGTAGCATGGAAACATATATTACCATATGTAAAATAGATAGCCATTGGGATTTTGCTGTATGATTCAGGGAACTCACACCAGGGCTTTGTAACAACCTAGAGAAGTGTGATGGGGAAGGAGGTTCCAGGAGAGGGGACATAGGTATACCTATGGCTGATTCGTGTTGATGTTTGGCAGAAACCAATATAATACTATAAAGCAATTATTCTTCAATTAAAAATAAATAAATTTAAATTTATTTTTACTTATTTATTTGGCTGTGCCCGGTCTCCTTTGCAACATGCAGGATCTTTGATCTTCCTTGCAGCGTGAGTTCTTTAGTTGTGGTAAGCAAATTCTTAGTTGCAGTATGTGAACCCTTGGCTGTGGCATGTGGGGTCTAGTTCCCTGACCAGGAATTGAACCCTAGCCCCTTGTATTGGGAGTGCAGAGTCTTAACCACTGGACCACCAGGGAACTCCCCCATGGGAAGATTTAGAGCAGTCCTATGTGAGTCCACCTCTGTGCTCATAACCATCTGGAGGCAGAGGAGAGACCCTGCAGTGGGTGGCAGTTTCTCACTCCAGCAGCTCTGGGCCAGGGTCAGTCCTGAGCTATGAACCTCACCTGGCTTCATTCTCTCACTAGTACACCATTCCCATTTTACAGTCAAGGAAACCAAGACTCAGAGAAGGTGTTTTTTATCCCCTGATGTAACAATTTTGGCACAAGATTAAGTCCTCCAGTTCTGGGGTTCAACTGACCTTGATGTGACGAACACATGTAAATAGGATGGAGAAATCAAGGAAGGCCTCCTGTGGAGGTGACACTGAAAGCTGAGGGATGAATAGGGGTATGGTAGACTTGCCATTGAGATCCTGTTGGAGAAGACTCTCGAGAGTCCCTTGGACTGCAAGGAGATCCAACCAGTCCATCCTAAAGGAGATCAGTCCTGGGTGTTCATTGGAAGGACTGATGTTGAAGCTGAAACTCCAATACTTTGGCCACCTAATGCGAAGAACTGACTCATTTGAAAAGACCCTGATGCTGGGAAAGATTAAAGGCAGGAGAAGTGGACAACAGAGGAAGAGATGGTTGGATGGTATCACGGACTCAATGGACATGAGTTTGGATAAACTCCAGGAGTTGGTGATGGACAGGGAAGCCTGGTGTGCTGAGGTCCATGGGGTCGCAAAGAGTCGGACACGACTGAGCAACTGAACTGAACTGAACTGAACACGCAGATGGCTCTATCAGATGGTTTCCTCTGGAGAAGGGGAGAAGTATCTGAGAATTAATGGCCTCTGGGAGCAGCCTTTGGCCGATGGCTGATGGGGGTGGTGGGGCTGGAAAAACACCCCAGCTCCCTCTCCCACAGGTGGTTTCACTGAGCTGTGTGTCCTGCACTCCCTCCCAGAGGTCCTGAATGCTGAAACTGCACCTTCAGCAGTGAAAGCACTAACCACTGGGAAGCCAGGGAATTCCCACCAAAATTCATGGGCTGGAACTTCCCTGGCCGTTCAGTGGTTAAGATTCCAAGCTTCCAGTGCAGGGGACATGGGTTCAATTACTGGTCAGGGATTAAGATCCCCCATGCTGTGCTGCTGCTGCTAAGTCGCTTCAGTCGTGTCCAACTCTGTGTGACCCCATAGACGGCAGCCTACCAGGCTCCCCAGTCCCTGGGATCCTCCAGGCAAGAACACGGGAGGGGGTTGCCATTTCCTTCGATGCATGAAAGTGAAAAGTGAAAGTGAAGTCTCTCATTTGTGTCCAACTCTTAGCAACCCCACGGACAGCAGCCTACCAAGCTCCTCTGTCCATGGGATTTTCCAGGCAAGAGTACTGGAGTGGGGTGCACCACATGCTATGAGGCAGGGTCAAAAATAAGTAAATAAACAGGTATTTTAAAAAGCACACAAAATTTATATGTTTAAGTCCTATTTCCCAGGACCTCAGAATAGAACTGTATTTGGAGAACGGGTTTGTTGTTTTTTTTTTAATTGGAGTGTAATTGATTTACAACGTTGTGTTAGTTCTTACCGTACAGCAAAACGAATCAGTTACACGTACACATATATCCACTCTTTTTCAGATTCTGTTCTCGCATAGGTGATTGCAGAGTATTGAGTAAAGTTCCCTGAGCTGCACTGTGTAGCTCCTTGTTAGTTATCTATTTTGTACATGTATGTGTGTGTGTGCTCAATCAGGTCCGACTCTTCTGTGACCCCGTGAACCGTAGCCCACCAAGTTGCTCTGTTCCTGGGATTTTTCAGGCAAGAACACTGGAGTGGGTTGCCATCCCCTCCCCCAGGGGATCTTCCCAACCGAGGGATTGAACCCAGGTCTCTTGAGTCTCCTGCTTTGGCAGATGGATTCTTTACCACTAGTGCCACCTGAGAGGCCCCAATATATATATAATAATGTGTATTTGTTGATCGAGATAAGATCTTTAAAGAGGTCGTTGAGTTAATATGAAGTCCAGTTGAGACAATGCCACCCCAGGGCTCAGACATGCCAGTGGGTAAAGATGAGAATTTCGGGCTCTGGGATCACCATGCCACCTTGTGCAATGCAGACGAGGGGAGGGCAGGGCCAGGCATCAACAGAAGCCACTGCGCTTGCGCTAAAAACCCATTAGGAAAAGCTTCCCAAAGTGGGAGGGGAGAACCCACGCCAGGAACCTGCTCTGAGGATTCAAGCCACAGAGTAAGGGCTCAAGGCCACGGAGGAAATGGTTACTAGTTGAGGGCTGGACTGCCCTGACCTCAGCCTTCCGAGTTGTGCTTCAGGCATCTCCTCCCTCCTGTGTCTTTCAGATTTACACCGGTAGAGGGACAGCTGACCTTGGGCTGCCCTTTTGGAGCAGCGTAGCAAAAAAAAAAAAA
>SJYA01001104.1:71541-172045 GCA_006410615.1 Neotragus moschatus
TTTTGATAAGAGTTTGGGCTGCTAACACTGCATAAATTTGTATTACCCCTTGATCTCTATGTACAATCAAAAAAGGTATAAAAGGCCTTGAAGGACAATAGGGGTCGGAGCCAGTCATTGGGAGGACTGGTTTCCCCCATGTCTCTTTCTCTCACTCCCTTTACTCTAATTTCTGGCTGAATTCCCACCTGGGGCGTGGAGGCTCGCCATGTCTACTTACTTGCCCTGGTTCTTAAGATCCACACGAGGGGGTGCCCAAGGTGGGGCACCCCCCCAATATTCAAGAGGACGCCGGTGGCCCACGTAGATGGTGCAAACCTCTTGTCTCGAGGTTTTATTGGCTTTCCATGTAAACCAAGTTATTCAGCCTCTTTTCTCCACTTAATTTTCCTACTACACCATTTCTTCCTAATCTAATCTTCTATTAATAAATAAATAAGTTTTTCCACACCAACGCTGTTCACACTTCAAATTCCCTGGACCCGCCGGGGCTGGATCCCGGCAGCTATGGTTTTTCCAGTAGTCATGTATGGACGTGAGAGTTGGACTATAAAGAAAGCTAATGCCGAAGAATTGATGCCTTTGAACTGTGGTGTTGGAGAAGACTCTTGAGAGTTCCTTGGACTACAAGGAGATCTAACCAGTCCATCCTAAAGGAGATTAGTCCTGAGTGTTCATTGGAAGGACTGATGTTGAAGCTGAAACTCCAATACTTTGGCCATCTGATGCAAAGAGCTGACTCATTTGCAAAGACCCTGATGCTGGGAAAGACTGAAGGCGGGAGGAGAAGGGGACGACAGAGGATGAGATGGTTGGATGGCATCACTGACTCTATAGATGTGAGTTTGAGAAAACTCCGGGAGTTGGTGATGGACATGAAGGCCTGGCGTGCTGCAGCCCATAGGGTCACAAAGAGTCGGACACGACTGAGCGACTGAACAATAAACAACAATATTCAACAACTATTTGTTGGGTGCCTACAATATACTGGACACTGTTCTAGGCACTGGGGAGAAAATGGAGAGTAAAAACACAGATAAGGTCTGCTCTGGTGGAGTTGATTCTAATAAACAGAAAGCATTAATCAAACAATCACACCAACAAACACTAACTTCAACCATTTATAAGGGCAATGAAAGGAGAGGGCCCTGGAATTGACCCAGACTCTGCCCCAGGGAAAGCATCTCCTCTCTCATGTCCAGCCTTGAATACTCCCTCTCCTACTTTCTTTGTCAACTGTACCTTTTTTGTCTATGAGACTCCGTTTTGAATCCCCAGAAATCTGTGTCTCCTGTTCTCCACTACCCTTTCCTCAGTGAGCATGAACTACCTATTCTTTATGGAAAGTCTATTTCACATCTCTCATCACCAATTGCCACTGACACCACTACAGTAGTTCAGGACTTTGATTACCTCTTACCTGAACTGCGGCAATAACTTTCCTTTTCTTCAAACCATCTAGCACACTCCTGCCTGATCTAACATAAAAAGTTTTTTTTTTCTTCCCTTATTTTAAAAACAATTCCTGCTCAAAAATCTTCAGTAATTCCCCCCATTGAATCTGAATTTCTTAACTTCAGGTCTTCAAAGCCTTCCCAGATGCAGGGCCCTTAATTAGCTCTCCAACCTCACCTCCCACCATCCCCAACTGTGACTCCTTTCTTTGTCAAACATTTACTGAATAGAGGGATCTGCCACCCCCAAAGTCTTCCGTGAAGAAATGCATGTTCCAAAAACAGCCACAGCAACATTCCCAGTTCTGCTTGCACTTCCAAAACTTAGCCTCCTCTAACAAGAGCTGGAGTCCATTTCCTCTCCCTTCAAAACTGAGTGGGTCTCAATGAGGCAGAACTGGCATCACCTGGCAGGCTCCATGTTTTCTCTCAAATATATGTATAAAATACTTATATACAACTGACCCTTGAACAACATGGGTTTTAACTGCCAGGTCCACTTATATGTGTGTGTGTTTTTTTTTTCCAATAAACAGTGCTACTGTGCTATAGAATCTGCTGTTGGTTGAATCCTCAGATTTGGAACCACTGATACAGAGGGCCAACTATAAAGTTGTATTCAGAGTTCTGACAGAGAAAAGGGTTGCTGCCCCAACTGCTTGCTGTTCAAGGGTCAACTGTGTGTATCAACACACACACACACACACACAAATATATTACAAATTTGCTTACCCAGTACAACCCTTCCACCATACTGTGAGGAAGACCATGCCACAAGGAGAGGACCTGTGTAGCTGTTCTGTGCAACAGTCCCAGCTAAGTGGTCAGCCAGCATAACTGCCCGATATGTGAGGGAGTAAGCCTTCAGATGACTCAGCAGGTAGCCCTGGGGCTGCTAAGTCTGCTAAGTTGCTTCAGTCTTGTCTGACTCTGTGCGACCCCATAGACGGCAGCCCACCAGGCTCCTCCATCCCTAGGATTCTCCAGGCAAGAACACTGGAGTGGGTTGCCATTTTCTTCTCCAATGCATGAAAGTGAAAAGTGAAAGTGAAGNNTTCCAAATTTGCTGGCATATTGAGTGCAGCACTTTCACAGCATCATCTTTCAGGATTTGAAACAGCTCAACTGGAATTCCATCACCTCCACTAGCTTTGTTCCTAGTGATGCTTTCTAAGGCCCATTTAACTTCACATTCCAGGATGTCTGGCTCTAGGTGAGTGAGCACACCATCATGATTATCTGGGTCATGAAGATCTTTTTTGTACAGTTCTTCTGTGTATTCTTGCCACTTCTTCTTAATATCTTCTGCTTCTGTTAGGTCCGTACCATTTCTGCCCTTTATCAAGCCCATCTTTGCATGAAATGTTTCCTTGGTATCTCTAATTTTCTTGAAGAGATCTCTAGTCTTTCCCATTCTGTTGTTTTCCTCTATTTCTTTGCATTGATCGCTGAGGAAGGCTTTCTTATCTCTCCTTGCTATTCTTTGGAACTCTGCATTCAGATGCTTGTATCTTTCCTTTTCTCCTTTGCTTTTGCTTCTCTTCTTTGCACAGCTAGCTATTTATTTTTTAGTATTTATTTTTATTTATTTATTTATTTGGCTGCATCAGGCCTTAGCTGCAGCATCTTCGTTGCAGCGCACTGTTTCAGTAATTGTGGTACCCACGGGCTTAGTTGACCCTCGGCACGTGAGATCTTGGTTCCCCCAATCAGAGATTGAACCCAGGTCCTCTGCACTGGAAGGCGGATTCTTCACCGCTGGGCCACCACGGAAGTCTGTTTGTTATCCATTTTATATATGCGTGTGTGCTCAGTGGCTAAGTCACATCTGACTCTTTGCAACCCATGGACTCCAATACTTGGCCACCTGATGCGAAGAACTGACTCATTGGAAAAGACCCTGATGCTGGGAAAGATTGAAAACGGGAGGAGAAGGGGACAACAGAGGATGAGATGGTTGGATGGCATCACCGACGCGATGGACATAAGTTTGTGTAAGCTCTGGGAGTTGGTGATGGACAGGGAAGACTGGCGTGCTGCAGTCCATGGGGTCACAGTCAGACGTGACTGAACTGAACTAAAGGTGAAATTCACATAACATCCAATTAACCACTCTAAAGTGTACAATTCTGTGGCATTCAGTACATTCATAATGTTGGGCAACCCCACCCCTATCTAGTTCCAAAACATTTTTACCACCCAAAAGGAATCATGCCCCCAGAAAGCAGTCAATCCCATTCCCTGCCTCCCCTCAGCCCTGGGCAATGACAAATCTGCTTGGTCTCTATGGATTTGCCTATTCTGGACATTTTCTATAAATAGAATCAGACAATACATGGCATCCTGGGTCTGGCTTCTTTCATTCGGCATGCTATTTTGGAGGGTTTATCCCCATCGTAGCATGTATTGGAGCTTCATATACCTTTTTAAGACTGAATAATATTACATGGTATGGATAGATCGCTATTTGTTTAAATATGTATTCCATCTGTACACGTGGCTCTGTACTTTATTTCTTCACTTAAGAGATCATGATATGTCCCTGGTTATCCAGTAATTAAGAATCCGCCTGCCAACGCAAGGGACATGGGTTAGATCCCTGGTCCGGGAAGATCCCACATGCCGTGGAGCAACAGCTAAGCCTGTTCGACACAGCTACTGAAGCCCGAGAGCCCTAAAGCCTGTGCTCCAGGACAAGAGACGCCACCGCAGAGAGAAGCCTGCACACCTCGCTGGAGAGCAGTCCCCTACTGACACAACTGCAGAAAGCCCACACGAAGCAATGAAGACACAGAGCAGCCAAAAATAAACTAAAAGGAAAAGCAAGAGAGAGAGACTATGATTTGAAGATCTCATTTCAAAACCAAATTACCTTTGTTACTTCTCCTTCATTTCCTCAGCTGCAGAATATAACTTCTGTCTTATCTCCGGCTGTCATAGCAAAATAGCATAGTCTGGGTGGCTTAAACAATAGACGTTTATTTTCTCACAGTTCTAAAGGCTGGAATCCAAGATCAACGTGCCAGTGTTGGTTTCTAGTGAAGTCTCTCTCCCTGGATTGTGAATCAATATGAATTTTTGTGGGGGGAGGGGACGCAAATCAGTCCCTAACACTTTCCTACCGTTGGACCATGCCAGACTTAACCAGCCCCCTTGTGAAGGCGTTTAGGTTATTTCTAATCGTTCACTAACTCAAACTAGGCTTTAGGGCAAGTGTTGGCAAAACTACAGCCTACCACCTGTTTTTGTAAATAACATTTTGGCGTGTGGTCACACCCATTCGTTTACATGTATTTGCATACTGCTCATTTATACACTGTGTAGGCTTCAACAGCGGAGTGACAAGTGAGAAATACTTATTCTCTGGGCCTTTCCAGAAAAGATTTGATCACTCGCGTAGAGAACAAACATGTGGATCCCAAGGGGGAAAGGGGAGTAGGATGAACTGGGAGATTGGGATGGACAGACATTCACTATTGATACTGAGTATAAAATAACTAAGGATAATCTGTGCAGCGCAGGGAATTCGACCCAGTGCCCTATAATGACCTAAAGGGGAAGGAAGTTCAAAACGGAGGGGGTGTATGTATTGCTGTCCTTTAGTCACTAAGTCATGTCCGACTCTTTGCAACCCCGTGGACTGTGGCCTGCTAGGCTCCTCCGTCCAGGGGATTTTTCCAGGCAAGAATGCTGGAGTGGGTTGCCATTTCCTCCTCCAGGGGATCTTCCCGAACCAGGTACTGAACCCACGTCTCCTACATTAACAGGTGGATTCTTTATCGCTGAGCCCAATATATGTATATGTGTGGCTGATTTGCTTTGCTATACAGTGGAAAGACAACATTGCAAGGCAACTATACTCCAATAAAAACTAAAAGAAAAGAAAAATTTTTAAAGTTAGGTTTTGTTAACTATTGGTCTATATGCGTCTGAATAAATCTGTTGTAGAAATTCCTATGGGGGATATCCACTCCCCCCAATCCATATGCTTTAAAAAGTCCTGAGATTTCTGTTATTGCTATTGATGACAAATACATCAATTTAAGGACAATTCATAGACCAACATGGGCTACTGATATAGACGCTGTGTGTGTAAGACATTGTTTCCTTTTTTATAAACGTTTTAAAAATTTATTTTTAATCTGACACCGTTTTCTTGAAAACTGTGCTTTTCCAAAACTTCTAAAATATAAGGAAGGAGACCAAGCATGTGGAGAAATACATTAGGACTCTCAGCACACCGTGTGTATGTATGTGTGTTAGTTGATCAGGCATGTCCAGCTCTTTGGGATCCCATGGACTGTGGCTCTCCACGCTCCTCTGTCCATGAAATTCTCCAGGCAAGAATAGTGGCGTGGGTAGCCATTCCCTTCTCTGGGGGATCTTCCCCACTCAGGGATCGAACCCAGGTCTCCTGTGTTGCACACAAATTCTTTACTGTCTGAGCCACCAGGGAAGCCCCTCAGCACACCCTAGGCCCTGTAATTAAGGAAATACTAGAGTGACTCTTTTTATTTTACCATGGTATTTCAGTGTCCTCCTAATCGCTCTGTTCTACCCCTGGGTTCTATCCCTCAAGGGGAATTTTTCACTGTTTTCTAGAACCTTTGAACTGTGCCTGATAAATTGCACTCGTTTTCTGCATGCTTTTTTTTTTTTTGGTCCGTGTCTTGAATTTACAATTCGCTGGATGCCTGCACTATTCTGGCTCTCAGCATTAATTCAATGGGTGTGTGTTGGAGGGACTTGGGAGTGGTTCTTGTCCCTCTATTCCCTCACATGTGAGGGCTGAGCGGTGGCTCAGGGATTGGGACAAGTGGTGCAGATGGAGACACGCGGGGATGTGTCTGGCTGGGAGGCACCAGGGCCAGGGCGCAGGTACTTTCGATGATGGCCGCCAGGGGGTGCGAGAGGCCGGGATCTGGGTCTCTGTCTGGTAGGGAAGCCGGGGGCGGGGCTGCCGCGGGGGCGAGGCGCCTCGGAGAGTTTCCTGCAGCCTCCTGCTTCTAATCTAGCTCCCCAGTTCCAGCGTTCCGTGGATGGCACGCGCTCCACCGCGCCCCTGAGGCCACACCACTCTGCCTCCCACCCGCCCCGTCCTTATCCACCCTTCATTTTTCCGCCCTCATTAGCTCCACCCCTCTCCTGTCCTGCTTTGCTCTGGTGTTCTCCAAACATCTGCGCCCCCGTTTTCGTTACCTCAGCATCTAGCGCCAGGGCTCTTTTTTCCAAAGTGACCCTTTAGAGAAAGATGTGGAAGGACACACTACTCCCCGTGTTCCGGACAGCCACGCCTCTACGAACATCTGGCTTGGTTCTACAAGTTTCTAGAATCAGGCAGTTTGACAAACAACGTTCATTAAATGAATTCAAATGGAAGTTTTTTTTTTCTTTTCTTCTTTGAGTTGTATCCTGGGGATCACAGAAGATCGTGAAACCCCTGAGCCCTCCAGGACCTGGTCACAGACCCACTCCAGCCTAGGGGCTGGACAGAGGAGCCCCCAGTTTTGGACCGGCCGGACTTCCGTCTGGGAGACAGTGAGGGCTAGTGGCTGCAGGCGTTGGGCCTGGGGGGCCTTCAGTGCCTGCATGCACATTTTTTGCCCTGAAATACCCTCTCTGCTTCTTTCATCGTCATCAAGAAAGACCCACTGATCAATGACAGTTGGCTTAAGGATGATATCTTCATCAGCTCTGGCCAAGGAGGCCTCAGATGCAGGAAGTACAGGCTCTTAGGTGGGAAGGGGACTCAGGTTCCTACCTCTGTGTCACTCTTGGAGCTTCAAAGCCCAGCCTTGGCCCTGCGTCCTGTGTGGTCTTGGGCAGTTACCTTGGCCTCTCTGAGCCATGTAAGAAGTCTGAGCCCAGTGAGCTAATGTGTAAGCAAGGGGCTGAGGAACCTGACAGCTTGTAGCTAGATTCCTGCTTCATGGAACCTGTTCATTCATTCATTCCACAGTGGTTTCTTGAGTACCACTGTGTGTCAGGCTGTGGAAACACAGCCATGAGTTGGACAGCCCACACATGTATCCACTTGGAGGCCCCAGTCAGCAGGGGCATCAACCACAGGAGTGGTCAATAATGTTGACCACTAGAACATTATCCCTGTAGGTCCTGGGCAGCATCTGGGGGCGGGGCGTAACAGAGTGACTTCATTACTGATGAAGACCCAGCAGGGAGCAGTTAGGGGCACTCGCTTCCCTGGAGCAGGGAGCCTCGCTCCAGCATCTGATTGTGATGTGATAAAGGCTGTCACTGAAGAGGGGCAGCGGTTGGGGCCCCTCCCCAGCTGAGGATCAGGCATCCAGGAGAGAGATGGGCAGAGCAAGTCAGCTTTGGTAACCCCACCCCACTCCCCAGACCTCTACCATCTTGGGAAACAGGAGCCCAGAGGTTTAGGAAGATGCTGACCTAAACGCTCAGAGCACCCTAGTCTGGCTGACATGGCAGAAACGCACACTCCATATTATTCCTTGAAGACACTGTTTTCTTTCTTCAGTGGTGTTACTGCTGTAAGTATGTCACAACTGGGACCCTGGGGCTTTGCAGCCCTTCCTCCATGGCTGGCTCCTTCAAAGACAGAAATAAGTTGATCCAAATTCGCTGGCATCCGGATCTGTGGTCCCCAGGGACCCAGGAGGGATGTAGGGCAGACAGACGAGGAGCAGGATGCACTGGGAACAGGCATCGCCTCCACCAACCCAGAGCTGCTAAATCAAGCAGAATTGTGTACTCTGGGGGACCTGGGGGTCAATGGTGGAAGAACTCAGCTCTAAGGCAAACCCTGCAGAAAATGAAAGTTGTTTGGAAAGGCAGGAGAGAACGGTTCTGCTCTTGGTCCTTTACATTTTTCAAACCATTTTTTTTTTTCTTACTACAAAGTAACCCATGGGACTTCCCTGATGGTCCAGTGGTTAAGATCCTGTGCTCCCAATACAGGGGGCACGGGTTTGATCCCTGGTCCAGGAACTAGATCTCACATGCCACAACTAAGACCCAGGTCAAACAAATTAAAAAAAAAAAAAGAACCTGAAACGTGCACTGCTGAGGCAGTCTTTGTTTTCAACAGTAAGACTGTATGAGGAAAGGTTTCCAGGAAAGAGAAGGAAATTAAATATTACTCCTGTGTGGCATCATTTTGATGGGAATTAAACAAGATAATGTATTTAAAAGGCTGATGCCTGTCATGGGAACATGGCTCAATAAATATCATTATTATATCCTTCCGGACCTTTCTATGTACCTTTAAAAACAACAACACAAACGTGGTATGCGACTGCTTTACAATCTTCATTTTTTTTTTCTCTCTTTTGAAAAATTGTTTTTTCTCCTTTTAAACAGACTTCTTTTTAGAGAACTTTTAGGTTCACAGCAAAATCGAGCAGAAGGTACCAAGACTTCGCACGTAAGCCCTGCCCCCACACATACCTCCTTTGCTGTCAACATTCCAAATCAGAGTGGTCCATTTGTTACAATGAGCCTACATTGATATCAGGGGCTTCCCAGGTGGCACAGGGGTAAAGAATCTGCCTACCAATTCAGGAGATGCAAGAGTTCTGTCCCTGGGTCGGGATCGCCTGGAGGAGGAAATGGCAACCCACTCCAGTATTCTGGCCTGAAAATTTCCATGGACAGAGGAGGCTGGTGCGTTACAGTATGCTGCTGCTAAGTTGCTTCAGTCGTGCGACCCCATAGACTACAAAGTTGCAAAGAGTCAGACACGACTGAGCACGCAGGCAAGGCACTGATATCATTATAACCTGTACATTGTACGTTGTTTTCTCTTTCGGCCGTGCCTTCTGGCTTGCAGGATCTTAGGTCCCCAACAGGGATCGAACCCATGCCCCCTGCAGTGCAAGCATGGAGTCCTAACTACTGAACTGCCAGGGACTTCCTGGTGTACATCCTACTGCTTTTCACAAGTGTATCTACCTTGTCAGCATCCTATGAACAGTATCATTGCCCTAAAAATCCTCTGTGCTTCACCTGTCACCCACCCCCGCCCCCAGCCCCGGGCAACTACTGACCTTCCTTCTGTCTCCATGCTGCTGCTGCCGCCGAGTCACTTCAGTCGTGTCCGACTCTGTGTGACCACATAGACGGCAGCCCACCAGGCTCCCCCGTCCCTGGGATTCTCCAGGCAAGAACACTGGAGTGGGTTGCCATTTCCTTCTCCAAAGCATGAAAGTGAAAAGTGAAAGTGAAGTCGCTCAGACATGTCCGACTCTTAGCGACCCCATAGACTGCAGCCCACCAGGCTCCTCGGTCCATGGGATTTTCCAGGCAAGAGTACTGGAGTGGGGTGCCATTGTCTTCTCCGATAGTTATGGCTTTTCCAGAATGTCATATACTTGGAATCATAAACCATGTAGCCTTTTCAGATTGGCTTCTTCCAACAGCAATATGCCTGTAAGTTTCCTCTATGTCTTTTCCTGGCTTTGACAGCTCATGCTTTTTTTAGTGCCAATAGTCCATTGTCTGGATGTACCATAGTTTATTTATCCATTCATATGCTGAAGGCCATCTTGGTGGCTTCCAAGTTTTGGCAGCTATGGATAAAGCTGCTAGAAACATCCATGTGCAGGTTTTTATGTGAACATAAGTTTTCAACTCTGTTAGATAAATACCAAGGACTATGACTGCTGACAATCTATTTTTTAAAAAAAACTATAGGCCTTAAAAACATCTTTGTGTATCAGTAAACATGTTCCTACAACAGAAGTCGGTGAAGTACAGTGTTGTAAATAGATAAAACTTATTTGTAAATAAAATAAATGTGTTTATGAATTGTGTACGGCTGGGCTTCGCAGGTGGCTCAGCAGTGAAGACTCCGCCTGCAGTGCAGGAGCCGCATGAAACGTGGGTTCGATCCTTGGGTCTGGAAGATCCCCTGGAGGTGGGCATGGCAACCCACTTCAGTATTCTTGCCTGGAGAATCCCATGGACAGAGGAGCCTGGCAGCTACAGTCCATGATGTTGCAAAAAGTCAGACACAATTGAAGTGACTGAGCATGCAGGCACGCATGGCTGCAATCCGATACACTGGCTGAGTCATTTCAATTGAGAATGTATGGCCTGCAAAGCTCACAATGTTGGGGACTTTTCCAAAAAAAAAAAAATATATATGCCACCCTCTGTCTTACAAGCATCATTTAAAATAACTGTCTAGGATCCCATTGCAAGGTGGTACCTTGATTTACCTACCCAATTTGTATTACTGGTTGCTTCAATTATTTCCAACATTTTCCCCTGGTTCTGAGGCTCACCATATGTGACTATTTTTCCTAGGTTGAATGTCCAGAAATGGAATTTCTGGGTAAAAAGTTTTACCACAAAATCTTGAAGGTTTAAAATACCAATTACAAAATATCCTCCTGCCCCTTCCCTCAAAAAAGGCTGTTGCCTGGCAGCAGTGTATGGAAAGTTTCTCTACCTCCTCACCAACTCTGGGCATTATGAGTTTTGAAATGTTTTTGCTGATTTTATTGGCCTGTGTTGCCTCCTCCAGGAGTTTGATTTGTATGCAGCTAACAGATTGCTTTCCCTTTTTTCTGTTCTAAAGCTCTCTGGCGTGATCCTCATTGGTCTGAGCATCTATGTGAATTTCAGAGGGGCTGTCCTGACCAAGGTCCTTGGGCTGTCCTCTGCATACCTGTTTCATGTTGGCTACCTGTGCCTGGTGATGGGCAGCGTCACGGTGTTGCTTGGCTTCGCCAGGCGGCATGGAGCAGCCAAGGAAAGCAGAGGCACCCTCTTGTTTGTAAGTTGCATCTGCACACAGACCCCACACCTCCTCCATCATGTCTGAATCCTTCCTTGCAGGTGTTCTAAACTCCTTTGATGTTTCCTATTTTATAGTGTTCATGGTGTCTTTTTCAAAACACCAGGTGCAAACATCTTTTTTTAAAATAACTTTAAATGTTATTTATTTATGGCTGTGTTCGGTCTTCAACGCTGCGTGCGTCTCTCTAGTGGCAAGCAGGGGGCTACTCTTTGTTGCAGTGTTCAGGCTTCTCTTGTGGATGGAGGACAGGCTCTAGTCTTCAGAAGTTGCAGCGTGTGGGCTCAGTAGTTGTGGTGCAGGGCTTAGTTGCTCTGAGGTGTGGGGAATCTTCCCGGACCAGGGATTGGGCCCGCGTCCCATGCACTGGCAAGCAGGTTCCTATCCACTGCACCACCAGGGGAGTCCCATCTTATTCTTTATGATGAGTCTCATTTAGAACCCCTCCCCTACCCAAGTGCATAAATTATACCCTCCTAGGTTTTCTTCCTGTGATTTTAAGTCGTACTTTCTCACTCTTAGCTCTTTCGTCTTTGGGAGTTTGATCGTGTGTGTGTGGGGTGTGAGGTAGGGATCTGATTTCTTTTTCTTTCTTTCCTAGTTGTGTGACATACTATTGCCCTTACTGCCTGGCCCATCCAGACTGCTTCTGTCTTTGCTAGTTTCCATTATGCTCAGGTCTGCTCTGTGCACACTGCTCTGTCCTGTTGGCCCATGTATGTGTCCCCCATGAATACAACACTATAGTTAATTGCCACGCAGCACAAGTACATGGCCAGATGCATGAAGTATAACTATTTTGAGCATGGTCATCAGATCACGTCACAGATTTTACATGTCTTACTGTTTCTCACATGTAGCCTTGGCCAAATGTCTCCCCAGTATCCAGCTCCCAGAGTCCCCATTCCCACTTATGTTATGATCTTATCTGAACTGGTCATCCCATTTTAAGTTGAGTCTGTCTCCACATCTCTTGTTTTGCTTTTAAACAAGCACTCTCTCTCTCTCTCTTTGGCTCTGTCTGGTCTTGGTTGGGGTAGGTAGGATCTTTCCTTGTGGCCCAAGGGCTTCTCTAGTTGGAGCACAGCATTCTAGTTGGTCTGCAGAGTGTAGGATCTTAGTGCCCAGACAAGGGATCAAACTGGCATCCCTTGCATCAAAGGCAGATTCTTCACCACTGGACCACCAGGAAAGTCCCTGCCTCCAGCATCTTCCCCTACTGTGTTGCTGCAAAATTCCAGTGGTTTTGATTTAGAGGTTTCAAGGTGATCCTTGCTCTAGCCATCTCCTAGAGAGTCAACATCCCCCATTCTTAAAGAATCTATCCTCACTCTCCACCTCCCTGAATATCCATCATCTCTAGTTTTATTGATTACTTCATTCAACAAGTATTTATTGAACCAGTCCTGTGCCTGCAATATTTCATTTTCTCTCCTATAGGATGTTGTTGTTGTTTAGTCTCTCAGTCATGTTCGTGTCCGACCTTTGGCNGGGGGGGGGGAAGGTTTTAAATTTAAACCTCTATTCAGACACACGCACATAGAAAATTAAAGTCGCGCCTTTTGTGCAGAGAGAGATTCAGTTGCTAAAGATGATTTTCAAGTCCCTAATCGAATTGCAACCCAGTCGGGGGCGTAGCGGGCGAGTGGGCGATTCAAAAGAGCAGATGATTCAAAACGGTTTGCGAGGATGAACGCAGCCACATGAGCTGGGCTCCACACCCACGCTCTTGCTTGTGTCCCTCTGGGGGGTGGGGGGCAGGCCCGACGGTAGCCTGAGTTCTTCCTCCCCCAGCGCAGACCCCTGGCTGGTGGAGGGGCCAGGAAGAAAGCAGACAGGAAGTCCCCTTTCCCACCCCCACCCTGAGTCCCCAAGAAACCTCACCAAATGGGCACCTTGCTGTTTTCTGTGCTCCCCGTTTCATCGCTGAGGTTCGAGAAGTGGCCTTGGAGCACAACTTCGTGACCCTGAGGAAGAATTACAGAGGTTACAAGGAGCCAGATGACTATTCCATGCAATGGAATTTGGTCATGGAGAAGGTAAGATTCACATTAAAAAAAAAAATTTGTAATAAAAGACACATAACATAAATTTACCATCTTAACCATTTTTAATTGCTCAGTTTGGTGGCATTAAATACATTCACATGGTTTGCAACCATCGTCAGCCTGCCTCTCCACAACTGAAACTGTTCCCTTTAACCACAAAGGCTCCTCCCTCCCTCAGCCCCTGACAGCCACTACCCTCCATTCTACAAGGCTCTGGGAATATGACTCCTTCAGTTCAGTTCAGTTCAGTTCAGTCGCTCAGTCATGTCTGACTCTTTGTGACCCCACAGACTGCAGCACGCCAGGCCTCCCTGGCCATTACCAACTCCTGAAGTTCACTCAAACTCATGTCCATTGAGTTGGTGGTATCATCCAACCATCTCATNATGACTCCTTCAGTTCAGTTCAGTTCAGTTCAGTCGCTCAGTCATGTCTGACTCTTTGTGACCCCACAGACTGCAGCACGCCAGGCCTCCCTGGCCATTACCAACTCCTGAAGTTCACTCAAACTCATGTCCATTGAGTTGGTGGTATCATCCAACCATCTCATCCTCTGTCGTCTCCTTCTCCCGCCTTCACTCTTTCCTAGCATCAGTGTCTTTTCAAATGAGTCAGTTCTTCACATCAGGTGGCCAAAGTACTCGAGTTTCAGCTTCAACATCAGTCCTTCCAATGAACCTTCAGGACTGATCTCCTTTAGGATGGACTGGTTGGATCTCCTTGCAGTCCAAGGGACTCTCAAGAGTTTAGGGACCTCATATGGGCTGGGTAAAGAATCTGCCTGCAATACAGGAGATGCAGGTTCTATCTCTGGGTCAGGAAGATCCCCTGGAGGAGGAAATGGCCACCCACTCCAGTATTCTTGCCTGGAGAATCCCAAGGAGAGAGGAGCTTGTGGGGCTACAGTCTGTAGTGTTGCAAAGAGTCGGACATGACTGAGCAACTGAGTACGCTCAGACACAGGGACCTTGTCTAAGTGGAATCATGTAGTCCTTGTCTTTTTGTGTCTGGCTTATTTCACTAAGCATTCTCCAGGTTCATCCNGAGAGGAGCTTGTGGGGCTACAGTCTGTAGTGTTGCAAAGAGTCGGACATGACTGAGCAACTGAGTACGCTCAGACACAGGGACCTTGTCTAAGTGGAATCATGTAGTCCTTGTCTTTTTGTGTCTGGCTTATTTCACTAAGCATTCTCCAGGTTCATCCATGGTATAGCAGGTGTCAGAATTTCCTTCCTTTTTAAGGCTGAATAATATTCCTTTGTATGAGTGGGCTACATTTTATTTATCCATTTCTCTGTCCATGGACAGGGACTTCCCAGGTGGTGCTAGTGGTAAAGAACCCACCTGCCAATGCAGGAGACATAAGAGACGAGAGTTAGATCCCCAGGTCAAGAAGATCCCCTGGAGGGGGGTATGGCAACTCATTCAAGTGTTCTTGCCTGGAGAATGCTATGGACAGAGAAGCCTGGCAGGCTACAGTCCATGGGGTTGCAAAGAGTCGAACACGACTGAAGCAACTTAACAGTACACACACACTGTCAATGGACACTTGGGTTTACAGGTGTACAAATATCTCTCCGAGCCTCTGTTTTCCATTCTTTTAGGTGTATGTCCAGAAATGAAATTGCTGGACCATCTGATAATTCTATATTTAATTTTTTTTTTTTGAGGAACTTTCATACTGAATTCCACAGCAACTGCCCATTTTATATTCCCATCAGCAGGGTGTGAGGTGTTAGGATTTATTTCCTTTTTTAATATGTATTTATTTATTTGGCCACATTGGGTCTTCGTTGCAGTATTTGGGATCTTGCATTGTGATGAGCAAACTTCTCTCCAGTTGTGATGCTTGGGATCAGTGGTTGAGGTTCGGTGGCTTAGTTGCCTCATGGCATGGGGGATCAGAGTTCCCCAACCAGGGATCGAACCTGCGTCCCCTGCCTTGGATGGCAGATTCTTAATCAGTGGCCCACCGGGGAAGTCCCCAGGATTTATTTCTCTAGTCTTGGTGTTTAAAGAGCAGGACCAGCCTCCATGTGTCACCTAAGCTTTTGAGGCAGATAGTTGAGGAGGGTCTGTGAGGCCAGGAAGCATGGGAAAGGGAAAAGCCATCGCCTGTTTGTAGGAATGTTTTCTGTCTGAGTTTGGGGCCCAGGAACTGGTATGGGGTCATGTTCAGGCTCTGGAGGCATCACATGATGGGTAGGGGACTTGCCTGCATCCCTGTTTTGGCTTCTGAAGTTTGAGATAGTGGAAAGTACCTCTCATTCATTCATACAGTCCTTCCACTAATCTTTTGAAATTTAAGTATAGTTAGTACACAATTTTGTGTTTGTTTCTGGTATACAGCAAAGTGACTCAGTTGTACAGACATAGTTTTTTCATATTCTTTTCCATTATAGTTTATTACCAAACATTGAAGAGTTCTCTGTGCTATACAGTAGGTCCTTGTGTTTATCTATTTTATATACAGCAATGTGTATCTGCTAATCCCCAAACTCCTAATTTATCCCTCCTTTGATAATCATGTTTGTTTTCTATATCTGTATGTATCTGTTTTGTAAGTTCATTTGTATTTTCTTTAGATTCCACATATAAGCAATGTCATATGATACTTGCCTTTCTCTGACTTGCTTTGCTTAGTATGATAGTCTCTAGGTCCATCCATATTTCTGCAAATGGCACTATTTCATTCTTTTTGTGGCCAAGTAGTATTCCATCGTATATATGTAGCACATCTTTATCCATTCCTCTGTCTATGGACATTTAGGTGGCTGTCCTTCCATGAATCTTCGTTGAACACTTACTGTGTGCTGGGCAGTATTCAGGTGTCTAGGGACAAAGCAGGGTGCAAAACAAAAGTCCTTTGCTCTGTGTTACTGACACTTGGATAGGGAGACAGACAAGAAACCACTAAGTAAACATTGGTGTCAGGAGTGCTAAGTGTTATGGGGAAAATCAAGGCAGGAAAAGAGAGAGGATTTTGTTTCCTCTTAGATACTAGTTGTCATCTATTTTTAACACACAGTGGATGGCCTGTTCTAGTCCTTTATAGTTAGCTGGGGATCGTTGATGAGTTCTGGTCAATGAGAAGTAATATGAGTCACTTCCTGGCCAAATTATGTAATTGTCAGTGCAGGGCTCTCTAGACCTCTCTTTTCCTTCTGCCCCAATAGTAGAACCATCTGGATGGTGACTGCTTCACCAGCCTGAGTCCCTGAGAGACCTTGATAAGTGGAGTTCTCCTGCCAGGTTAGGATGAGCATGTCATGTGAGTGAGAGATGAACTGAGATTGAAGACCTGCCTGTTACGTAGCATCACGTAGCCTGGCCTGACTGATACAGGGCTGGAGGCCTGAATGAAGGAGGGAGTAAGTCACGCAGGTAGTTGAGGGAACAGCATTCCAAAAATAGCCATCTAAAGACTCTGAGGCTGACGCTTACTAAGTGTGCTTAAGAAACAGAGAAATGGAAAAGGAAATACCAAGCCCCTCCAGTATTCTTGCCTGGGAAATCCCATGGACAGAGGAGGCTGGTGTGTGGCAGTTGATGGGGTCGCAAGAGTCAGGCACGACTGAAGCAGATAAACCACCACCACCATCATCTCGTCTCATCCCCTCTGCTTAGTAAAAACCAAACAATAAAAAGAAACATCCAATATTAAAAAAAGAAAAAGACAGACAGGAGGGACTTCCCTGGTGGCACAGTGGATAGGAATTTGCCTGCTAATGCAGAGGACACGGATACGATCCCTGATTGGGGAAGATTCCACATGCCGAGGGACAGCTGAGCCCATGCACCACAGCTACTGAGACCTCGCTCTAGAGCCCGTGAGCGGCAACTACTGCAGCCTTCGAGCCGAGAGCCTTTGCTCTGCAACAGAAGAAACCACTGTGATGAGAAGCCCGTGCACCGCAACGGAGAGTAACCCCCACTCATCGAAACTAGAGAAGAGCCCGCGTGCAGCAACAAAGACCCGACCCAGCCATAAATAAGTAAATAATTTTTAAAAAAAAGAAACAGAGAGAAGACCAATATTCAGCTGGGTGAGTTCAAGGGACCTAGCAGGGATATGAGAAGGGAGGATCACGCAGGGCCCCATGTGCCNCCTGGGCATGGAGACTGTTTCATTTACCCAGCTGACTGCAAAGGGTGGTCCTGATCACAGCTGAGAATAAACCAAGAGTTTCATCCAAAGGTCATAGTGACCTGAATCAGTTTTTTCACTAAGGATTGCAAAATGGTTTATCCAATTCTCCCATCTTTCTTTTGGAGGGATCTTAAGGAGGGTCAAGTGGGCACTTGTCAGAATTGCTGGGTGGCAATTATCTTCCACATCTGGCAGGACTGTTCCTAGTTGCCCAACTCCCCCCACCCCAAACCTACCCACTTCTCGGATTTCTGTCTGTAAACCAGAGGCACCATATGATCCTGGGGCCAATCAGCACCTTCCATTGGTCTGACTGCAGTTATTGGTTCGGGCATGAGCGTGGGACCCAAGCTGGCTGATAAGACTTGGTTTGGGGACTTTGAATACCCAGTGACCATGGTTGTGGGGGAGAACACCTTGTTCACAGGAAAGTACCTCTTGGGGGCAAGAGACAGCATAAAGAATCCTGAGACAGGACACAAGTCCTGGCTGACACTTGGACTCTGCCATGGATGCACTCAAAAAATATCTGCGGAGTGTCTGCTGTGTGTCAGAAAGGAACTTTTCC
Source organism: Neotragus moschatus (assembly GCA_006410615.1). Lineage (NCBI taxonomy): Eukaryota > Metazoa > Chordata > Mammalia > Artiodactyla > Bovidae > Neotragus > Neotragus moschatus. The sequence goes on from SJYA01001104.1 coordinate 89,543, forward strand.
TAAAGTAGAACAGTAAAAGGGTTAAAGATATGGAGGACGAACAGATGGTTGCCAGAGGGGAGAACGTGGGAGAGGGGGAAGAACAGGTAAGGGGGGTTGAGAGGTATAAACCTCCAGTTGCAAAATACACGAGTCAGGGGTTTGAAATGTACAGTGTGGGGAATATAGGCAATAACTGTGTAATATCTCTACATGGTGACAGATGGTAGCTAGACATATCTGGTAATCATTTTGCAATGTACAGAAATATCAAACCACTATGTTGTGTAACAGGAAGTAGCATAGTGTTGTGGGTCAATTATACTTCAAAAACAAATGGAATTCTCTAATAGGCCAGTGGTTAGGACTTAGTGCTTTCACTGCCCAAGTTTAATCCCCGGTTTGGGAACTAAGTTTCCTTGTGGCTCAACTGGTAAAGAATCTGCCTGCAGTGCTTGAGACCTGGGTTCGATCCCTGGGTTGGGAATACCCCCTGGAGAAGCGAAAGGCTACCCACTCCAGTATTCTGGCTTGGAGAATTCCATGGACTGTATAGTCCATGGGGTTGCAAAGAGTTGAACACGACTGAGCGACTTCCACTCATTTAACTTTGGGAACTAAGATCCTGTAAGTTGCCAAAAACAAAGAAAATCATGGAAAAAGAGATAAAATTTGTGCCTATCAAAAGCAGGGCACGGGGGGAGGGGAAATTGGACAGAGGCAGTCAAAAAACTACAAACTCCCAATTACAAGATAAAAAGAACTAGGGTTGCAAGGTACAACACAATCCATATAATTTGGGCTTCCCTGGTGGCTCAGTGGTCAAGAATTCACCTGACAATGCAGGAGACACGGGTTCGATCCCTGATCCGGGAAGATCCCACATACCACGAAGCAACTAAGCCCATGCGTCACAACTAGTGAGCCTGTGCTCTAGAGCTCAGGAACCAATCTATTGGACTGAAGCCCACAACTACTGAACCACAACCACTATATATTTTAAAAAGGACTTCCTATGTTCTGTGGGGAAGGAAGATTGTAGCCAAGTCAAAGTGAAGTATGGGTACTTTGGGGACCTAATACTGGTNCTGTGCTCTAGAGCTCAGGAACCAATCTATTGGACTGAAGCCCACAACTACTGAACCACAACCACTATATATTTTAAAAAGGACTTCCTATGTTCTGTGGGGAAGGAAGATTGTAGCCAAGTCAAAGTGAAGTATGGGTACTTTGGGGACCTAATACTGGTGACAGGCATCTGAGGTGGGGGCAGTCTTGTGAGACTGAGCCTTTAAACTGTGGGGTCTGCACTGACTCTGGACCACAACTCCTGAAGCCCACACGCCATGGAGCCTGCGCTCCTCGAGGAGCAGTACCAGTGTGAGAGGCCTGTGCACGCAACCAGAGAGTAGCCCCCACTCGCTGCAACTAGAGAAAAGCCAGAGCGGCAACAAAGACCCAGCACAGCCAGAAGTAAATCAATTAAAAAAGTATTTTAAAATATGATTAACTTTGCTGTATGTTAGATATGAAAATCATTAAGAGTAAATCCTGAGTGTGCATCACGAGGAAAAAGCGTTTTCCCCTATTTCTTTACCTTGGTATTCATATGAGATCACTTCCCTGACGGCTCAGTCAGTCAAGAATCTGCCTGCAGTGTGGGAGACCTGGGTTTGATCCCTGGCTTGGGAAGATCGCCTGGGGAAGGAAATGGCATCCACTCCATTGTAGGCAGAGGCAACCCACTAGAGACAGACGCTACAGTCCACGGAGTCTCAGAGTCAGACATGACCGAGTGACTCACACTTTGACTCTTTTGATGGATATTCACTAAACTTACTTGGGAATTATTTCATGACGTATGTGCGTCGAATCATTACGTTATACACCTTAAATTTATGCAGAGCTGTATTTCAATAAATGGAAAGAAACATTTTTTTTTTTTTTTACAGTTTTTACTGTTTCTAATTGCAAACGTGGAGGTTTTCCATACCAAAAACTTCTACGAGGCCCCACCGTTCAATTCAATTCTGAAACTACCTAGAGTCAGTGCAGACCCCACAGTTTAAGGGCTGTCTCACAAGACTGCCCCCACCTCAGATGCCTGTCACCAGTATTAGGTCCCCAAGGTACCCATACTTCACTTTGACTTGGCTACAATCGTCCCTCCCCACAGAACTCAGGAAATCCTTTAAAAAATATATATATATATACACACATATATATTTTTTAATTTCCCTGCATCAGTCTTAACTGCAGCAAGCAGGGCTTTTTATTGCCTTGTGCAACCCAGGTGGCATATGGGATCTTAGTTCCCCAACCAGGGATCAATCCCATGTCCCCAGGATTGGAAGGTGGATTCTCAACCACCGATGACCAGGAAAGTCCCACGAAACTCTTTAGGTACTATTAATATTCCCAAGCCTGTAACTCAGATGCGAGTGACAGTGGGTGATTAGCTCGTCTCCAGCCCCTTTCCTCTCTGGAGCTCCCTCCCAGGACCTGAAGCTGATGGTTGTTGCTGTTCAGTCGCTAAGTCGTGTCCAGCTCTTTTCACGGACTGCAGCGTGCCAGGCTTCCCTGTCCTTCCCTATCTTCCAGAGTTTGCTCAAATTCATGTCCATTGAGTTCGTGATGTTATCTAACCATCTCATCCTCTTCTGCCTCCTCCTCCTCCTGCCCTCAATTTTCCCCAGCATCAAGGGTCTTTTCCCATAAGTCGGCTCTTCGAATCAGGTGGCTTCAGTTTCAGTCCTTCCAGTGAATATTCAGGGTTGATTTCCTTCAGGATTGGTTGGTTTGATCTCCTTGTAGTCGAAGGGACTCTAAGGGTCTTCTCTAGCACTACAATTTAAAAGTGTCAGTTCTCTGGTGCTCAGCCTGTATGGTCCAACTCTCACATCCATACATAACTACTGGAAAAACCATAGCTTTGACTATATGGACCTTTGTCAGCAAAATGATGTTTCTGCTTTTTAATATGCTGTCTAGTTTTGTCGTAGCTTTCCTGCCAAGGAGCAAGCGTCTTTTAATTTCATGGCTACAGTCACAGTCTGTGATTTTGGAGCCCGAGCAAAGAAAATCTGTCACTGCTTCCACTTTTTCTCCTTCTACTCACCATACAGTGATGGTTCCAAACCATCATAGGCTGAGGGTTCCAAACCTCTAATCATGGTTTCGTCTTTCTGGTGATCAGCCCTATACTGAAGCTACTTAAGGGCCCCAGCCTGGGCTTTCTTCTCATTAGTACACAAAAGATGCTTATCACTCCAGAAATTCTGAGGGTTTTAGGAGCTCTGTGCCAAGAACCAGGGACAAAGACCTAATATTTCCTTTTTATTGTGTCAGACAGGAAAGAGTTGGGTGTGGAAGTAAAAAATTTAAAAATTCCTGCCTTTGAGGTGCAGATATTACAGTGGAGGAGACACAAGTTAAGCAAGTAAATTATACGGTATTTTAGATTCTAGGGGCTGTAGGGAGAAGCACACAGGGAAAGGGACCTCAGGAATTCTGGGGGAGGGACTTTCCTGTGGTCCAGTGGCTAAGACTCTGTTCTCCCAATGCAGGGGGCTCAGAGTCAACCTCCGGTCAGGGAACTAGATCCCACGTGCTGCAACTGAGAGTTTTCATACTGCAACTAAAGATCCTGCCCGCTGCAACTAAGACCCAACACAGCCAAATAAATAAATATTTTAAAAAAAGAAAGAAATGCTTGGGGGTGTGGTGTGGTGTGGGGAGAGACTTTCCTGGCAGTCCAGTGGTTAAGATAAGATTTGTGCTCCCGGTACAGGGAGTTCAGGTTCAGTTCCTGGTGTGGGAATTAAGATCCCACATGCTGCCTGGCATGGCCAGGCAATAAATAAATAAATGCTTGGGGAGGGGTTGCAGTACTAACCAGGGGGTTGGGAGGGAGGTGGGTCAACAAGAAGGTGAGATTTGTGTAAAGATCTGAAAGAGAGGGTGAGTGAGGAAGCCATGTGAATTCAGGCAGAGGGAACAGCCAGTGCAAAGGCCCTGGGGCAACAAGAGGAAGGGGCAGAGCAAGCTGGTGGGGGAGAGGGTGGCGAACGGGCAGAGTGACAGGGCAGGTGACAGGGGAGAGAGTGAGGGGACAGGCCAGGGCATGCAGGGCCTTGTGGAGCCTGGGGAGGACTTAGGAGTTTACTCTGAGTCAGGTGGGAGCAATGGAGGCTTCCAACCAAAGGAAGGACATGATCTGACTCAGGTATTCACTGATGCCCTCTTGCCAATGTGGGGAGGACAGAACTTCTTACTAGAAGCAGTTGCATGCATGATCAGTCACTTCAGTTGTGTCCGACTCTGTAACCCTACGGATTTGTAGCCCACCAGGCTCCTCAGTCCACGGGATTCTCCAGGCAAGAGTACTGGAGTGGGTTACCATGCTACCCTCCAGGGGATCTTCCTGAGCCAGGGATTGAACCCCGGGTCTCTTGCATTACAGGCTTTACTGCTGAGCCACGTGGCATCGTCCTCCTTACCCTCTGTACCAAGGTGGTGACCCTGAGGTCCTGCGGCAGGAGCTAGATGGGCCCCGGGGTGAAGAAGTTCTCCCCTGTGTACAGAAAGTCCATAATAGTGTCGACTGAAAAATTAATCACAAGCTGAAAGTAGAGAATGTTTTATTTGGTGGAAATGTTTAGGACTCTGAGCCCAAGAGACAGCATCTCAGTAGCCATGAGAAACGGTTCCAAGGAGGTGGGAGAGGGAGTCAGGCTGTAAAGAAGTTTGCAACAAAGGGGGCAGGCAATCTGAACATCAAAGATTATTGTTAAGGAAATCATAGATAGCTGTGATATTTCTTGCCCCACTGATAAGACAGGAAACATTTCCTTTCACAGTAGCAGAAACTCCGTAAAAGCAAGATGATGGAGGAGGCTGGGCGCTAGCCAGATAAGACAGTAAAGACCATTTTTTCCTCATTCTTGAAGTTAAGGAGAACCTGACTGCACATGTACAGAAAGGCTCCTCGGAGGTCAAAAGAAAGGGGGTGTCACCTTATAGTACATGATGTCAACCTACCCATAGGCCTCTTTGCTGAAATCTGTCTTGGCTAAGAGATGGGCGTGCACACTTGGGAGGAGCCTGAAAGTGAAGTGACAGTGAAAGTCGCTCAGTCCTGTCTGACTCCTTGCAACCCCATGGACTATACAGTCCATGGAATTCTCCAGGCCAGAATACTGGAGTGGGTAGCCTATCCCTTCTCCAGCGGATCTTCCCAACCTAGGAATTGAACCAGGGACTCTGCACTGCAGGCGGATTCTTTCCCAGCAGAGCTATCAGGGAAGCCCTGGAGGAGCCTAAGACAAACAAAATACGGGCTCAGATCCAGGCAAAGCAAGATGACTGACTAAACCAGGAAGAAACGTACCGTAAACGTGACTCAAGCTACGATGGGGGCGTGACTCTGATCTCGCCTATGTGTCTGATAGGGACAAAAGAGGATGATCAAATAGTTAGCTTGGAAACCCCATTAATAAGATTAATGATCACTCAAGAAAGTAATGGGGAAATTCTGAAACAAGGTGAGCCTGCCTGACTTATATAGCAAAACAGGTCGCTTAGCATCAAGGTCAGACTGGCTTGCTTAATGATAAAAGCTAACTTGCTTAACAACAAAACCATGCAACACAAGCATGGGGCATGCCCCAAAGCAATAAAATAACGGTGGTGTGAGACCCACATCCTGGCCAGTGAGCTCACTGGGTTAGGAACCCCCAAAACATGTTATTTGGCCCCTAAGATGTGTTTTTTGCACCATGCCCCCCAAAACAATAAAACAGCAGTAGAAAATAAGGTCTACGATCTACCCAGTGGTGTCATCAAGGTAATGACTCCACAATCAGGCTGTGCGGACGCAAAAAACTATCATTTACAGGAAGGTGACTTTTCAAAATGAAAGAACTTCATTGTACTGAGACCTGAAAATATTTTTCAAAAGTGCTGTGACAGTCCTGGCCTGACCATGTAGGGAGGGACAAGTAAACCTCCCTGCCCTACCTGGGGAAAGAACTGATGATGGAAAACATGATGTCTCTCAAGAAAGACAAATAAGGTTTTCTCCGCTTCCACTCTCTTCCTCTGACTATAAACATGTAACTCACTGAGTACCCGGGGCAGGCAAGCATTGTGCTGCCCACTTGTGAACCTTACAAGTGTCCCTTTCTAAGAAATCACTTTTTATCTATCACTTTGCCTGCGTGCTAAGTCAATTCAGTCATGTCCAACTCTGCGACTCTAGGGACTGTAGCCTGCCATGGACTGTAGCCTCCACCGTCCATGGGATTTTCCAAGCAAGGATACTGGAGTGGGTTGCCATGCCCTTCTCCAGGGGGTCTTCCCGAACCAGGGATCAAACCCAGGTCAGGGATCGAACCTGTGTCCCTTAAGTCTCCCACATTGGCAGGCAGGTTCTTTACCCCCAGCACCACCCTCGGAAGCGTACATCTATCACTTTGCCCCTCGCTGAATTCCCTTCTGTTCTGAGACATAAAGAACTGTGGTGTCAGAGTTCCTCAGAGCCCTGGAAACGACACCTAAGGGTTTCATGTCTGTTCACCTGTGCTCTTTTTCCATCTAATAAATACTTCACTTGTTTCACTATCTTGTGTCTTTGTGCAAATTCTTCTCTGCAAAGCAGAAGGGCCAGGGCCTTGTCACTGACCACTGGTCTCGTAGCTGGGATTTGTTGTTCTCACTGTTGAGGTCCAGCTTCAATCTCTGGCCAGGAAATGAAGCCCCGATTCAAGCAGGCTGAGACCACTGGAAAATGACAAGGAAGTGTTAGCGGTTGTGTCCAGCTCTTCACGACCCCATGGACTGTAGCCGGCCAGGCTCTTCTCTCCACGGAATTCTCCAGGCAAGAATACTAGAGTGGGTTGCCATTTCCTTCTCCAGGGGATCTTCCCGACCCAGGGATCAAACCCAGATCTCCTGCATTGCAGGAAAATTATTTACCATCTGAGCCACCATGAGGCAGCCCCAAACCTGAGCCTCCCTGCCGCAATTCAGGTTCTGCAGCATCACACACGGCCTTCGACCAACTCTCCACTTGGCTGTGATTCAACTGCCCTCTTTCTGGAAACTCCATTTCACGAATGGAAAGAAAAGAACCACAGCATCTGGGCATAACAACTTTTTTATTTCCTCGAGAAAAGTGCACATCTTTATGATTGAACATCCAAGAACGGCTTACACAAGAAGAACCACACCCAGAAGATAAAGGTCTAGAGCTCTATCCTGGTGTGTTCTGGGATCATGAAGAAGTAACTTATTGGAATTAGCACTTCCACACTGAGATCAAAATTCACCCCTTGTTTTGTTTTCAATGGAGTTGGGAGAGAAACACACAAGAAAATGATCCCCAGAGAAGCCAAAGAAAAGCAAAACAAACATAACCCCAAATCCCAAAAGGCGATCATGGCAATTTCCTGCTGATATTGGAAAGACAAGTTGAAAGCAAATAATAGGAAGGCACAGCGGGGATGCGGGACACAGCCTCAAGTCATCTCCCCAGATCCCAGCCTCCCTGGCACTAGGAAGCTGTCTTCCCACAGCCTTTGGCTTAATTTTTGTTTGTAAACTCAACAAACCTCCATTCCCTCCCAGTGATCTTTGAGGACATCAGTTTCAGTTTTCCAGACACTGTCAGGAGTTAAACCTCCCCCCAAAACATCATAAGATAAAAACTTAACATCATTTTTAGACCAAACAAGAAAAATTCTCCTACATCATTCCCAGGCTTGAGAGAACCCTCAAGAGTGGCAGCCGTCTCCAATGTGACTTAAAGTTGAATTGCTGAAAAGTCTTGTGTAAACAGAAATCTTAGGCCAGGTCAGGTACAAGATGCAGCCAAAGCTGTCTTTTATCACACAAGTTATCACACAAGTCAGCTGGTCCCCTTAATAGTGACACTCTGGCCAAACATTTTTTTTTCTGGCAGCAGTTTAAGGAAAATGGACAGACAAAGGGAATCTTGACAGGCCATGGTGGTCTTAAGCAGCCTTTTTCTAGCTGCTTTAATTTCTCTTTTATGTTAAAGCAACTAACATTTTAGACTCCCCTGCCCCAAACCTTCCGATAAGTCTCACATGGTGTATTTCCAAGAACTTGTCCTTTTCATCGCAGTCTAGTTTGTTGGTGTACAAAAATATCCCCACTTTTGACGCTCTAAGGGCAGTCCCTGGTTTGGGGTGAACAGGGCCCTCTAGAAACAAATTCAATCTCCAGCTTCTGTAAAGGTAAGAACTACGTTAAACTTGACCCAGACCTTCCCCATTCCTGGTAGGAAGTAGCAGAGATCCTCAAGGCTACAGAAAATCATTTTGGCAGCAGGGCTGGGAGACTGGACACATCATACACTCTGGCTGCCCTCACAGTGGCTGTCAAGTTCTGGGGTATCAGTGTTCCAGGGTAGAAAGAGGTGCTGTGTCACCAAGGTTGGACTCAGGTGGGCAGGAAGGGCCACTGAGCGGAGGATGGGGCCAGGAAGGTGTCAAAATGATCACCTCCCAGCAGGAGCCCCTGGTAGCTGGGGACCCCCAACCTGGCAGGCTCCCCACTAGTTAGTGCCTCAGTCAACCAGGGGGACTAGTTCTCTGCCCACCCGTCTTCAGCTTGTCACTCCCAAGCAGCATCCAGGAAATGCAAGTAGCAACAGCAGTTACCCAGTCCTGCCTTCCCTGCTGCCCCTCCAGCCAAACCCCAAAGCGTTCTTTCCTGTGGCTCCTCCATTAGCAGAGAACATCATTGGACCCCAGAGATAGCATGGCTCGGGAAGCCAGCCCTGAGTCTTCAAGGTTTTTCAAGTGGGAGGAGCCGATGTCCTCACATGGAGCGCCGCCAGCCAGTGCAGGTTACCTACAGGAATATTGCTCAATTTCCTTTTTGAGCAGGATATGGGATGTGGAAAGACCTTGCTTAAAACATTACCAGCCCAACAGGGCCCATGGAAGGCAGGTCAGGGCAGGAGAGCCGAAGCTTCTAACTCTGAATTAACTCCTGGTAAAAAGTCCTCAGCAGGAATGCATGATTCTCTGCCTGGCCCGGAGCAGCCCACAGTTTCCAGAATTCTATTCTGGATAGGGAATGCAGTGGGTCAGCTGTAACAGTGGCAGGGTCAGGCAAATTCTGGAGAAGCTCAGAAGGCACTTCTGGGGTCCCTGAAGCCGCGGGTGGGGGTATGGGGCGCTCTGGGAAAAGCCGCTTTAATACTGGTTTCACAGGCAGAAGATCTGCAGGTCAGAAGCGAGGGGTCTGGGAAATGCAAAACCACCATCCTGGTTCACAGGCAGACTGGGCGATCCTGAGAAAGGAGCTGCCTTCCACATCTCCAGGGATGAATTCTGAGATCCCTCCCACCAACTCCACGAGGGAGAAGAACCATCTCTGGCCAGCACGTGAACTAAAAACAATGCCCAACTCAGAAACGGATGCGGAAAAGTGGTTCTAACCCAGAAGGCATGGCGGTTGCCCCTTCACCAGGCAAATTGGGACGCCCCGTGTGCGTGCTCACTATCACCATGACAACACCGGGAAGCAGCAAGCTCATGCACGCCCCTACCCCAGACCCTGCCCGCAGTGCAGGTCTGGAGCCTGCGACAGGGGCCACTTGGGCAGGCTGGCGGCCATGGCCAGAGAACGCGCCATGCGGGAGTGGGGGCGGCCGAAGGGAAGTGGGGGCGCCCTGAGCTTGGAAACAGCCCTTACGGCTCATGCCTCACTTACAGTCTCTGCCGAGGCAGGAGGGGTGGGGTGGGGGAGTCATCTCTAGCAGGGACAGCTGCTGGGCTGTGGGGCTGGGGTGTCCCCCAAGGCCGGGCCTTTCCCATTGCTGCCAGGGCTAGAGCTGGGTTCCAGGGACTCATTCATCTTCTCGCAGATGACGTCCACCAGGCGCTCGAAGACCTGCTTCACGTTGATGTTCTCCTTGGCACTGGCCTCGAAGAACTCAAAACCTGCAGGAATATAAGATGGGAAGATCTGGGAGTTCCCTGGCGGTCCAGTGGCTAAGACTCTGTGGTTCCACTGCAGGAAGCACGGGTTCAATCCTTGGTTAGGAAACTAATATCCAACATGTTGGGCGGGGGTGGGGTGGGGTGGAAGATCTGTGAAACCCTGGGGTGGGTCAGTGCCTGGGCTAAGGCATCACATGAACCTGGGTTCACAAGCCCAGTTCTGATCTTCGTTCAGCTGGGGAAACTTGACTGAGAGTCTTAGTCTTTCTTAGCCTCAGTTTGCTCTTCTGTAAAATGGGAACAATGATGCTGCTGATGCTGATAAAAATGTATGACAGCAGCGCTTGCCCGGACTACCTTGTGTATCTCTGTCACAAGGCAGTGGTGGCAAGAGTCTTACCCCCAGTTAAGTGGTACTCATCCTCTATCCAATTTCTGGGGTGTCCACAAAGCCCAATATTTATGTGGACCTTTTAAGCGCAGCCAAGTATTTCACATTTCTGGAACATATGCCCCACGTCAAATGAAACAGGACTGGCTTCAGCCCAGGGGTACCCAGTTTGTAACCTCTGTCAGCCAGATAATGGCAGGTTTCACAGAGTTTTAGAGAATATACAATGTATGCAGTTCCTGGCCTACAGCTGCTGCTGCTAAGTCGCTTCAGTTGTTCGACTCTGTGCGACTCCATAGACAGCTGCCCACCAGGCTTCCCCGTCCCTGGGATTCTCCAAGCAAGAATACTGGAGTGGGTTGCCATTTCCTTCTCCAATGCATGAAAATGAAAAGTGAAAGTGAAGTCGCTCAGTCGTGTCAGACTCTTAGCGACCTCATGGACTGCAGCCTACCAGGCTCCTCCGTCCATGTGATTTCCCAGGCAAGAGTACTGGAGTGGGGTGTCATTGCCTTCTATGCCTGGCCTACAGAGTGCACTAAAAACAGTAATAATAATAATAGGCAGTGCTTACACAATGCTTACTATGTGACAGGCAGTTTTCTAAGAACTTTACGCAAATTAACTCATTTAAGGATGTTCTGTGCATGCGCAGTCATTCAGTCTGAGGTATAGTTTTTGTGGGGGGAGCTGGGCCATGCAGCTTGGGGAATCCTAGTTCCCCAATCAGGAATTGGATCCATGCCCCCTACAGTGGAAGGATGGAACCCTGACCAACTGACTGCTAGGGAATGCCCTATGCTATTATAGCCCATTTTATAGATGGGAAAACTGAGGCACACAGCAGGAAAGTCACTAGTGTAAATTCACACAGGTTAACACACTCAGGCTGCCTGGTTAAAATAATAATAGATTAAACATTTCTCCTGTACCACCTTGGGCCTCAGGAGCGAGGGCAAGCTGGCTGATTCCTTTTGGGGAGGGGGAGGGTGAAGCAGATTTGAATAGACTTTTAGCATCACAGAGATCATCATAACTTTTTCTCTTAAAAAAAAAAAAGTTTAGGAACTTCCCTGGTGGTCCAGTGGTCAAGAATCTGCTTTCCAATGCAGGGGATGTAGGTTCAATCCCTGGTTGGGGAACTAAGATCCCACGTGCCTTGGGGCAACGAAGCCTGAGTGCTGGAACTACTATGCCCAGCCATACTCTGCAACAAGAGAACACCCAGAGCTCCAAGGAGACCCAACAAAGCAAAACAAAAAAGGTTTATCCACTTAGCAAAAGGTGAGAGGTGGTACAAATGCTTTGGGGACCTGTCCAGAGTTTCTGGGCTAAAAGAAATGGCCCAGCAACCAGCAAATAAGGGTGCACATGATTGTCCTTCCTGCACCCTGCACCCTGGTTCAGGCTCCACCTGCTGGGAGCTATGGTCCCCAGTGTATCCCCATCTGCCGTTCCCTAGGCCAGAAATTCAGACAAACGTCCAGGCTATTACACACAGCACAGCACAGGGTAAACAGGCTTCTATTCTAGCCCTTGTTGTTATCATGAAGCACTATAAAAATATCATTGTAATTAGTAAATGTATAATTATCCATCGAGGTCTCTACTATTAGAAAACCCGCACCAAGAGGGCAGGGTGTCTATCTGCCTTGTCCACAACCGCAGCCCAGGGACTGCCACAGAGCAAGTGTTCAGAAACTGAACACTGAATGACTGATCAGATGGACGGATGGATGAGTGGGTAGAGGGATAAATGGATGAGTGATATGTATTTAGATGGATGGGTGTACAGGTGGATGGGTGGGTGAATAAATGGGTAGATGGGAGGATGTATAGGTAAGTGACAGAGAAGGCAATGGCACCCAACTCCAGCACTCTTGCCTGGAAAATCCCACGGACAGAGGAGCCTGGTAGGCTGCAGGCCATGGGGTCGCTAAGAGTCAGGCACAACTGAGCAACTTCACTTTCGCTTTTCACTTTCATGCACTGGAGAAGGAAATGGCAACCCACTCCAGTGTTCTTGCCCGGAGAATCCGAGAGACAGTGGGCCCCCGTCTATGGGGTCACACAGAGTCGGACACGACTGAAGCGACTTAGCAGCAGCAGCAGCAGCATAGGTAAGTGTATGGATGGATGGATAGGTAGGTGGGTGGATGGAGAGGTGGATATATAGATGAATGGATTAATGTATAGATAGATGTATAGATGGATGGGTGAGTGGATGGATGGGTGAATAGATGGATGACAGAGGCAGGACACGAACACAGATCTCTAACCTGAGCCTGGTGATCATCAGTGTCTTCCTAGGGAAATCTGGCATTTCATTAATCATGTCCAGCTCTGCCTCAAATAATCTGTCTTTCTTCTTTTTTTAAGACTTCACTTTTGGCTGCCCCATACAACAGGATCTTAGTTCCCCAACCAGGAAATTGAACCCACACCTCCTGCAGTTGAAGTGTGGAGCCTTAACTACTGGACCACCAGTGAAGTCCCACTTTTTTTCTTCTAATTGTAAATATTCACTAGAGAAACTACTGAAAAATATTAAGTCAGCTAAAAATGTTGTATGTAATCTCATCACCCAGAAACAACTAGTATTGCTGTTTTAGCATCTAGCTTTCCACTTAAAAAACAAAATATGTAATTGTTGGGGTTCGGTTTGTAGTGGGTAGGAGTATGTGTGCATACATGTGTGGATTTTTTTCTTACAAAATTGGGGTCCAAATCCATCTCCCAATTTGTTGTCTGATAGTTTAAACTTAATGGAAGAGCGGGAATCTCCCTATCACCCCCAGGAACTAGATGTTTTCCACAAGAAAGTGTGGGCAGGGGACTTCCCTGGTGGTCCAGTGGTTAAGACTCTGCATGGCCACGGCAAGGGGCAAGGGTTCAATCCCTAGTCAGGGAACTAAGATCCCCCATCCCCTGTGTTTCAGCCAACAACAACAAAAAAGGTGTGGGCAGCATCTTCAAGTATTCCAGCCTATGGCAGGGCCCAACAGCTGACCCCCAGCACATCTGTAAATGAGACCCAGGCAAAATGGCAGCAAGAAGGAGCAGAATCAAACCCCAAACGGGAGACATTCCACAGAACAAAGGCCCAGTTTCTCCAACAAATGATGGCAAGATGAAAAAAAGGAAAAGAAAGAGGGGACGGTTATGCTCCAGGGCTCTGTGAAGTTTCTCTGCAAAGGGTCAGACAGTAAATCTCTTAGGTTTTAGGTACAACCATCAGCAACACCTCACAATTATACTAGCTAACGCTTAGATGCCACCTACACAGAGGCAGGATTCTGTTAGAACTGCTTCATGCGTCATAACTCATTTAACCCTCCTGACAACCTAACCAGGTGGGGCTGTTATTATATTATCTGCCTTTCACACACGAGGAAGTGCTGGCCCAGAGAGCTAAAGTCACCGGTGCGAGATCACAAAGCCATCAAGAAATAACTGGAGTTAATGTTCAATCAGGGCCAGGATCTGCTTATTTAATCTAACAGCCCTATGAGGTAGCTGAGGTTTTCACCTGTTTCCTAGATGGAGCAATGGAAGCCCAGAGAGGGTAGGTGAGGTGCCAAAGGTCACATAGTTAGTGGGTTGCAGGAGGGGATTCTAGCTCCAGAGTCTAGGTCCTCAACCCACCCTCCCTGCATAGTGGTTACATTCCCTCTTGCACAGAAAGTCCTGGGGAGGACAAGATGTTCTTTTAGCTTAAACTTTGACTCGAGAATCCATTCACCTTATGCACAAAGGTAGGCTGAAAAGTTCCCCTCCAACCCTGGTAGCATCCCAGGTCACCAGGGTTACTAGATCCTTCTGTATCCTTCCAGAGTTCCTTTAAGCAAACATCAATACACATCCTTATTCTCACCCTTTTTAAACACTAATGCAGGGGTTGGCAAACTGAGCTGCAGGCCAAATCTGGCTTGTCGCCTATTTTCTTTTTAATTTAAGTATTAATTTAAGTACTAAATTTAAGTATATTGGGCCTTCTTGGTGGCTCAGTGGTAAAGAATCTGCCTGCCAAGGCAGGAGACACGAGTTCGATCCCTGGGTTGGGAAGGTCTCCTGTAGAAGGAAATGGCAACCCACTCCAGTATTCTTGCCTGGAAAATTCCATGGACAGAGGAGCCTGGAGGGCTACAGTATGTGGGGGGCAGAGTCGGACATGACTGATCGACTGAGCATGCATGCACATAGCTGATTTATAGTTTCAAGTGCTGTTGCCTATTTGTGTAATTAAAGTTTTATTGGCAGAGAGTCACACTCACTCACCGATGTATTTTCCAAGGCTGCTTTCAGGCACAGCTGAGCAGTTAGACCCTAGGACTGAAAATATTTCCTATTTGGCCCTTTAAGAAAATGTTGGCACAGGACTTCCCGGGCAGTCCAGTGGTTAGGGCCCCTCACTTCCACTGCAGGGTGCATGGGTGCAACCCCTGGCTGGGGAATTAAGATCCCACAAGCTTCACTGTGCAGCCAAAAAAGGAAAGTGCTGATCTTTGGACTAAAAGCAGCAGCCATATCTACTATTCNAAATGGCAACCCACTCCAGTATTCTTGCCTGGAAAATTCCATGGACAGAGGAGCCTGGAGGGCTACAGTATGTGGGGGGCAGAGTCGGACATGACTGATCGACTGAGCATGCATGCACATAGCTGATTTATAGTTTCAAGTGCTGTTGCCTATTTGTGTAATTAAAGTTTTATTGGCAGAGAGTCACACTCACTCACCGATGTATTTTCCAAGGCTGCTTTCAGGCACAGCTGAGCAGTTAGACCCTAGGACTGAAAATATTTCCTATTTGGCCCTTTAAGAAAATGTTGGCACAGGACTTCCCGGGCAGTCCAGTGGTTAGGGCCCCTCACTTCCACTGCAGGGTGCATGGGTGCAACCCCTGGCTGGGGAATTAAGATCCCACAAGCTTCACTGTGCAGCCAAAAAAGGAAAGTGCTGATCTTTGGACTAAAAGCAGCAGCCATATCTACTATTCTGTAGTTTGCTTTTTCCACTTACTCATATATCCACAGGCTGCAGAACATAAAGAATGGCCTGATCCTTTTTCACAGCTACACAGTATTCCCCCATGTGACTCTACTTTATGTGTAGCTGCTTCCCCCACCGTGAGAGACTTGGGAGGCTGCCAAGCTTTCCCTCCTACTGACTGTGCTGTAATCTGATACACCTCTCACTTCCTACATGGGTACAGGTGTTTGTAGGATAAATTCCCAGAAATGGTTTTGCTGAGTTTGGGTTCCCAGGGCAGTAGGGCCGTAAAGGTTATCTGTGGGTAAATCCTCTGGAATTAAATATAGCAGGTGGTATACATGCAGGTATTTTTCTGGGCAGATCTTCAAAGGGCAAAGTATTGGTGACTGTGGTTGGACCTGGGACTCAAGGATAGGGATGGAGGTTTGGTTCTGGGAGGTCCAGGGCCTGTAGCCCAGGTTGGGCACTGACCAAGGTCATCGGCGAGCCTCCGGCCTTCCTCGGTGGGCACAACACGCTCATCCTCCAGGTCACACTTGTTCCCCACGAGGATGACCTGAGCGTTGTCCCAGGAGTAGGTCTTGATCTGCGTGGCCCTATGGAGTTGGAGAGCTGTGTTAGGCCAGAGATTAGGGTTAGGGAGAGAGGGTGAAGGTCAGGGGGTCAGTGGTCAGCAAGCACTCACCAGTCCTGCACGGCAGCAAAGGACTCCTGGTTGGCAACATCATACATGAGCAGGAAGCCCATGGCTCCGCGGTAGTAGGCTGTGGTAATGGTTCGGTAGCGCTCTTGGCCGGCCGTGTCCTGGGCACACAGTAGGGTCAGGCATCTAGAAGCCACCCGGTTCCCCACCCTACCTCTCCAGGTGGGCACCCCAGCCTCACAGCCCCAGTCTGATGACTAGGACATGGACCTGCCCTCACAGCGCTCGATTTAATGGGGAGAAATATGGGCCTGTTCTAGTCTGATGAAGGGGACGTGTATCCTGTCCTTGAGGGGTTTCCAGTCTGAGGGGTCGGTGGCCTCTCAAAGACTTATAAGCTCTCTATGACCTCATCTCCAAGAACCAACTTGACCAGAGAGTACCACCTTGATGCAGACAGTCTGATGCTCGTTACCATGACAATCATTACCAGCAGGTGCTTTGGGAGCGCGAGCATGACTCTGAAGAAGCTCAGTGGGAGCCTCTAGGCCTGTTCCAACAGGGTACCCAAACCTCTTCCCCATTCGTCACCAGATCTTCTAATCCAGCTTGGGTTAGTACTGTTTCCCGTTCAGACCCTAGAGGGCAGGGTAAATCCCCCTCATCCTGATGGATTCACTTCATGGATAATATCCCTGCTACTCTTCATACCTATCCAAGCCCTCTCCCCGACTCTGGATCACTGTTCCCCACCCGAGACCCCTCCCCACAGCCCTACACCCTTGCCTGAGCTTCCCCAGAGGAACCCCAGCCCGTCTGGGCTGGCAGACCCATAGACTGCCGCCTGGCCCACCCAGATCTGCAGCTTGATCCTCTTGTCATGGCGGTAGACTGTCTTGACCTTAAAGTCAATGCCCACGGTGCTGACAAAGGCTGGCGTGAAGGAGTCGTCAGCATATCGGAACAGGAAGGACGTCTTGCCCACGCTGCTGTTGCCAATGAGCAGCAGCTTGAACATGTAGTCGAAGTTCTGGTCCGCTGCATCCCGCTGGCCTGTCGGGGGGTCTCCAGCTGATGCCATCTTGGCAGGGAGCCTCCTGGGATGGGGAGAGCTGGAGCCCTGCAGGGAAAAAAACACCGGGAATGGCCCCAGTGTCTACACTGGTTGTTGTTGTTGTTTTAGTCACTAAGTCTTGTCCAACTCTGCGACTCCATGGATGGTAGCCTGCCAGGCTCCTTTGTCCATGGGATTTTCCAGGCAAGAATACCAGAGTGGGTTGCCATTTCCTCCTCCAGGGAATCTTCCTAACCCCAGGTCTCTTGCATCAGCAGGCAGTTTCTTTACCACAAAGCCACCTGGGAAGCCCATACACCAGACCTGGGCTCAAATCCTGGCTCTGCCACTTGGAAGTCAAGTGATCCTGGATGCGTCACTTGCCCTTGTGGGGCCTCAGCGTCCTTGCCTAGAAAATGGGGATGTTTGCCAAATGCAAGGGTCCAGGTTGGGGGTGCCTCATTGGGCTGCTGAGGAACCAGAACCTTTGGAAGGTGCAGATGTGGACTTTGCCCCAGGGCGAGAAGCTGGCGTGGCCCAAGTGTGAGCTGGGGGTAGCTGGGGCTGTCAGCTGGATAAAGCCCCCCCCCCACCCCGGCTCCAGCCCTGCCACCACCCAGGGCCTGGGTGTTGACTTTGGCAGGTGTTAGCAACCCGCCTGCCCCTACCCAGGCCAACTTTAAGTCCTTCCCTGAAGCCCATGGGGAGGGGGCTTTCAGTGGATAAACCCCAGGGTTTAACGCCCAGTTCTACCCCCAAATGGGTCCTGCCACCTTCTGTTTGTCAAAGGGGCTGGGCCCATCTGCCTCCCAGGAAAGCTGACTCACCCCAGCCCAGGGTCAGCCCCCAGAGGCCAGAAGGATGGTCTTCCAATCCAAGGAAACCACCCACCCCAGCCACCACCCTGACCACCTGGATGGGCCTTTCCTGTCAATCTGTCCCCACAGATAAGGCTGCTTCATCTGGGGCCGTGCACCCCCTCAGTCACTGCAGAGGCCTATTTTCCTAGCTGTTGCGGCTGCTCGCTGAGCCTCAAAGGGAGGCTCCAGAAGGCCTGGGTGAATGGAGGGTAACCAGCAGAGGCACCCCTGGCAAAGCCATTTCTTAACTACCCCCTGGAGCTTTTATCCACGTTAAAAAGGAGGACCCAGCCGGCCCTCCTTTCCTGCCCAGCCCTCTGCCCCACCCCGTGTTCCGGGAGAACGAGTTCGAGGAGGGGAAGGGAAGAGGCAGGAAGCCTTTCCCCATGCTAGGGAGGGCAGCCAGGATGGGGCCCCAACTCCGCCCCACCCTCAGCCCACCTGTCAGCCGGTCCCACCTCTTATCTGACCATCTGGCGACTCTCCCTCAGGCATGAGTTAAGGGACCCCGGAGGGCTCGGTCCTGTCCCCCTCGTCACCTGATGTGGGGCGCCCCAGTCAGTGCAGGGGAGCTCCGAGCTTCCTCCCATCACCATATGGTCACATCTCTTGTCCCCAGCTGGGCTTTCTGCCCCGCCCGCGCCCCATTAACGCTCCCGATGAGCCCAGCTGGGTAGGGGCGAGGGAAGAGGCGTCTCCCGCCGCCTGCCTTTGTTCCCCAGGCCCCCAGCCCTCCCCCGCTAAGCCCCAGTCCCCCCCTGGAGACCTGCTGGGACGCGGAGGCGCGGGCTGGAGTGCTCTCCCTCCGAGGGAGTCACTTCGCGTAGGGGGGGACGCTGGCCGCGAGGGTTCTGCCTCCGAACTCTCGGCGACCTGGCCCAGGTTGCGACCCAGACCCCGCAGCCGCAGACGCCGCCGCCGCCGCAGCTGCCAGCAGCCACCCGGATCCCGCGCCGGCCCCGCCCCTAAGCAGGAGGATGGGCCGCTCCTGGGGAAGGGCGGGGAGGAACCTGGGCGGGGCTTGTTAGGCTGGGCGGGGGCAGAGTGGGGCAGGGGAGGGGCTGGAAGTATCTCCAAGCGCGCAGCTGTCTGTTCCCTATCAATAAACATTTCATTTTAACCAACCAGACGTGGAGTTCCCACATGTGCACAGCAGCTAAGAGCACGGACTCTGGAGCCAGGTTCCAATCTCAGCTCCACCATTTCCAGTCCTTGTCGCTTTGGACATGTTAACTTCCCCGGGACTCATTTTCCCTATCCATCATGTGGTCGGTCGTTAACAAGGGTCCCCACTTCACAGGATTGGGTAAGGGTTCTGATATGAGTTTGCTGTTTGTAAAGTGCAGCGCCTGACCCTAAACTGGGCTAGACACCTTTCCCAAATACCCTGAAGAGTTAACCCCCTCCTTTTACAGATAAAGAAATTGGAAATCGAGAGGGGCAGGCCCCGGCCTGAGGCCACAAAATTTGACATCCAGGCCCAACTGTGTTTTTTTTCTTCAGGCCAATAGCAGAGAATCTGCATTTATAATAGCTCAGGCTTAGGATTTCCCTGGCGGCCAGGTATTTAAGACTCCATGCTTCCACTTCAGGGGGCATGGGTTTGATCCCCTGCTCATGAGGCCAAAAAAACTTTAAAACCAAAAATTTTTAAAGTTCAGGCTTTGCTGGGGTCCTAATTCAAACAACTGCACCTGAAGCCACTTGCTGAACTTCACCGAGCCCCCACTGCTTCTTGGGAACAATGTTAGCCACCTCCAAGGGCTACTTTGGATGAACTGAGATGTGTGTCAGTCAGGAAGTGCTGGTATATACTCAGTAAACAAGCAGCCCCACAGTCACCATGGCACCCAACATCCAAGGTTTGCTTCGTTTTTTCAGACTGGAGAAAAATTGCTTTATGATGTTGTGTTGGTTTCTGCCATACAACACCCCAAATCAGTCATAGTTATATACATCACCTCCCTCTTGCGCCTCCCTCCCCTCCCTCAGTCCACCCCTCTAGGTTATCACAGAGTGCCAAGATGAGCTCCCTGTGTTATACAGCAACTTTTCACCAGCTATCTATTTTATGCATGGTAGTGTATATAGGTTAGTGCTACCTTCTCCCTTTGTCCCACTCTTTCCTTCCCTAAGTGTGTTCACAAGTCCCTTATATCCAAGGTTTGCTTCTCACTCACACTGATCATTGCAAACAGAGGAATATGTGGTGAATCAGGCACTGGCTTGTATACTTCTTCTCGAAACTGACTTTGCTCACATTTCATTGGCCCAAGCAAGTCACATAGCCATTCCCAATGTCAATGAGATGAAAAAATACAATTGTTCTCTAGGGATCAGAACCAGATACCATTACCATAATACATCATGTGTGTAATGGTTAGCACCATGCCTGGCACACAGTAGATGCTCAACAAATGGCATCATTGTAGGATGAGTTTAGAGGCTGCAACATCCTACATTCTGAATTAGTATGCCACGTGAATGGGAAAATGGAATCCCTCAGCTCTACCCTTGCCTACAAGGGCTTCCCTCGTGGCTCAGTGGTAAAGAGTCCACCTACCAAGGCAGGAGACGGAGGTTTGATCCCTGAGTTGAGAAGATGCCCTGGAGAAGGAAATGACAACCCCCTCCAGCATTCTTTGCCTGGGAAATCCCATGGACAGAGGAGCCTGATAGGCTATAGTCTATGGGTCGCAAAAGAGTAGGACAAGACTGAGTGCCTGCCCCTCCCCTTCTCTGCTTCCCAGTTGGAGAAAGATAAAGGCAGTCATTTCCAAAAAAGCGTTTATTGACATCCGGGGCCCCAGCAGAGACAGAGAGTCAGTGGGAGTTAGAGGTTGTGGAGGGCCAGGGCAAGGCCTGCCAGATGAAGCCCATTGCTCAGGAGGCAGCCCAGATTGCAAAGGGAGGACAGGCCGTGGTAGCGGAAGAACTGCTGGCGGAGGGCGCTGTACTTGGGGTCCTGACCCCGCAGCTGGCAGTAGGGGTCCGAGCCCTGGTGACTGCCCGGCACCTCCCCGCCCAGGCCCCGCTCCTTCTCCACAGTCTGCAGGGCCCACATAGCAGCCGTGGTGCGGGACTCCAGCCAGCGGGCATTGATGGTGGCCAGTGTGAGGCTCAGGAGCAGCAAGAAGAGCTGGTGGGGCAGCGGGAGGACAAGGTGAGCCACGCTTGGGAGACAGGAGGGGCCCCAGGACATGTCCTTGTGCATCCTCAAAGGCCAGAGGGGAATGGGAGACAGGATCGGGTCAAAGCCAGGTCTCCTCACTCCATCCCCAAACCCAAACAGAGCTCCAGCTCTCATACCCTGAGACCCGCAGTTCCTAAGAAAAGGCTCCACCACTGTCTCCTCTCTCTCCCAAATTCCTGAGCTGCTTCTCTTCTGATACACTGACTGGAACTTTCCAGAACACAGCCTGTCTCCTACCCAATTCTTCCCCAGAACTGAGGATGGGCAGAGCCTCTCTTCCCTGAGTTGGGACAGAGCACCATGGTAACTGTCCCCTCATTTCCCTGAAAGAGCTTAAGACAGGGCCTATCTCCTTTGTGGCCCCAGCCTAGTCCCTAGAAGCTGACATTGGGCCCACAGGAAAAGAATTAAAAGTCCTCGAAGTTCCAGTTACCCATAATCCCTCATGTGTCTGTGAGGTTATCGAAACCCCTTTCAGGCCTTACCTGCCCACATCTGAGGGACAGAATGGGGTCGGGGGAGGGCAGGATAAAGAAACATGAGACGCAGAGATGGCTCCTTGCCTTGTAGCTGAGCAAAACGTGTGGATGGGGGTCGTTGCTGCCGTTGTTTAGCCGCTAAGTCGTGTCCAACTCTTTTGCGACCCCATGGACTATAGCCCACCAGGCTCCTCTGTCCATGGGATTTCCCAGGCAAGAATATTGGAGTGGAGTGCCATTTCCTTCTCTGGGGATGGGGGTGGGAGACTGTAAATCCCCAGTCAGGCTAGTTTTTAAACAATGAGCTGGGGTCAGTGCCTCAACCCAGCTGAGTCACCACAGCTTGGCTGCAGGCCCAGTCAGGGGGAGGAGAGGGAGCAATAGCCAGCAGACAGACACTGGAGGAATAGACAGGGCTGCTGGGGATGGTTGTGCAGGCTGTGCACTGCTCAAGGGTATCCAAAGCCCAACTCTGTGTACACCAGGAAGCCGGGGTGGTTTGGGGGGTCTTGTTTTAATTGTCATAAAGGTGTCATAGGTGCTCATGTGGTCCTGGGAATGAATATCCAGAGGGTAGTGGAGCCCAAGCCCGCATACCTGGCTGGCCTCCCAGAATGTGAGCTGAGCCCAGACACACTGTGAAGCCAAGATGCAGAGGTTGACGAAGGCACAGCCCATGGAGATGTGAAAGTAGAAAGGGAAGAGTTTGCTCTGTACCAGACCGAAGGTATGTCGGGGAAGGCCTCGGAAAAGCACAAAGCCTGTGGGGTGCAGGGGACCAGTGTTAGGACACGTCCAAGGACCCTCTCTCATCCCTATCCCCACCACGGGCATCCATGATGTCCAGGCCGACGATCCCTACCTGAGATGAAGGTCACCCACATTTGCATGCCCCAGGCCCCTGACAAGACCAGGAGATGGACCACTTTAGTCAAGCTTCCTGGATTCCCGCCTTCCTCCATCTTTCAGGCCTGAGAAGGAGGCACCAGGTAAGTCAGAGCTTTATCTTTGCCCTGTGGCCTTCAGACCCTGTGAGTCTGCACAAGGCCAGGGTCATGGTCTATCCAGCAGAGATACCGGGATAACAGCCCAGGAATGGGGTGGGGAAGACCCAAAACAGAGTTGTGACATCCCCGACCCTATCTCTCCAAATGTCAGCCCCCAAGATCTTAGGGTCTCTGGACCCCAACATTCATGCCACCTCTGAGACCCCCAAATTTCAGCTCCAGCAGCTCAAGCNCTCCATGGACTATAGCCCGCCAGGCTCCTCTGCCCAGAGCCATACCTGTTCTTAATAATACCGGGTAGTGACGAGTGCAGGATAAGAAAAAAATGAGGGTAAGGGGTTGGTGAACAGAAGAATATTCGATCCCTCTGAGTTGCTTCACGCTGGAACCAGAGGTCTAGTGGGTGAGAGCCTCGTCCAGGGGAGTATACAAGGAAGCAGGGCTGCTCTAACTGGAAGCCCGGCTTCCTATGCTGAATCTGTCCCTTTCCTTTTTCCCTTTCTAGAAGATCCGCTTCCAGTACCCACCCTCAACCCGTGAGCTCCTCCAGCTTCTGTGCTCTGCCCATGAGGCCCGTGGACCAGCCCCCTCACTCTTGCTGCTTGATGGCCTGGAGGAGTACCTAGTAGAAAACCCTGGGTCCCAGGAAGCCGCCTACCTGGCTGCCCTGCTTCTGGACACAGCTGTCCACTTCAGCCACCGGGTTGGGCCTGGCCGGGGCTGTGGGCTCATTGTGGCCCTCCAGACCCAGGAGGAAGGAGGAGACAGTGGAAATGCTCTGCAGCTGGCACTGCTTAAGAGGTATTTCCCTGCCCAGTGCTGGCTGCAGCCGGATGCAGCAGGCCCAGGACGGTGCTGCCTACGAGCCTCCCTGGAGCCAGGTGGGCTGGGCCCCAGGGAAGAATGGTGGGTGACTTTTCAACCAGATGGAGAGATGACAATCACCCGATGGCCCACCCAGGTGGTTGACACCAGCTCGCACAAGGGTTCAAGCTCTGGAGGCCAACTGTGAGGTTTGGAGTATGACAACTTCNCTACGAGCCTCCCTGGAGCCAGGTGGGCTGGGCCCCAGGGAAGAATGGTGGGTGACTTTTCAACCAGATGGAGAGATGACAATCACCCGATGGCCCACCCAGGTGGTTGACACCAGCTCGCACAAGGGTTCAAGCTCTGGAGGCCAACTGTGAGGTTTGGAGTATGACAACTTCTCTATGCCTGTTTCCCTATCTGGAACACCTACTTCAGTTCAGTTTAGTTCAGTCGCTCAGTCATGTCCGATTCTTTGCGACCCCATGAACTGCAGTACACCAGGCCTCCTTGTCCATCATCAACTCCCGGAGTTTACCCAAGACAGATGCAAATTCAAAGACCTTAAGATTATAAAGCGCTTTTTCTCTCATAAATATACCATTATCCTGTATATATTGTGCCCAGCCAACATATTGTTTAATTTTTCTGTTTTGAATTTTATAAAGAAGAATTCATGATAAATGTAATCTGGAACTTCCCACTCAACACTGGTACTAAGATTCGGCCACATTTTCATTCATTCCTTTTTCCATACTGCATGTAATTCCATGAGTGACTATACCCTAAATTAGGTATGATCAGATTGACTTATTTACTACTATTAACACTCGTACACATATCCTGGTCCATGTGTGTGAGGGGTTTTTGGGTACATATCTAAAAGTGGAATTGCTGGAATAGAAGGTATGCCTTCCTAGGTTATGTCAAACTTTTAAAAAGCAGTTAAGCTGAAACTTCCAATGAGCCACTTGATTGACCTTTGGTGTCATCAGAGTGCTTTCTTAGAACCAGATTTGGAATAAAGCCTTAGGAATTAATGTTAGTATTATTATTAGTGGCAGAGACTAGCTAGCTGCTCATTAAACAGCTCTTCTCTTCTGGGTACACAGCTGAACTTCATTTCCCAGCTGTCCATGGGTCTTACTAGGGTCACATGACCATTTCTAGCCAGCAGAATTTGTGAAGAAGACGTGGTGCCCACCTCCAGGCTACATCCCTAAAGTGGCCTACAAAAATTTTCTGCTGTCTCTCTCTTGTTGGCTGGAAGGATGCAGAGGGTCCATCTGAAGACCCCAGAGTACCCCTAGGAGATGGTTAAGCTACAGCCTGAGTTTCTGACTCATCCCAGGGATAAGAAAGCTAACCATCTATTTGAATTGCATGAGAGAAAGTGCTTCCCTGGTGACTCAGCTGGTAAAGAACCTGCCTGCAATGTAGGAGGCCTGGGTTCAATCCCTTGGTCGAGAAGACCCCCTAGAGAAGGGAATGGGTTATTGTTAGGGNGTTTCTGACTCATCCCAGGGATAAGAAAGCTAACCATCTATTTGAATTGCATGAGAGAAAGTGCTTCCCTGGTGACTCAGCTGGTAAAGAACCTGCCTGCAATGTAGGAGGCCTGGGTTCAATCCCTTGGTCGAGAAGACCCCCTAGAGAAGGGAATGGGTTATTGTTAGGGCAGCTAGCATAACTTATACTCACCAATTCATTCTGTTATTCAGATTGTCAGGTCAGAATTTTAGACTCCAGACTTTTTGCTGGTTCTCCTATGGCCTAGGCCCAGGGAAAAGATGGGGCTTACAGGTATTTATAGAAGTCACGACAGGAAACTTGTATATATTTATATATAAAGTATATATATATATATTTGTCTATCTACACACAAAAAAACTGTACATTTAAAAATACTGCAAGGCTGTGACTTTCTGAGCAGGATGAATTGAGCAGAAAGCCAAAGTCAGCAGGCCTCACTGACCCTGCTGGATAAACCTTGGACGTGAAGTAGCAGTGGGGTCATTCAGGGTCTCTGTGCCTCTGAGGGCTGGAATCCTAGGAGCAGGCCACGTAGCTCGGGGGTGAAGGCTTGGGGGCTGGGATGAGGCTGTTCTCATAAGGGTTGGAGTAGGGACCATTGGATGAACCCCCCTGGGCTTCCTGGGAACCCCCTGAGCTGTAGTCAGTTGAGATGCCAGAGTCAGACACCACGAGGTAGAGGTACTTTAGGTGGGGTGGGGTGGGGAGCAGCTCAGGGGGCAGTGCCCTTGGGCGCAAGAGCTGGGAGCTGGGGTCAAGAATGGTGTACTCAAAGCTGGCAGCAGAGGCCCCCTCCGGCCCAGGCTTCAGGGCCAAAGTGGATGTGCAGGAGGATGCTTCTGAGGCTTCATCCATGGTCGCTGTGTCCATATCGCCACCAGGCTGCAGGAGGTCCTTGCTTGGCGGACTCTGGGGCAGCAACCACTTGTCCAGCACCAGGTAGCTGTCTTGGGCATGCTTGCTGCCTACTGGCTCCAGGAGGGGCCCCCCATCATCTGCCCCAGGTTCCACTGCCTGCGTCACCCCCCAGCAGCACTCAGAGAGGACTTCCAGGGGGGCAGGTGGGTCCTCTGGGAAGGGGTTGCTGGGGCTCCACCACAGACAGCCATCAGTCTGGTACAGCCACAGCTGGGGAAACAGCACCAGCTTGCTCAGAGACTTGGAGTTCGGCCACAGGAGCAGGGAAGCCCCAGGCCTGGAAGGAACAGCCAGGCCGCCTACCTGGAAATTACCCTTGTGGGTGGTGAAGAGGCCTTCAAACTCGCTCTCAGGGCTTGGGATGCCAGGCCAGATCTTCTGCTTCAGAGTCCTGGTGAAACCAAAACAAACAGATACCTGGGCATGTGTCAGAACATTCACCAACACCCCCTCAGCAGCATCCATGGGGCAAAGATCCTCCTAGTCCCCTGTGGTCATGTTGAAGGCAGAGGAGTGCATGGGACTGAGGAACAGGGGTTCTGCCAAAGCATCGGCAAGGCCCTACAGAAGGGCAATGGGAACAGGGTTTTGCAGGATACATGGTCCCTCTAAAACCCACCCAGGCTTGTCTGACGGTCCATTATGCTACTTTCCTCCTCACTCTTTTCCATGGTTCTCCAGTGCATTCGGGCTAAAGTCCAAACTCCTCCCTACAGAAGACCCTACATGATCTAATCCCTGTTACCTCCCTCATCCGCCCCACCCCACCTTACACACTCTGCTCTAGGCACACAGCTTTTCTTGCAGCTGCTTCAATGTTCCAAGCTCATTCCCGTCTCAGGACCTTTGCACTTGCTGCTTTTCGTTTCCTGCTTTTCATGTGGCGGCCTCTTTCCCAGGATTCAGGTTTCTGCTCTGATGTCACCTCCTCTCACCTATCTATTCTGTCATGTCCCCATGTGCATGCATGCTAAGTCGCTTCAGTCATGTCTGACTCTTTGTGACCTTACGGACTGTAGCCCACCAGGCTCCTCTGTCCATGGGACTCTCCAGGGAAGAATACTGGGGTGGATTGCCATACACTCTTCCAGGGGATCAGCCCAACCCAGGGATCGAACCTGAGACTCTCATGTCTCCTGCACTGGCAGGGGAGTTCCTTACCACTAGTGCCACCTGGGAAGCCTGATATTTCTGCTATCTCTCATCACAATTTATAATCAAATATCTGTTGGTTTCCTTATTTGTTGTGTGACTCAGCTATGAGATCCACAAGAGTAGAGACACATCTGGTTGGTTCTGCTCTTTCTTCCAAGTGCCTAGCACATAGCTGGCACTCAGTATTTCCCAATTAAGTAAATAAACAAGGCTTTGAAAGAACTAGGAGATTGCTTGGCAGGCACGGCAAGAAGGACATTCCTGGCAGAAGGAACAGTGTATCCCAAGGCTTGGGGGTGTGAAAACACATAGTATGTAATTGGGTTACAAAAACTGAATTACAAAAACCTCAGGATGGCTGGTCATGTCATAAAATACCTAAGGAGCTTGACAAAGGGTGAGAGGCATTTGGGGCTAAATCGTTTCATGAAGCCCATTTGGTTGGTTTTACAGAAGTTGATGAAACCGGGAAAAAAGTATTCACAAAGAAGGGCTTCCCCGGTGGCTCAATGTTAAAGAATCCGCCTAAAAGGCAGGAGATGCAGTTAGACGCAGGTTCCATCCCTGGGTCGGAAAGATCCAGGAGGAGGGCATGGCCACCCACTCCAGTCTTCTTGCCTGGAGAATCCCAGGGACAGAGGAGCCTGGTGGGCTACAGTCCATGGGGTCGCAAAGAGTCGTACACGACTGAAATGACTTAGCATAGCACGCACGCCCATTCACAAGGGAATCCAAGAAGGATTAGACACTGAGGTAGGAGAAAAACCCAAAAAGTATGCCCAAGAGCAGAGAATTTTAAATAAGAATCTGAGTGTGACCTGGCTTGCATCCCGACCCTGCCACCGACTCTTCATTGTGTAACCCTGGGCAAGTTCCTGCCCGTCTCTAAGCCTAGCTTTTCACAGGGAAAGGGGAAAGTTAGTGGAGGGGAGTCTGAGCCAGATGCCGAGTGGGGCGCTCACCGGCGGTGGGAGAGCAGGGCTAGCACGGCCAGCAGCAGTAGAATGAGCACGAGGACAAGGGAGAGCGTCAGGATGAGAGGGTCCAAGTCTGGGGGAGCAGGGAAGAGATCAGGGCGGTGAACTTGGCCCCCATGCTCCGCCCAGCCCCTCCTACCTCCCTTGCCTGGGGCCTCACCACTAGCCGTCAGCAGTGACGCAGGCTCGGACCAGGCGCTCCAGAAGCCACCGAAGCTGGGCTCGGCCATACGCGCGCGTACCATGAAGGTGTAGCGCGTTCCGCCCCGCAGGTTGCTCAGCAAGCACTCTGTGCGGCCGTCGAGGATCTCCGCCTGTAGGCGGGGCCCGGGTGAGGGGTGTGGCCAATAGGGGCAGGGTGAGAAAAGGAGGGCATGTGGGGGTGGACTCTGAGGGAGCCAGCCAATCAGAAAAAGGAAGAACAGAAACCAAGCATGGGGAGGCGGGCAATGAAAGTAGGAGGCGGGGCCCAGGAAGGCTTGGGGTCAATCAGGATGGGGCCCTGGGTAGAAACGGGCGCACTCCGGCTATTTAACAGCTGGGCCTGCGAACGGACAAGCCGGGCACTGGAGCGGTCTAGGGTTCCGGGCAAGAGTTAAGAAAGGTTGAGTCCAGGTGGGCTGGGAAAAGGGGATCATTGGGAAAGGGGACAAATCAGTGGACGTGGAGATGTCTTGGGCAGGGCGTGGAAGGGACGAGGCCAAGGGAGCGGGGCCCTAGTGACAGTCTGGGTGAGACTTAGAGGGCCTGTCTAGTCTGGAGCTCTTTCGGGCTAGGTTATAGGGGCGAGCCTCACCCTCTGTGCGCCCCCTGCGGCGTTCTCTGCCGAGATGTTCACCTCATAGCGGATAAGGCTCGCCATGGGTGCCCCAGGCGGCGGGAGCCAGCGCAGTACCACGTGGCCGCCCTCATCGGCCCGCCGAGCCACAAGCCTGGCGGGAGGGTCTAGGAGCACTGCAGAGAGGGGTTTGCTTAGGTGGGCGGAAACTGGGACTCCCTCCCGACCAATCCCCCGTTTCCAGCTCACTTACCCACTTCGTTGACGTGAATGGTGCGGCGGTACCGTGAAGCGCCCGAGGAGGCCGCAGTGACGTGCAGCTCTAGGGGTACGAAGCTCGACGTGTCGGCTGTAGGCAGCGAGCACCAGAAACGCACCAAGCCGCGGGCGGTGGGCGCCTGATGCAGGCGGCATGGCTTCCACGGCTCACCCCTGTTCAACCAGGAACCAGCGAGGGTAGGGGGATCAAGTTTGGAGGTTTCGCGAGGACCGAGGCCGCGTTTCTGGATACCACCACCAGGGGGCGTCCCAGCTCCGACGTACGCGACGCCTTAGGTCCTGCTTTGGAGCGGTATTGTTCCTGCCCTGAAGTTTGCGGTTGCCCTCCAGCAGTGATCACGGGAGTGTTCCAGACCCGACCACTAGGGTGCACGTCAGCCCTGACTCCGTGGGCTTCCCACAAGTGCCCACCAGCAGAGATGCCAGCCGGTCCCTGGCACCAGGAAACATCCCAAGATGCGAGCTCCTGGGAAGTCTGCCCGGCCCGCCCGCCCCCTGCACCTGTGGGGCGCTCCACCTGACCCTGCCTCGTCCAACTCACTCGAGCTGGTAAGAGAAGCTGTAGTTGTCCGGGCCGACGCCGGCGGTGGCCGCTTCCTCCCAGAAACACACCAAGTCCTCCAAGCGCTCGGTGAAGCACAGAAACTCGTCAGGCTCGCGGGCTGTCAGTAGGGCAGCTGAGGATGGGGATCAGGGGAGGGGGTCAAGGGACCCGAGCCCCTTTCTCGAGCCACAGCATCCTTCCCTCCCTTCTGCCGCCTGTGCGGACCGATAAGAAAAAAAGCCCCGCCCCCGTTCTTCCAGCGGGGCCCTTCAAAGGGTCCGCCGAAGTAGTGCCCCCAAACTTCCAAGCGTAGGTTGCGTGTCTTATTGTCTCCCTCCAACACACACGCCGCCCACCCACGACCGGCTTTGCTGAGCGCAGCATTCAAGGCCTCCGCCTCCCGCTGCCGGCCCCGCCCCAGCCTAGGGACTTGCGTGCGGGTGAGTGTGTGTGCAGGAGGCGGGGTCCCCTATCTACCCCGGCAGGCTCCCGGCGGCCCGATAGCGCCAACCGTGCCCCCGTTCCCCTCCCTCAACCCCGCGGACCCAGGGATCTGGCGCCTGCATGCCAACCGTGTTTACAGTCGCCTGGGGCTCGGCCCCTCTGACTCGGACTCGGGTTTTACCCTCCCTCCCCGCTTGGAGGGTCGGCTAGATCCCCTTAGCTCACCGATTCTAGAATACATAACTCTAGACTATAGCACCACCCTTGCCCCACTTAGCGTTTAGCACGTCCCAAGTTCGTTGAAGAGATAAAGCAGGACTCTTATGCCCCTTTCTAGCTTCTCCCTCCAGAATCTAATCTGGGGATATAGACCCCAGCATGCCATATGAGATCCCAGTCTAGGGATTGCGACACCATCTTGGGCCCCAGGTCACAGACTCAGAATGAGAACCTGGGTGGCCCCAAGGATCCGGGCAGGAAGTTCGGGGCCCAATATTGCCCTCCAAGATCCAGTTCTGGGGTCCACACTGAACTCCACCCTTACCTTTGTTTTCAAACTTGGGGTCCGTTGGATTGGGTAGGGGAGCCCAGGCTACCCCAGCGAGCAAGAGGCAGAGGAAGCCAATTCCAGGACGGAGGGATGCCAGGAGATGATACATAATGTAGCCCCTGCCGCCGGGGGCCAAGGGCTCCTGCCCCACCCCCCACAACTTCTTCCGCCCCTGGCACAGGCCACAGCTGGGTCAGCAGCTGCCTCCGCCGGACACAGCTGACCAGGCCTTCCCGGCCAGGCGCCTCCAAGTGGCAGCTCCCCCGAGGGGGCGGGACCAGCAGGCAGCCCGAGCTGAGATAAGAGGGAGGCAGCCGCCCTGTGGGCCCTGGCTACAGAGAGCAGGGGCCCTGGGCTCCGCACCCCCTTGGGTGTGGAGGGAAGGACTGTTCTGCTTTCTTCCTCAGACACACTTTCTCGCTGTGCGATCCTGGACGGGTTACTTACCTTATCTAAGCTTCAGCTTTTTAATCTATAAAACCCGACTTCGCACATAGCAAGCATTCAAAAAATGTAAACTACAACTACTGATATTATCGTACTAATCAACATCTCTTACCAGTCCGGGTAGGAATATAATAAGCCTAATAGTAGCCGTTGAATGTTTGCACCATGTTGGGAAGTACTGCCAGATAGTAAGTACGAAAGAGCCTGAGTATGTAAAAATTACATGTATTCTAGAATGCGAGATTTTATTTGTGATTCGGGGGGCATTTTCTGCTTACATTTGTATACTCTTGGGATTTTATTTTACAAGGAACGTGCAGTTCTTTCAATAATCTGTAAAGTATAGAACAAATCATAAAAGCTGTTCTCTCAGGCTGAGCTTCAACTGGGGTAAACACCCTCCGCCCCAAAGAGATGCATGCCTGGGGAAGCAGGGGATACCTACTTTATTGCGTCAGCCAGCCCCAGATTAGCCAATTAGAGAGCTCCATTCCCTGGAGCATGGTAATTGGTTCAGGGGTGGCATGTGACCCAAGGGGATCCAATGAGCTTCCATTCTGGGACTTTCCCTGGAGTAGCTAGGAAAGGAGGTGCCGCTTTCTATTGGATGACGAGGTAGGCAGATGGGGTAGCCAGAGACATCTTTGTCATTACGAGGAAAAAAATTGGCTAATGGTGAAACTAAGGTGAGCTTCTGCACTGTCTGTTCCCTCCACTTGCAAGGTTCTTCCTCTAAATGTACATGCGGCTCGCTTTCAGTTTACTCAAGGCTCTAACTAAATGTCGCTTCCTCAGTGAAGCCCTCCTGGATCACCTGTTTAAAATAGCAACCCTCTCACCGCCCACCCCTGACCCCACACACACGTCATTCCTTAAATGGTTTGGTAGTAGTAGCAGCAGCAGCATTTTGCATTCCCTGTACTTTTTGTATAAATATGTAATATGTATTTGATGTTTTGTTATTGATTCACCACCTTCATTAGTCTGTTTTGTTCATTTCTATATCCCCAGCACCTACAACAGAGCCTAGCATACAATAGGAGGTCAGAAATATTTGTGGAGTAAGATAAGCGAAAAACCAACCTGAGAGGTGTAGGGAGACAGCTGACCTTGTGTTAGCCACTGGAGAAAGCTATTCCTGAGTACTCCTGCAACTTTTTTTTTTTTTTTAACCTCCTGCACTTTTAAAAACAGAAGTAGAGGGATTCCCTGGCTGTCCAGTGGTTAGGACTCCGTGCTTCTGCAGGGGCATGGATTTGATCTCTAGTTATTTAACTTATATGCAGAGTACATCATGAGAAACGCTGGGCTGGAAGAAGCACAAGCTGGAATCAAGATTGCCAGGAGAAATATCAATAACCACAGATATACAGATGACACCACCCTTACGGCAGAGAGTGAAGAGGAACTAAAAAGCCTCTTGATGAAAGTGAAAGAGGAGAGTGAAAAAGTTGGTTTAAAGCTCAACATTCAGAAAACAAAGATCATGGCATCTGGTCTCATCACTTCATGGGAAATAGATGTGGAAACAGTGTCAGACTTTATTTTTCTGGGCTCCAAAATCACTGCAGATGGTGACTGCCGCCATGAAATTAAAAGACGCTTACTCCTTGGAAGGAAAGTTATGACCAATCTAGATAGCATATTCAAAAGCAGAGATATTACGTTGCAAACAAAGGTCCGTCTAGTCAAGGCTATGGTTTTTCCAGCGGTCATGTATGGATGTGAGAGTTGGACTGTGAAGAAAGCTGAGCGCCGAAGAATTGATGCTTTTGAACTGTGGTGTTGGAGAAGACTCTTGAGAGTCCCTTGGACTGCAAGGAGATCCAACCAGTCCATCCTAAAGGAGACCAGTCCTGGGTGTTCATTGGAAGCACTGATGCTGAGGCTGAAACTCCAATACTTTGGCCACCTCATGCGAAGAGTTGACTCATTGGAAAAGACTCTGATGCTGGGAGGGATTGGGGCCAGGAGGAGAAGGGGAGGACAGAGGATGAGATGNGTGTTGCTGCTGCTGCTGCTGCTAAGTCGCTTCAGTCGTGTCCAACTCTGTGCAACCCCATAGACGGCAGCCCACCAGGCTCCCCTGTCCCTGGGATTCTCCAGGCAAGAACACTGGAGTGGGTTGCCATTTCCTTCTCCAATGCATGAAAGTGAAAAGTGAAAGTGAAGTCTCTCAGTCGTGTCTGACTCTTAGCAACCCCATGGAATGTAGCCCACCAGGCTCCTCCGTCCGTGGGATTTTCTAGGCAAGAGTACTGGTGTGGGGTGCCATTGCCTTCTCCGATACATGTGTGTTACCTTTATGCAAATTGGGATAAAGATTTCCATTTCACCAGGAAATCCATTCATGTTCCTTATTAGCCCCTCCCCACCAAAACCATGATGTAGGACCACAGATTAATTTGCCTGTTGACCCCTGTATATTTTTCAACTTAAAACATACTAGCTCTATTTGTATGGGTCACCTTCATGTAGCGATTATTATTATGGTGTTTGAAAGTATGGTTATGTTGTGCTTTGAAACATGTTAATTCTGAAAATTTTGTTTTTCAGAAGAAGAGAAGAAGCCCAAGAAACCTGGTAAGTTATGCGTTTCTGCATCTTTTAGCTCCTTGAGTGCCCAAGTGCAGAAGTAAATGCCAGCATGGAAAGCTGAGCGGTGGGCTGGTGTGTGTTGGGGGCGGGTCTGAGATGGGCACGGGTTCCATGACTCTGACTTGTGCTGGCTGCCGGGTCTGGGCTTCGGGGTGAGGATAAGTGGACGTGCATGAGACCGGTACAATGCATGTTGCCCTGTCTGGACTCTTTTGTGTCACCCTGGCGGTCCAGGTGTGTGTGTGTGGAGGCAGCTCTTGAGAAATAGTGTGGGAGGGATTCCAGTTCGTCAGGTCACTCTGTCGTTTCCCCAACTCATACCTCTCTTCCCTTATCCCAGCCTCTGCCTCACTCAACAAGCCTCTCACCTTTGGATCCTCGGAACACTTAGTGAATCTCAAACAAACTGGCCAGGAGGGTGAGTTCTGGTGGGCCATGGACAGTGGAGTGCCTGCTCTGAATTTGTTTAGAGCAGGAATGAGCAGGAATGGCAAGCAGCACTTTCCATTTTCATGCACTGGACAAGGAAATGGTTTTCTGTTCCTCTCCAGGTGCAGCCAAAGCCCCTGCCGTGCCGCCGACCTCAGCATCTCTCAACGCCAAGGTACTGGAGAACTTCCTAACCAAGTCCAGGCCGGAGCTCCTGGAGTGTGAGTAGCTGCTGCCTGGCTTGTCCTTCCTCTGTCTGGCGTGGTCAGCCTGTCCCCTGGAGGGTGCCCTTACTGCTCCTCTCTGGCTTCCAGCCTGGAAGTAGTGGCAGTTCCTTCCTCCAGGCCAGGCCTCGGGCCACCCATAGCTTCACCCACGGAGCACCCTCTGCTGGTGCTCTCTTCCTTGCAGAGGCAGAAACCTCTCTCTGCAAAGTATGCGCTGGGCCTCCTTTCCCCACAGCCGCTCTGGGCGTGGTTCTGGCGCAGTGGGCGTGGTTCATGTATTGCGGGAGCTGTGGGCGTGGTCCCCCCCCCCCCGTTGCTGGAGCGGTGGGCGTGGTTCTGGTGCAGTGGGCGTGGTTCTGGTGCAGTGGGCGTGGTTCACCCGTTGCTGGAACAGTGGTACCTGGTATCTGGGCCGGCCTCCCTGAAGCTTCCTGGTTGGGAAAAGCCTCTCCTGCCCCGAACCCCCATGACTGATGCCAGGCTGCTGGGGGCGGTGCTGAGCCACATGTCTGTGGAGCCCCCTGCACTCTGTGATACAGCTGTTTAAGCAGGGGAAAGGAGTTCTAAGGACTTAGGATATTCAGAGGACATTTTCCCAGGCCATTAATTTTGCCCTGAGGGAGGCCCAGGACCAGGTGCAAAGAGTCTTTCCCTGAGCCAGGGGGTGGCAGAGAACCCTGCTCTCTAGCTTCCCAAATTCCTAAGCTCACGATTTTTGCTGTCTGCCTAGCCCTCTATTATTGGTCCAGGGTCCTTCGTGAGTAGAAGGGCAGGGAGGGCTGTGCCCTAGGGAGGAAGTGGAGGCTAGGCTTGTGTCCTAATCAGGGATTCTATTCAGGTCATTGCTGTGCTTGGCAGACCTCAGTTGACTGCCCGCTGCCCCCAGTTAAAGTCGAGACCCTTTGGCTTACCACTAGTGGCTTCAGGGGTCCCTATTCTCTCGCTACGGCCTCTGTGTTCCCAGCTGCCCAGCCTGCCCTGTTCCCAGCACGTCCATCATCCTCGTGACTCCATGCTTGCCTTCACTGTCTCTCGTAGCCTTTCTCCCTCCTCTGCTCTCCTGTTTAATTCTTCTCATCTCCCTTTCGCTTGGCTCAGATTCCAGCCCACACGTGAAGTAAGTGTTTCTCTGTGCTCTCCCCTCCCGTGGCCCGTTACCCCATGGCTGTGTCCCTCCAGCAGAGTGCCTGCCCTTTAGTGGAGCATGAAGTCTTCACTGTTGTCGTTATGATGTGCTTGCCTTACTTCTGGGAGTGGGACCTCCACGAGGCCAGGCACCACATCTGGTTCATGGCTGTGTGTCCTGTGTAGAGCCTGGCATAAGCCAGGGGCTCAGTAAATGGTTTTGGGTGGAGGAATAGACAGACAGATGGGTGACTAATAGACACACAGGTGGCTTGATTGGTGGTTAGAGAGGTGGACAAATGTCTGATGAGCTGAACAGAATGAATGGACTGGAAGGGTGGTTGAATGGATGGGTAGAACAAATGAATAAATATTATCAGCTAGAGAAAGGAAGAAAGGTGAGAGCGCCTGGAGCGCCTTGTGATTGACTCCTTGATGCTTCCTTAGATGTGGTTAAAGTTGTCCTGGACTACAACACCGCCCACAGCAAGGTGGCCCTGTCCGAGAACTACACCGTCGCGTCCGTGGCTGACACGTCCCTGAACTACCGGCCGCATCCCCAGAGGTTCACATACTGCTCGCAGGTGCTGGGGCTGCACTGCTACAAGAAAGGGATTCACTACTGGGAAGTGGAGCTGCAGAAGAACAACTTCTGCGGGGTGGGCATCTGCTACGGCAGCATGGAGCGACAGGGCCCCGAGAGCCGGCTTGGCCGCAACAGCGCGTCCTGGTGTGTGGAGTGGTTCAACACCAAGATCTCCGCCTGGCACAACAACGTGGAGAAAACCCTGCCCTCCACCAAGGCCACGCGGGTGGGGGTGCTTCTCAACTGCGATCACGGCTTCGTCCTCTTTGTCGCCGCGACTGACAAGGTCCACTTGTTGTACAAGTACAAGGTGGACTTCACCGAGGCCGTGTACCCCGCCTTCTGGCTCTTCTCCACGGGTGCCACGCTCTCCATCTGTTCCTCCAAGTAGGCTGGCCATGGATGCTCGGCTGGACCGCCCGCATGCTTCCCCAGGTCCCCCGGGAGAGTGCTGCAGGTGGGACCCCCGGGGAGTTGCCCTAGGTCCCCCAGGGCCAAAGGGATGGGATGGGAGCTGCGGAGGGCGGGAGGCTGGGCAGATGGGATGAGAGGNTGTTCCTCCAAGTAGGCTGGCCATGGATGCTCGGCTGGACCGCCCGCATGCTTCCCCAGGTCCCCCGGGAGAGTGCTGCAGGTGGGACCCCCGGGGAGTTGCCCTAGGTCCCCCAGGGCCAAAGGGATGGGATGGGAGCTGCGGAGGGCGGGAGGCTGGGCAGATGGGATGAGAGGTCAGGATTGGCCAGGGACAAGGGTGGGGTGTTTGCCTTGTGGGTTAGGAAGCCTCCCACTTCCTGGTGCCTCTCCAGCCGGATGCCCCCCTCGGTTCTGGTAGATCCAGGTGGCTGGGCGGGTCTCCAGGGAGTCAAAGTCACAAGCGNGGGATGAGAGGTCAGGATTGGCCAGGGACAAGGGTGGGGTGTTTGCCTTGTGGGTTAGGAAGCCTCCCACTTCCTGGTGCCTCTCCAGCCGGATGCCCCCCTCGGTTCTGGTAGATCCAGGTGGCTGGGCGGGTCTCCAGGGAGTCAAAGTCACAAGCGCCCCTTTCCTGCTGGACATAGTCTGTAGCCTCTGTGGGTTATTCCTCGGGCCTCTGGTGTCTGCTTCTTTCTTCTCCGAAGTAGCCTTCAAATCTTGGAGTTCTGATGACACTTTGTAGAGTTATTCAGGTCTGTAGATTAAAAAAAAAAAAAATGCCAAAGTCAGTGAATTTCATTCCCCTTCACTGCCTCCAGGTGGGAGCTGGGATGAATGCTCAGACTTCTGGTTATTTTCTGTGCTCAAGGGAAGTGACCCACAGCAGGTCTCCACCCAGCCCGGAGTTTCCCAAAGAAGTATGTCCTTTCCCCCCTCTGTTGTCCCTTCCTGTCCTGCACCTCATCACCCCAGCCACGGTTTTAAAAATGTTGAGTCCCAACAGGAGCGCTTGCGGTCTAAGGTTTCAAACCATAATCTGAATCAGCCTTTGTTGACTTTGTGATTCAGGGTCAGCCTGACCTGGTCCCAGAAGCCCCACCCACTCCCGTGTATCATGAAAGGCGTTTCTGCAGATGCCTTTGGCTTTGACTGCGGCTCAAGAACCTTCCGGTTGCTGTGGGGCAGTGGTCCCCCTAGGCAAGAGGGCGTTAGCAGTCGGCAGTTTTGCTCTCCTCAGAGCATCTCGCCTTCTGACTGGCTCTCCTCAGTGCCAGCCTCCTTCCTCCAGGACCATGAGACCCTGCCCTACTGGTGGAGACCCCACCAGCAGAGCTGAATGGTTAGCTAAGCCTGTTGCCACACAGACAGGCCCGGTGCGGCTGCCTCCATGACCACCCTAGTCACCTGCTTGGGTGCCTACCTGTGGCCAGAAGGGCCTGCTAGCAGATCCATGGGAAGCAGCAACATTCCTGTTCAACCCAGTGCTGGTCCTCTTGTGAGTCAGAGAGGCCTGAACCCTTTCTACTCTCTCTTCCTCACTAGAGCCAAAAGCAGATGTAAGAATTGACCAGGAGAAGGATCAGAAAGACTGAAACCAAGGAGGAAACCAGCTGCCAGGCTTAAGTACAAGGGGCTATTTTTCCTGCAGTGTTTCTGTGCAGTGGAAGTAGCCTCAGTCCACTGAGGGCTGGAGGGAGTGGATGGCTGGAATTTCCCGAGCTCCTTACAGCCTGATTGTCAGGATCTAAGTTTTCATCCCCAAAGTGGGAAAAATGTAACAGCCTGTGAAGAAATGAGTCCTGCTCTGGACTTTTCCAGCAGGGGAGCTGAAGTCAGGCTCCTTACTCCTTATGGTCTGAAAAGGACAATACCACTGGAGACACGCACCCCAGGCCTTTCCATATGGATGTTTGATGTTACGTCAGCTCATCTTTGGTCTTGTGCTGGGTCCCCAGGGCATTCAAGCCCAGAGCACTTGATATTCCCCACGGAAGTGTTGATCTCTGTCATCTTCCAACACGAACTTTCACTTCCTTGGGAGAGCACTCATCTTTGTAGGGAAGATCCCCTGCAATAGCTGAACTGTGGGTTCAGCTATTTGAAGATGTTCTTCCTTTGCTACTAGGAAGGAAAGTTCTTTGGTGATGCTTCTCTGCTTTTGGAGATGGTTCAAAGTACCTTCATTGATCTCCTGAAACAAAAGCTTTGTTCAGAGCCAGTTCATACTTAGGGAACAGCTGGGTTGAGGAGAGTGCCCAGGATTAAACCACAGGTCCTGCTTGGGCTCTCCTCTAGAAATGAGGGCAGCCGGGGGTGGG
Source organism: Neotragus moschatus (assembly GCA_006410615.1). Taxonomy (NCBI): domain Eukaryota; kingdom Metazoa; phylum Chordata; class Mammalia; order Artiodactyla; family Bovidae; genus Neotragus; species Neotragus moschatus. Next base: position 128,244 of record SJYA01001104.1, read on the forward strand.
GGTGGGGGTGGGGCGCTTCCCTGACAGTGCATCGTTCTGCTCAGGACAGAGGAGCCTGAGCCCCCTCTTGTGATGAGAGGCAAGCAGGTAACCCAAGCTGAGGCTTCTGTGGGTGCCTTGGAGACGCGAACCGAGGAGCATGCCCTCGCTGTCTGGAACCATACTGTGTCCAGTGGTGAGACTTCATGTCCCCTCTCGCCTTGCAAGGCTGGTACCCAGTGCTCAAGTCCTAGACTTGGGGGAACTTTGCATTCATTTGACTTCCCGTTTTGCAGAGTAAGTCAGATGGCCAGGTGTTGGATGAATCCACTCACTGCTCTTGCCTTCCCATCTTGGAGGAGGTACCTTATAGATCCCCCCGGTACCCTGGGGGGGGGGTCAGAACTTCCCAGATAAACATAAAAATGTTCTCCCAACCTAGGTAGCAGGGACTGCCTCTGCCACTCTGGCATGATAAAGATCGAGGTCAAGTTTTTGTTGTTCAAAGACTGATTGATTGGTTTGCCTGTTTTCGTTATTCTGAGATGGGTTTGTGATCTATAATACTGATACATTATTTCTTACCTTATTCTGTCTGACCCTGCATTGATTTTANCTCTGCCACTCTGGCATGATAAAGATCGAGGTCAAGTTTTTGTTGTTCAAAGACTGATTGATTGGTTTGCCTGTTTTCGTTATTCTGAGATGGGTTTGTGATCTATAATACTGATACATTATTTCTTACCTTATTCTGTCTGACCCTGCATTGATTTTAATTAGGAGTATTTAAGCCTGTGTTCTTGAGCTTGTATTTTTATGCATTGATTCTTTAGGACATAGTCAGTGTTGTAGACACTATTCCTTTGAAAGGCATGAGAAATACCAGGACCAAGGCGGGCTTACGTGCCTTAGAAGCTTTGAATGCATTAAAGCGGTGTTGGGTGCTCTTGCACACATTCCAGTGTGTGTAGAAAGTGTTCCTTAACTGTCATGCAGGAGTCAGCAAATGAGGTACCCAAGGGCCTCTGGGTGCCCTCCACTTAGCTGCCTGCTAGATTTCAGCAGAACTGGAGCCTGCTAGATTTCAGCAGACCTGGAGCCTACTTGAGGCTGTGTGGGTGGGGCAGCCCCTCAGGAAGCTTGCCATGAATTCTCAGCCAAATGTCCTTCTGGGCTTTGTTTCAGGATAATCTGAGGATGAGGGTAGGGAGGCAGGGGAGGGGTATGAGTGAAAAGATAAATAAACCACAATTGAGTAATCAAGGAAACAGTGGTGGAAATATGAGTGTTTACTATATTATTCCTTCTACTGTTATCTCTGTTTGAAAATTCCTATAATAAAAACTTAAAAACAATGAAACAAAACTAGCCANGGAGAAGGGACGACAGAGGATGAGATGGCTGGATGGCATCACCGACTCAATGCACATGAGTTTGGGTGAACTCCGGGAGTTGGTGATGGACAGGGAGGCCTGGCGTGCTGCAATTCATGGGGTTGCAAAGAGTTGGACACGACTGAGCGACTGAACTGAACTGAACTGAGGGGAACTAAAATCCCAGATGCCTTGCCGTGGAACAATACAAACAAACAGCAACAACAAAAAACAGAAGTCAATGAGAATCTCTTCCTCAGGAAATTGGCTTTGGATTGAGTGTGTTTGTGTGTGTGTATGTGAGAGAGAAAGAGGCAGAAACTGTAAACTGTTCTTATGAGAGGCAAGCTAGCTCCCTGGGTAAGAGCATGTGTTCTGATGCGTTCCATGTGTCACTTGCCCTGAAACCTTAGATAAGCTACTTAATCCTCCCTCGTCTCGATTTTTCATGTATAAAATGGGCATGATAATAGTGAAAGTGAAGTCGCTCAGTCGTCTGACTCTTTGTGACCCATGGACTCTAGCCCACCAGGCTCCTCTGTCCCTGGGATTCTCCAGGCAAGTACTGGAGGGGGTGCCAGTTCCTTCTCCATGATAACAATGACCTCTCAGAAGGCTTATGTGAGGATTATGAATAGATTACATCAGGTTATGAGAACATAACCTGGCACACAGGAAGCGCTCAGTAAGGATAGCAATTATTTGCTTAAGCTAATTTAAGAAGGACAGGGAAGACTGTGAGGCAGTCCTTGGGGTCTGCAAATAGTCTGACATGACTTAGTGACTGAACAACAATAACAATTTAAGAATACTGTTACTTACATCCAATTGCTTTCTTAAATGAATTAATTCGGCTGCATCAGGGCTTAGTTCCAGCATGTGGGAGCTTTTGTTGCAGTTGTGGCATTCTCTAGTTGTGGCATTCAGGCTTAGTTGCTCTGGGATCTTAGTTCCCTCACCAGAGATCAAATCCATGTCCCCTGCATTGCAAGGGGGATTCTTAACCAATGGACTGCCAGGGAAGTCCCAGGGATTTTCCTTGCATGGCAGGTGGAACTGGCGGGATGTAAGAATGGCACTGCCCCATGAGGGTGATCCTGCCTTGGAGTGGGGCAATATTCATTTATTAACTTTTTTCTTTTTGAGCTACTGTAACAGAGACCCAAATAACACTGATGGCTTAAATAAGCTGGGCATTTAAGAAGAATATGTGTTTATTTGGCTGTACTAGGTCTTAATCACAGCTCACTGGATCTTTAGTTGTGTTCAGCACGTGGCATCTAGTTCCCTGACCAGGGATGGAACTCAGGCCCCCAACATTGGGAGCTCAAAGTCTTAGCTGCTGGACCACCAGGGAAGTCCTAAGATAGATATTTATTTTCTTTTGTAACAGCTGAAGTAGCAGCAAAACAGTATGTTTGCTCCCTGGTCTCAGAGAGCCATGATCCTTCAAGTTTGCAGCTCAGTTGTTCAGATGGTGTAAACCACCCAGTCCAAGCTGATCCACTCCATATCTTCATTCTAATCAACCCAAGGCAAAAAAAGGCAGGAGAGGACATACCCCTTCTCTTTAAGGGCAGAGCCTGGAATGTACCCACACGTTTCCGTTTACAACTCATTGGCTGAGACTTGGTCATGTGACCACATTTTACTGCAAGGGAGACTGGAAATGCAGCCTTTACCCTGGGTGGCCAGTTGAAAAATCAGTGTTTCTGTAACCATAGGAGAAGGTTATTGGATTTTGGGAGTCAATGGACAGTCTCATTCTCAGAGCAAATCAGAGGCAAGAGACTCTGTTACAAAGTCCTGGTGACATCTTTTGCGTCCCTGGATCCCACAGCGCCTGAAGCTGGCCCCATGGAACTTTTCAATTACAGGGGCATTCATTTCTGTTTTTTTTTTTTTTGCCCATACCTGTTTGAATTGGGTTTTTGACCACTTGAAAAAGCAAGAATCCTTATTAATACAGTTAGATATAAAGCCCATAGTCGATGTCTAGCAGAGGGGGAGTTCATAACTGGGTATTATTATTGTTGTGATTATTTTTCACGTGATGATGTTATTTGTCTCAAGTTCTGATGGACTTTCATTTCTTCCCTCTTCCATATACACGGCAGGAAAGAATTATATTACCCCAGCAATGTAGAGGGACAGAGTCCTGAACCCTCTGTCTGTAACAGAACCCCACTCCCACCTGCTGCCAGTGTCAGCCATGCCTCACTCAGGGCCCTTTCTTAGGGCCCTTAGTTTTTCTTTTCTTTTTTAATTTCTATTTATTTGTTATTGGATGTGCTGGGTCTTCATTGCTGCACAGGATTTTCTTTAAGCAGCAGGTGGGAGCTACTCTTTAGCTACGGCGCGCAGGTTTCTCGTTGCGGTGGCTTCTCTTGCTGTGGAACCCAGGCTCTAGAGTTTGCAGAAAACTTCAGAGTTGCAGCACATGGGCTCGGTAGTTGTGGTTCCCAGGCTCTAAAGCACACGCTCAACAGTTGTGGCACACGGGCTTAGTTGCTCTACAGCACGTGGGATCTTCCCAGACCAGGGATGGATCCCATGTCTCCTGTGTGGGCAGGCGGGTTCTTTACTACCGAGCCACCAGGGAAACCCTTATTTTCTTATTTAAATTTTTATCCTAATGAAGAGTAGACTTGGGGCACAGGCGCAGAACAAACAAGAGTGACTCCTGTTTTATAACTTTGGTCACTATTTCACTTTTGGTGTGTCTCCAATAGTTGCAAGGTTTCTCTGGGGGAGGGTCTGACCCCTGACACTCCACCCCTTTCTGTAAGATAAAGCTCTCCACCAGCCACCCCATGGGCTGGTGTCTTTGGAATAGGGATCTGGTGCCAAGAGGGTCAGAGGGGTGAGGTCCAATAAAATGGGGGAGAGGGTTACAGGGTATGGAGCACAATGACCTCTACTGGGGAATTGGAGCTTTTCAAAGAGGAGCCCCCTCCCCGCCTCCTGGTGATAGAAGCCAGACCCCTTGCTGCCCTTGAGGCCCATATCCTGGAGAAGGGGGTAGGGAGACTGAGGTTGTATGCTGGGCCCCCTCCTTCCGCCGCAGCACGAAGTCTCCAGGGGCGGCTGGACTCATGGCATAGAACACGTTGGCGTTGTCAGGAATCAGGAGCTCTGGCCAAGCATGGAGAAGATGGTGAAAGGCCCACACAACCTGGCACTTCCCCCACAAAGGACCTAGGGAAACTTCTACCACTCACCACGTAACCTGAACAATCTTGGATCCCCCTTCACAGTGCTAAGCCAGCCTCATTCCCCTCTCATTGGAGATCTAGACAACTTCCCACTCCAAGCCTGCACCACCTCATGTCTCCCCCACCATGAACCTGGGCAACCTCCTCCTATTTCCCCTGGAGTCTAGATAACCTGCACTGGAAGCTTGAGCAAAGTCAGGCCTCCCACCCCGATCACCTTCCTGCTCACCCCACCCTCTCCCCTGCAGCCAACTCCCAGCCAAGTTCATGCTGCTCTCACCCCAAACTAGGACAACTTCTGACTTCCCACTTCCAGCCTGTACAACTCTCACACGTCATGTGAACAACCTCATATATCCCTTTAGCATGTCAGTCTTTTTTTTTTTTTTTTCTTTTGGCTGCACCACACAGCTTGCAGGATCTTAGTTCCCCAACCAGGGATCAAACCCAGGCTCCTAGCAGTGAAAGCATGGAGTCCTAGTCACTGGACTGCCAGGGAATTCCCTAGCATGTCAATGTCTTGCCTCTCCCTCCTTTACATATATTTTTTTTCCTTTCTTAAAATGTTTAATTGAAGTGAAGTTGATTTACAAGGTGTTGTTAATTTCTCCTGTATGGCAAGGTGACTTAGTTATTCATACATATATATGTATGTGAAAAAAGTGAAACTGTTAGTCGCTTAGTGGTGTTGCAGCCCTGTGGACTGTAGCCTGTCAGGCTCCTCTGTCCATGGAATTCTCCAAGCAAGAATACTGGAGTGGGTTGCCGTGCCCTTCTCCAGGGGGTCTTCCCAACCCAGATTGAACCCTGGTCTCTTGCACTGAGGCAGATGCTTTACCATCTGAGCCACCAGGGAAGCCCACTTATATGGTTTTACATATTCTTTTCAATTATGGTTTGTCACAGGATATTCAATATAGTTCCCTGTTACCTCTCTCCCTTTAAAAGTAGACAACTTTCTACTCACTTTACATTGAACAGTCTCATTTCCTACCCTGAATTTCAGTACCATGTGGCCCTCTCCCATGCCAAGTTCAAGTAACTTCAGAGTCCCCATATCAAACTTGAACAAAGTCATTTCACCCCAGATCCAAGCCCAGACCCCCCATTCAGTGTTGTGCTCCATGAGATTGAGCCTAAACAACCTCACAATTCTACAGATCGAAGCCCAGATGACCTTCTACACTCCCTCTTCCACTGGTTCCCCGACAATCTCATGTCCGCATAAATACTAGGAAGACACTTTTGGTGCCCTCTTCCCTCACACTGAGCTAGGACAACCTCATGATCCCACCTAAGGGAGGCATCAATATTTTTCTGCCTCTTAACCCCACCCTGCTGCATCTCACCCCTACTCTGTTCCAGAACTGCCCTGGTCAGCCTGCCGTCCTCCCCAGCCAACTGCCCCTTAGCCCAAGCTCCAAGCTGTCCTTGCTCACCCCTGTCCCCAGGAAGGACTTGGAAGAGCTGATAGTCCCGGACCCAGGGCTGGGCCACATTGTGTTTTTCCAAGGCTCGCTGGACCACGCTGGGGGCCTTGTCCTGACTAGTGAGCTGCAAAGAGAGGCTGGGAGGTAAGGGATGACCACCCAAGCCCCAAGGGCAGGGCTGTCCCCAGCAGGTCTCAGGCTCAGCTCCTCACCAAGATGCTCCGATACAGATTGCCATGGTCGTTGTCGATGCTGACCCGGATGACGCGGGCCTCTGAGCCCTGCTGCCCAGGGAGGGAGATACGAGGGCCACTCAAGGGTAGGGCCAGGGGCCAGGGGCCCGGCAGGTCCGGGCTGAGGGGCATCTGTGGACAGCGGGGTTGGGTGCTGAGCCGGGAGAGCGTGAGGCCCCTCCCTCATTGTATTCGACACAGCTTCCTGCACACCCTGAGCCTGGGGACGTGCAGTTAGGGCATCTGTGCCATCCCATCACAGACAGACCTTCATGCTGTTACAGGAATTGACACGTGACTCGTGTTCACACACAAGAAACCCAGTGTAACCTGAGAGCAGCGAGTGCTCACGTTTGTTCACAATTGTTGGATGGGCACAAGCCCACGAACACGAAAAGCCCTGCACAGGGCCCATGGATACTATGGCTATTCGTGCCAGCATTCTCCCTCCAGCTATGCAAATTCCTATGTTTGTGCTAAGTCGTGTCTAATTCTTTGCAGCCCTATGGACTATAGCCCACCAGGCTCCTCTGCCCATGAGATTCTCCAGGCAAGAAGACTGGAGTGGGTCACCATGCCCTTCTCCAGGGGATCTTCCTGACCCAGGAATTGAACATGTATTTCCTGCATCACAAGTGGATTCTTTACTGCTGAGCCATCAGGGAAGCCCATTCCTGGGAAAACACATATCCTTACAAAAGTAGTGACTGCAACCCAGAGTGCCTTGTGAGTAAGTGGAAGCTCTTGTCCAGATCTGAGCATAAGTGATGGACAGTCCCTTAAGTGGGTCCGTGGAGATGCATGCAGTTTCCTAGACATATGCTCAGAGTGCTGAGTCAACTGTGTTCATGGTCTCCTGTGCACATACCTGGCTGTGAAATCCTGTGTGCACACGCACACACACACACACACACACACACACACACCAGCCCTGGGTGCCCGCAGTCCCACGTGTATACATAGTCTTGGTACCTTGGTGCTGGGGCTCTGGGGCCCTGGAGAGGCTGGAGGACTGCCTGTAGGAGGGTCCTTGGTTCTAGGACTGGATGGAGGGGATGCTGGGGACAGACTGGGGGAGACACAGAGTCTGAAGTGGGGTGGCTGCCCTGAACTCTGACCCCTCTCCAGTCCCTTCATCAGATGGGATGCTCACCTTGAGGTGGAGGATGAGGGATCCCCAGGACTTCCACCAGGGGATGAAACTCTCTCCCGGGACAGCTTCCTGAAAATAGGGAACAGGATGATGCGAAGACCAAACCCAGACCCGGGAGCAGATCCCATCCCTGCCCACGTCACCCACCACATACTCCCTGAAACTCACGCACTGAGGCGCTTGGTCAGGCTGATTTGCCGTCGGATGCGTGGGGAGCTGGGGCAGGAGGAGGCTGGTGGCTCAACGACCCGGGAGATGCGGTAGCTGAGGGGTCAAGATGTAGATGGATGGGTGGGTTGAGAAGTGAATTAGATTCAGTTAGGAGCTGGGTTTTGGGTGTGGGGGGGGTAGAGGGAGGGTACAGCCAGGAATTAGGCACCCAATGTCAAGATCAGGGTAATAAATGTGAGTATTACAGTTTCAGGGCCTTATCAGTGATTAGATGAGATGGCTTGGTTAGCAGGACACACAGGGATTCATAGAGTGGGACTGAGGAGTCAAATTGGGTCAAGGATAGAGTTCAAGGTCAGATAATCACTGGGGTCAATGATTAGGGTCATGGATTCAATAGAATGAGTTGATACAGTTGAATTGGGGTCAACTGAATGGGGGTCATAAGTCAGATATATGTCAAAGTTGGAGTCAGTTGCTCAGAACTGGGGGTCAATGATTGGGCTCAGAGAGTCAGAGGTGGGTCATGGGTCAGATAGGGCCAGAGGTGGGGAAGAGAAAAGATAGGATGGTTGAGTGGAACAGCTAGCTACACATTAAACGCTGAAGTCCAAAAGTCAGATGAGGGCTTCCTTGGTGGCTCAGGGGTGAAGAATCTGCCTGCCAACGCAGGAGACACTGGTTCCATCCTTGGTCTGGGAAGATCCCACAGGCTGTGGAACAACTAAGCCCAGGCATCACAACTACTGACCCTGTGCTCTAGAGTCCAGGAGCCACAACTACTGAAGGCCGTGTGCCTAGAGCCCATGCTCCACAGCAAAAGAAGCCATTACAATGAGAACTCAGTGCACCAGAAACAGGGAGTAACCACACTCACTGCAACTGCAGAAAAGCCCGAGCAGCCATGACGATCCAGCACAGCCAAAAATAAAGAAAGTTATTTTCCAAAAAGTAGAAAAGGAAAGAGAGTCAGATGAGGTCAAAGTTTGGGGTCAGAGGGCAACTGGGGCCCTCGACTGGGCTGGAGACAATGGCAGGTGACAGGCTGGCGGGGGGTGAGGTGAAGGCTCAGGAGGGGATCTGAGGAGGAGCTGGGGTGTCATCCAGGGTCAGTGGCAGGGTTGGGGGGCGCTGTCAGACCGGGCCACTCGTCACCTCTGCTCCTCGCTGAGCTTGTGCTGGGCGCGCATGGCGGCCAGGATGGGCGGGCGGGGGCTCAGGCAGTAGCTCTGACAGCGTCTCTGCAGCTGCTGGATGCGGGCCAGGATCTCCCACTCCTGAGGGGGCGGCCTCTGAGACCTCCACCCGTGCTCTGCTTCAACCCTGGACCCCCTCCCCACCTCCACCCCTGCCCACTGCAGCTCCCCCCTTACCTTCCTCCTCTTCTCAAAGTTGATGAGATCTCCCTGGGGACAAACTTTGTCTGAACTGGAGACAGTTCAGACTCCAAGGTCAGGGGTCGAGGATCAAGGTCAGGGGCTGGGATATCAGGAACCCCATGCACTAAGGGAGCTGGGGTCAGGGAGCATGGGCAAGGTCAAGGGTGAGAGGTCAAGAGGCCCACTGTGCTGAGGGTAAGGAGTCAAGAGTCAGGGCTCAGACCTTCAGCATATCCGGCAGGGCGGTATCCAGCATTACCAGGTCCGTGAGAAAGGTGCCAAGGTAGGGGACGGGGCCTGGGGGCAGTTTCTGTGGCCCCCAGAGCTCCAGTCACTCTCAGGCATCAGTGACCCCATTAGGCTCCACCCCCTGCCCCAGCATCCCACTTGTCTCTCACCTCAAACCACATCACTCACCGAGGACAGGCTTCCTGCGGGGGCATCCTCCTCTTGGGGCCCCTGAGTTGCCTCCTGGAAACAGTGAGAGACTTTATTTTCTTAGGCTCCAAAATCACTGCAGATGGTGACTGCAGCCGTGAAATTAAAAGATGCTCGCTCCTTGGAAGAAAAGCTATGACAAACCTAGACAGCATATTAAAAAGCAGAGACATTACTTTGCCAACAAAGGTCCATCTAGTCAAAGCTGTGGTTTTTCCAGTAGTCATGTATGGATGTGAGAGTTGGCCCATAAAGAAAGCTAAGAGCCAAAGAATTGATGCTTTTTAACTGTGGTGTTAGAGAAGACTCTTGAGAGTCCCTTGGACTGCACGGAGATCAAACCAGTCAATCCTAAAGGAAATCAGTCCTGACTATTCATTGGAAGGACTGATGCTGAAGCTGAAGCTCCAATACTTGGGCCACCTGATGGTAAGAACTGACTCATTAGAAAAGTCCCTGGTGCTGGGGAAGATTGAAGGCAGGAGGAGAAAGGGATGACAGAGGATGAGATGGTTGGATGGCATCACTGACTAGATGGACATGAGTTTGAGCAAGCTCTGGGAGTTGGTAATGGACAGGGAAGCCTGGCGTGTTGCAGTCCATGGGGTCGCAAAGAGGTGGACATGACTGAGTGACTGAACTAACTGAGGGGGAGGAGAAGGACTGAGTAGTCCTAGGGTCTTCTTGACCCCTCCCTCAGGGAAGATACCTCCATCACAGCCATACCCAAGGGAAAGTGAACAGGGAAGAGGAGAGAGCAGATAAGCAGCAGGGGGCAGGCCCCACAGGGGATGATGAGAGATGGGGCTTGTGGATGCCGTGGAGCCCAAGGCTGGCCTATAACACAGGTGAGAATCCTCGTACCTGGCGACCCCTCCCAAGCAATGCCTTGAACTTTGCCTTCACAGCATTGTTCTGCCTGGTAATTAGTGATATAACTGCTGGGGCAATTACTAAATTGTGTGTGTCCCCAACGGGGGCCTGAAGCCCTCCAAGGGGAGGAAAGTGTGTTTGTGTCTTTGTGGCTGAGCCTCCTGGCAACTGCCTGGCACACACTCTGTGCTTAATGCAGAGNATACTTGGGCCACCTGATGGTAAGAACTGACTCATTAGAAAAGTCCCTGGTGCTGGGGAAGATTGAAGGCAGGAGGAGAAAGGGATGACAGAGGATGAGATGGTTGGATGGCATCACTGACTAGATGGACATGAGTTTGAGCAAGCTCTGGGAGTTGGTAATGGACAGGGAAGCCTGGCGTGTTGCAGTCCATGGGGTCGCAAAGAGGTGGACATGACTGAGTGACTGAACTAACTGAGGGGGAGGAGAAGGACTGAGTAGTCCTAGGGTCTTCTTGACCCCTCCCTCAGGGAAGATACCTCCATCACAGCCATACCCAAGGGAAAGTGAACAGGGAAGAGGAGAGAGCAGATAAGCAGCAGGGGGCAGGCCCCACAGGGGATGATGAGAGATGGGGCTTGTGGATGCCGTGGAGCCCAAGGCTGGCCTATAACACAGGTGAGAATCCTCGTACCTGGCGACCCCTCCCAAGCAATGCCTTGAACTTTGCCTTCACAGCATTGTTCTGCCTGGTAATTAGTGATATAACTGCTGGGGCAATTACTAAATTGTGTGTGTCCCCAACGGGGGCCTGAAGCCCTCCAAGGGGAGGAAAGTGTGTTTGTGTCTTTGTGGCTGAGCCTCCTGGCAACTGCCTGGCACACACTCTGTGCTTAATGCAGAGTTCCTTGAGCTCGCATCCTTATTTGAGACATTTGTTCACTTTATTTACTGATCACTACTCTGGGCCAGGCACTGTTTGGAGTACTGGGGAGGCAGCAGTGAACAAAACAGACAAAATTTCTGGCCTCATAGGGCAGACATCAGCCATGGCGAAACAGCAACAACCAAGTTAGATGTGTAATCTAAGGACAGAAAGAGATAAGGGCAATGGGGGTAGAGCGGAGGTGTGTGGGATATAGGGAGGGCCTCTCAGAGGGGGGGACACTGAGGGAGACACCTGCAGAGGGTGGGAAGAACGTTCCTGGCAAAAGAACAGACTTCCAGTGCCGTCTATTCTGCATTTTTTGACCGTGCTGCAGTATGTGTGATCTTAGTTCCCTGACAGGAATCGAAGCCATGTCCCCTGCATCAGGAACTCAGAGTCTTAACCACTGGATGACCAAGGAAGTCTCTATTCTGGATTCACCCCCAAGAACCAGCAACTAATTGCAGTCAGAACCTAAATCTTGCCTGCAGTAAGTCAGACTCGTTGGCACACTTTTTTTGTTTGTTTTGTTTCGCTTATCAAAATCAAGTCCTTGGCACAATTTTTTTTTTCACTCTTTGCCGTGACTCTGACCTTCAGTGACCTTTTCACTGTAGCTTCTGGTATTTGTTGAATGAGTAAATAAGAGCGCCGTCAAGTGTGAGCTCTGATGAGGGCAGCAGAGGCAGCAATAACACAGGGCTGCCTACAAACAGGAGGAAGGCCATTCTTGAGAGGTATGGGAAAGGATGCTGAGTGAAAGGACAATGACAAGCAATGGCCCTTTCCTGGGCCTGGGATCTTCGGGGACCTCACCCATCTGTACCTGGGAGAGAATCTCTCTGCTGCTCAGATGGTTGTTCTCATCGGAGAAAATTTGGGCAAGTTTCCTGAAAGTGGATAACGGTTCCCTGGGGAGGACAGGAGAGGAGTCACGGGTGGCCATGGGAAGAGTCAGAGCGAGGTTGCGGTGGGCAAGAGGTCCCACCCCAGCGCCCCCACCCCCAGTCCCTGGTCACCGGCTCACGGCGCCCCAGCTGCGCTTCAGCCTGTAGATGGGGTTAGACTGCAGGGCAGACAGGATGGCACGCAGGGAGGAGAAGTTCCGCAGTTCCCGGCAGCGCTGGGGGGCGGGGTGGAGGGGGTGGTGGTCACACCTCAAACCTCCCTGATCCCCAAGTATGATCCACTTTTGATCCCGTGACTTGTGACCCCAGGTCAAACCCTTACATCTCACCCCACATCTGACAAGATACCCGGATTTAGCCTCCTCCCCCACTTACTTCTCCATACCCTTTGTCTGACCTTGGCTTTCCGTGTCCCCACTCCTTACTTTTCCCTGGGCCCTAGACGGACCCATAGCATCTCCCAGTTCCAGACTCCTCATCCTCAACCTAGGTCTCACTCCAGGTGTCAACCTCTAGTCCCCTTGCCTTGCCTCGCCCCCACTCCCTTTCCTGAGCCCCAGTTCTACTCTCTCTCTACCCAGAGGCTCCTGCCGCACCTCAACTCGGGCTCTTTCAAGACCTCCACCTCCTTTTCTTGGCTTGGTACCAAGCCTATTCCTTCCACAGTACACCCACCCCATCCTTGTGGTGGTGGTTTAGTCACTCACTCCTGTCTGACTCTTTGTGACCCCATGGACTGTAGCCTGACAGGCTCCTCTGTCCATGAGGGTTCTCCAGGCAAGAATACTGGAGTGGATTGGCATTTTCTTCTCCAGGGTATCTTCCCGACCCAGGATCCGAACCAGGGTCTTCTGCACTACAGGCAGATTGAGCTACAATGAACCCCACACAACTGAGCTACAATGGAAGTCCATCATCCCACCCTTATTGTTCCTTAACCAGCATGGAGTACGCTCGGCCACTCTTGAGAGTCCCTTGGACTTCAAGGAGGTCAAACCAGTCAGTCCTAAAGGAAATCAGTCCTGAATTCATTGGAAGGACTGATGCTGAAGCTACAATGGTTTGGCCACTTGATGTGAAGAACCTGACATTAGAAAAGACCCTAGTGCTGGGAAAGATTGAAGACAGGAGGAGAAGGGGACCACAGAAGATGAGATGAGCAAGCTTAGGGAGTTGATAATGGATAGGGAAGCCTGGCGTGCTGCATTCCATGGGGTTGCAAAGAGTCGACTGAGCGACTGAACTGAACTGAATGAACCCTCTGCGGCTCAAGGCCACGTGCTGGACTTTCCCTTAGGCACCTCCCAGCCTCTACCCTCCGCTTTTCCAGAGACCCGTCCTTGGCCTCTCCCCACCCCCCCACCCCCCCTACCNTCTCGCTGCAGCGTGGGGTCACAGTGCATCTCCCAGTAGCCTCCTTCTGGCAGAACCCATTTCCGGCTTCCGAGGCTTGAGCGAGATGTTACTACTGCTGCTGCTGCTGCCGATGTGTTGGGCTGTGGAGGTCAAGCGACCCCGGGGCGTCTCCCTCACCAGTGAGTGAGCCACTGGAGGTGGCCAGAAGTGGGAGTGGGGTGTGGGAGGCTTCCGGGATAGGCACTTAAGCCTTCGGTCTCAGTATTCTGGACTCTGGGCAGGGAAGGTTGCAATGCTTAGCCGGTGGGAGTGGGAAGAGGTACCTTTGGGTGCAAAGGGCTCTCTTCCTGCCCTGGACTGGGCCCCTTGTTCCCCTCCCCAGACCATCACTTCTACGACGAGTCAAAGCCTTTCACTTGCCTGGATGGCTCTGCCAGTATCCCCTTTGATCAGGTCAATGATGACTACTGTGACTGCAAAGATGGCTCAGATGAACCAGGTGAGCGTTTCCTCCATTCATCCATGCATCCATTCATTCACTCATTCATTGTACATTTATTGAGCTGGTGAGTGCTACATCCTGTGTGGTGTCCCAGACAGACCCAGGCCCGTCCTCACAGGGCTCTCTGTTGAGTGGAGGCAAGCAGGCACAGAATAAAGTGGGTCAGTGGTTTGGTGAGGAGATGGGGAGGCGCTATGGGAGCCCAGAGGGGGGCTGGGGGGGGGGCTTGGCAGGGCCCAGTTGGGAGGGCCCCGGCGCGGAGAGGCAGGAAGGAGCCCAGGAGCGTTTTGTTTCAGGGCCCCAAAGTGCGGTGGTTCTTCCTCCCCTTACTTGGCAGCAGTTATTCTCACATTTCTCATGCTCCCGTTTGCATGTGGTGGGCATGACCTGCCGGATCCTGAACCCACTCCACAAACCCTCCTTCCCTCTTTTCCCCACAGGCACAGCTGCCTGTCCCAACGGCAGCTTCCACTGCACCAACACAGGCTACAAGGCCCTGTACATCTCCTCCAGATGGGTCAACGATGGAGTGTGTGGTGAATGAACTGGCCCCAGGATGGGGGACAGGGTGCTGGGCGGAGGGAAAGAGGCATTGCGGGGTGGGGGGAGTCCTGACGGCACCCCCACGTCTGCCCTCAGACTGCTGTGACGGGACCGACGAATACAACAGTGGGATCGTCTGTGAGAACACCTGCAAGTACGTAGCTGGCACCCCCCCCTCCCCTGGCCCCTCTCTCCCCCTTCCCTTTCCTCGCCTTGCTGGGTGAGTCGGGTTCGCTCTCCTCTCTGCTTTTGTGTGTCGAGGGCTCATCCTGTGCCACGTGCTCTGTGAATGCTCTATCAGCGGTTTCCCTTCTGGCCTGGAACTGAGTGTCCTGTGTTTGCCTGTTCAGCTGATGAGGGAGCTCATGCTCAGAAAGGAAAATGACTTTCTCAGGGTCTCATAGCTAAGAGATAGCAGAACCAGGACTCGAATCCAGCTTGGTCTAACCTGGGACTCTGTGTACCGCTGCAGCAGGCCCTGAAAACTGAAATGCCCACAGGCAGGTGATGGAAGCAAGTGCCTGCAGGCCGAATGTAAGGCATTCAGGGAGTGATGGGGATTGTGGCATTTAAAAGGGACAGCCGCCCTCCACTCCTGTGAGTTGGGAGCAGGTGACAGGGCCAGATATGTTTTTCAGAGAAGCTGAGCGTCGTGACACTTCCATAAACCCTTCTGATGGAAGGTCTCTTAAATAGAGAGTAGCCTGAGCAGATTTTGCTTACTGATCAGACAGCCCTGCTGTCAGGGAGTCTGTGTCTTGTGTGCTCATCTCTTTCTCCTCTTGGGAACCTCCTTCCAGCCCCACATCCCAGCACCCCCTAGTCCCTCCCATGGCCCTGAGGGTGAGCGAGCCCTGTCCACTGTGCCTCCTCTCTAGGACAGGGGTGAGGGACTCTGAAGCCAGGAGGACCTGGGAGAGCAGGGAGCAGGAGTGTTTGAGCTCCTGTTCTGGCCCACACGGTGGGGTGATAGCAGGGGGTTGAACCCCTTTGGAAGAGGCAGAGGTAGTGGGCACTAAACGCCCTCCCAGTGGTGCTTCTGTCTCCCTTCCCACAGAGAGAAGGGCCGCAAGGAGAGAGAGACACTGCAACAGATGGCAGAGGTGACCCGCGAGGGCTTCCGCCTGAAGAAGATCCTGATTGAGGACTGGAAGAAGGCCCGGGAGGAGAAGCAGGTGAGGGGCCTGGTGGAGCTGAGCCAGGACAACCTGGAGGCTGGTGAGGCTGGCTGGGGTTTACATATGCTCCCGACCAGTGGTGTCCTGGGGCCAGTTGCTGTCTGTCTGCACCTTGGACCCTTGTGTCCACTTGACGTTTAGTTGTTGCTTAGGCTGGTACCAGGTGGGTGGCAGCCAGTAGAGGCATGGACCTAGGCCTTGGGTGCAGACCAAAGTGGGCTTGGAGGAGGGACACCTCTTCTCCAGGTTCCAGGGTGCTCTCATCTGTAAGTTAAGGCCAGTGACTGTATGCCTTACCAGTTCTGGGGAAGGACTCAAGACAAGGTTCTTCAACCACAGCCAGGTTAGCTCAGTAGGGTAGGTGCTGGGGATGTGTGGGGGGAAGGCCAAAGAGGATGAGTCCCGAGGGGCGTGTCTCTCCCTGCCTGTCTGTCTCCCCCTTAAGTAGTGGGTCAGAGTCCTCAACGCTCCTTTGGGGCTCCCGTTTAACCCTCTGAGGAAGGGCCCCAGCTCTGCTTCTCAGACCAGGGAAGGGTCGGGTCTTCCTCTCCCACTCCAATTGCCTGGCTAGTGAAGTACCTCCCGAATTCATAGGGGGCAGTATATTCAGGGCCAGTGAGATCCTTCCCATGCTTAGCCACACAGTGAAGTTGGTGTCAAGTGACCTTTGACCTCCTGGGCCAGCAGGGGGACCCTGGCAGTAGATCAGGTTGAGGTGTCAGGCAAAGTCTTGGGAGGGACCCTACAGCCTAGGACCCCCATTCTTAGGCTGGAGCCCACCCAGCACACACTTCCTCCCTTCAGTATTTTTTGTTTTTATTTATTTGGTTGTGCTGGGTCTTAGTTGCAGCATGTGGAATCTAGTTCCCTGGCCAAGGATCAAACTGGCCCCCTTGAATTGGGAGTGCAGAGTCTTGGGCACTGGATCACCAGGGAAATCTTGTTTCTTTTCTTTTCCTTTTTTTTGGCTGTGCTGGGTCTTCATTGCTGCACACAGGCTTTCTCTAGTTGCGGCAGGTGGGCCTCTCGCTCAGTGGCTTCTGTTATTGTGGAGCATGGCCCTAGGCATGTGGGCTTCAGTAGCTGCAGCTCCTGGGCTCTAGAGCACAGGCTCAGTAGTTGTGGTGCACGGGCTTAGCTTCTCCTCGGCACGTGGAGTCTTCCTGGGCCAGGGATCAAACGCACGTTCCCTGCCTCGGTCCCTCTGCTCTCTGAACCTGCCTTGGGGCACAGGAAGCAAGAAATACTTCCTGGAGGAGGAGGTCTCCATCTAAATGGAAATCTGTAGGTTTATTCAGAGTTAGCCAGGCAGAGTGTTGCAGACAGAAAGAAAGCCTGTGTGAAAAACTGGGGGCAGTGTGTGTGGAGAGCTTTTAATGTTGTTAAGGCAGTTAAGATAGCAAAGGGGTGGTTGAGGCTGGAGAGGTGGGCAGGGTCCTGGTTATGCAGGGCCTCAGGGGTACACTGAGGTGTTTGGGTTTCTCTCCAGTGGGCTGCAGAGAACCACAGCAGCAGAGGTTGGGGGAGATCCAGGAGTGGGGTGTATTAGGAAAAGATAATGTGGAATAGAGGCAGGAGAGGAAGAGGGAAGAACAGGCGAGAGCGGCCCCTGCCTTCTGCCTTCCCAGAAAAAGCTCATTGAGCTGCAGGCTGGAAAGAAGTCACTGGAGGACCAGGTGGAGGTGCTGCGGACCCTGAAGGAGGAAGCCGAGAAGCCAGAGGAGGCGGCCAAAGAGCAGCATCGCAGGCTGTGGGAAGGTACGTCTGAAGTTGAGGCGGGCGCTTCCTCCAGCCCCCCAGGCAGAGTGAGCCGAGATCTGAGCGAGGGCTGGCTGATTCTGGGCCCAGCTTAGCCCTGAGGGGAGTCCCATGGGGTCATAGTTGTGGAGCGGGTCACCTTGGACCTTGATTTTCATTTCCCTTCCCTCACAAGTTATCAAAATGGACATCCACATTTGCCAGGCTTGGCAAAATCCTTTAGGATGAAAGCAGCTTCTACCTTCTCTTATCTTCTTCACTTCCTCTTTGCTCTGGCAACTCTTACTACCTGGGGTTAGTTTTAAGTTTTAATGCTTGGTCCAGCATTTTCTTGCTGTTGGCAGATTGTGCCGCTGTTGTGGATAATCTGAAAGCTTGGCATTTGTTCTGAGTCTGCTCTGTGCAGGGACACACATGGTGGAAGGTGGATAGAAGGGAGAGGTGGGGCAGAAACCTACTCCAGACTAGTTGAAAGAGTAAGATCAAGCATTGCCAGAACTATCCGGAGCCGTGGCCCCAGCTGGTCACAGGGATGGTGACCAGTGGCTGGTGGCCTTCTGAGGCCGTGTGTGATCTCCCATCTCTTTGAGCATCTGCTGTGTTCTTCCGCCCTTCCCTTTCTCTGTCCTGATTTCTCATAATCAGTAATTCAGTCGTTCATCTGACAAGCGTCTGCTGCGTGCCTGTAATGTGCCGAGTCTACCCTAGGTGCCCACAGTACATCATTGAGTAAGACGGAGGAAGCCCTCTGTCTGTAGAAGGGACAGGCTCAAGGGTCGCGAAGCTGCATCTTGCCTAGTTTTTAAGGAGCAGCAAGGAGACCATGGGCTTCCCAGGTGGTGCTTGCGGTAAAGAATCCGCCTGCCAATGCAGGAGACACAAGAGATGCAGGTTCAGTCTCTGGGTTGGGGAGATCCCCTGGAGGAGAGCATGGCAACCTGGTCTAGTATTCTTGTCTGGGAAATGCCATGGACAGAGAAGCCTGGCAGGCTACAGTCCATGGGGTCACAGAGTGTCAGACATGACTGAGCAGTGTGAGCCTGCACACACGGGCGCGTGCGCGCGCACACACACACACACACACACACACATGCACGGAGACCATGTTGGTGAATGACCAGAGACTCCCCCTCTTTGTTTACATAACATCAGCTGCTTCTGTCAAGCCACAGAGTTCAGGGGTTGCCAACAGGGACCTTATGATTCTCTCCCACACTGACGGTGNCACACACACACACACACACACACATGCACGGAGACCATGTTGGTGAATGACCAGAGACTCCCCCTCTTTGTTTACATAACATCAGCTGCTTCTGTCAAGCCACAGAGTTCAGGGGTTGCCAACAGGGACCTTATGATTCTCTCCCACACTGACGGTGGGTAGACCAGAGCATCCAGTGCTTGTTTCACAAGGGTCATCATGTTTTTGCCCCTGCTCCCCTTACCTAGACATCACCTTGTTTCACAAACAAGGCCAAAGAGGCCACTGGCTTGCCCAGTTAGATTGATGCCCACATTATTCCGATTGCAAACCCTGTCCCTTATCTGCAAGCTTGAGTCAGCAGCCTGCTCCTGCCTCGCTCAGGGCCCAGCTTTTTTTGCCAGTGTTGGGTCTTTGTTGCATGGTGTAGGGCCTTCTCTAGTTGCGGCAGGCAGACTTAGTTGCCCCTTGGCATGTGTTACTTAGTTCCCCAGCTAGAAATGTGTCCCCTGTGTTGATTCTTTATTAGGATTATTAGATTCTATTAAATTATTACATTTATATTTATATTTTATTAAATTATTATTTTTTTTATTAGAATTATTAGAATCAGAAATCTGGTTTTTTATTAGTAATTTATATTTACTTTTGGCCATGCTGGGTCTTGCTTGCTGCTTGCAGCCTTTCTCTAGTTGCAGCAAGCGGGAGCTACTTTCTGTTAGCGTGTGGGGCTTTCTCGTTGTAGCTGCTTCTCGTTGCAGAGCACAGGCTTTAGATACATAGGCTTCAGTAGTTGTGGCACACAGGCTCAGGAGCTGTAGCGCTCAGGCTTAGTTGCTCCACAGCATGTGGAGTCCCCTCAGACCAGGGATCAAACCTATTTCCCCTGCACAGATTCCTGTTCTTTGCTGGAAGCCTGATTCTTAACCACTGGACCCCCAGGGAAGTCCCTGGGCCCATTCTGGCCCTTCTGGCCTCCTGATGGCCTCCCTCCATCAGGCCAAGCCATTCTTTGGCCCAGCAGTCTTCCTGGCTCCCCAGTGCCTTGGGTGGGACAGCATTTGGGCCGCCACTGGCTGGTTACAATGCCCCTTACTGTCAAGGGCTTCTCCTTGCTCTCTGTACCCTGTGTACTTGCCATGTTGGTCTGATTGCCTGCCCACACCCCCACCAGCCCTGCGAAACTGCTGCTCTTTTTGCTCCCAGGCTTCTGCTCCAGCCATGCCCACTGCAGACATGTGTTGAGCAGGCTGCAGGCCCAGTGCTCAGCGGTGACACACGTCCACCTCTGTAGAAAATGCTACTGGACAGCACTGGTCTGCACGGTGTATGCGTGTTGTGCTCTGTCCCCGAGTGCCTCGTTTCCTTTTACTCTTTGCCCTTCATTTTTTTTCTCACTGTGGTAAAATCCCAGTCATGTCACAAATTCACCATTTCTGCCAGTTTTCCGTGTCTGATTCAATGGTGTCAGGTACATCCACACTGTCAATAACGTCCAGCAGGACGTCATCGCTGCGGTCTAGTTCCAGAACATTCCTATCACCCCAGGATGGACCCCCAGGCCCATTAAACTGGCCCTTCAGATCTCCCCTTGGCCCCGTCCCCAGCCCCCAGCCCTCATGCATTGGCTTCCTATTTCCATGGATTGACCTGCTCGAGACATTTCACATCAAGAAGTCCAGCAGTGAGTGGCCTTTGTGGCTGACTGCTTTCCCCTAGCATCGTATTGTCAAGGGTCATCCATGCTGTAGCCTGGTGTTGGAACCTCTGCTTCCTTTTTAAGAGCTGTTGGTCCATTCTGGTGTGTGACCCTGGTGGGGTTTGTCTCATCCAGGTACCATTTTTCCCTTCAGGGTTTTGGTTCTAGTCTCCACTGCTTGTAAGTGCCTCTTGTGCACCGAGGAGCTGGCCCTTGGTGACTGGAGCCGCAGGTGTCTTCTTGTTCACCTTTGCTGCCAGTTTCCTTTGCTCTTTCTTCCCAAGCCACGTGTTAGAAAGTGAACAAACTCTGGTCTTTGCTTCTGTTTCCACCTTCTTTTGCACCATGTCTAGCATCCTTTTACGCAAGGCTGGGCAGACTAGCGCCTAGCTTCTTAGTGTGGAGTTGCTGACTCAGGTTCAGGGGTGGCATGCCACGGCGGTGTCACCAGGGTTCCCAGAGGGTGGTGGGGACAAGCATGGGCTCTGGAGGCATGTGGCCTGGCTTGGGCCCCAGCTGTGCCCCTCACCAGCTGGATGACCATGGGCAGGCCCTTTCATCCACCTGAGCCTGGGGCTCTCATCTGTGAGGACATTGTTGCTGTCTCCTGGGACACAGGCCGCTCATCCTGGTGGAGAGGGCCGAGCCTCATAGTGCAGCTGCACTGGGGGTGCTTTGCTGTGTGCTCCCTCAGCCGGTTGGGCTGGGACAGGCTGAGGGGAGACCATTGGAGCACGTGTGGGCTGCAGCGCCCTGCGTCCTCTGGCCACGGCTCAGTTCCCGTCTGGTGGCTTCTCCCCCTTTGCGAGACACTCTGCAGGGCCCCCAGGACATCTGCCTCACCTGGCTGTGCCCCCACCCCAGCCTCTGTCCCCTGACCTCTTCTCCTGGGGGCCTCCTGAATGTGGCACACCCATGGTCCTCCCCCTCGCACCGTCATGGATTGTTCAGACTCTCTGCAGATGCCCCCAGCTGCCTCTGCTGGATCCCCCATCCATCTGGCACTGCCCACCTCCCCCCGCTCCCCCACCCCCACGCAGGCCAGCCCTCATTGCCTAGCTCCCTCCCCCAGTCTGCCCCCCACAGTGGCCTGACTCAGAGCCCCAGCACCCAGAGGGCCAGGCACACAGTGAGCCTGGGGGCTGTTGGGGACAGAGGATGATGGAGCTGTCCTTCCACAGAGCAGCAGGCCACCTCCAAAGAGCAGCGGGAGCGGGAACTGGCAGCCAGCGCCTTCCAGGAGCTGGATGATGACATGAACGGCGTGTGAGTGTGCCGGCAACCCTTGCCCCGGCTCCCACCTCCCTCTCCCGGCTTTAGGAGACCAGCCAGAGCCTACCTCCTTGCCCTGGAGCCTGGTCTCCTGGGGGTGTGAGGGGGTCCGGAAGAGATGAGCGAGAACACCCCCTCGAGCTGGACAGGGGGACTCAGGATCTCAGTGCTTTTGGAAAGTACTCTGTGGCCTAGAACACTTTAGTGAAAGACAAAATCCTGGCCAGTGCCCCTGAACATGCTGGCCAACCCCAAGCCAACGGCTCAGTGGAGGGTGGGCTTTCGGGAACAGGGAGGCTGGGCAGGCCCCCTGGTGGGAGGCCTGGGACTTTGGAGGGTTCCTGGGGGGAGAATGGGCAGGGCGATCCCCTTCCTGGTGGGCAGTGGCGGTGGGCAGTGGGATGGGGCAGGATGTGGGGCCTGGGCCACCATGGGTGTGTGGGTCTCCTGGGGTGGAGGACGCCAGGCCATGGACGTTTCTGTGTTCTGCTCTAAGGGTGGAAGGGAGTGGCAGCTGGGCCTTGAGGACCTGGCTGCCACTCCCACCCCTGTGCCTGTCCCTCCCTTGCACTCCTCAGGGTTGTGGAGCCTCAGGAACGGGTAGGAGGCAGGAGAAGGGGTGGCTAGGACCTGCCTTTCCCAGGGTAGAGACTAGACCAGGCCCTAACACCAGACCTCATTCTTTCCCACTTGCCTGCCTGCTCTCTCTCCCTGCCCCAAGGTCCTGAAGCAAGTTCTCAGGAGGAGCCCTGGCCTGGGGTGGGGGTTGGGGGGCAGTTGACCAGGAGCCCATGGGCTCACTGCTCTATCGCCTTCTGCCTTTGTCCCCGCAGGGTCTCAGTGGCTGAGCTGCAGACCCACCCGGAGCTGGACACGGATGGGGACGGGGCATTATCAGAAGGGGAAGCCCAGGTGCTCGGCCCACCCCTTTGCTTGGGACTCCTGGAAGGGACTGCCCCAGGGTGACCTCAGGGTGGGGGTGGCCAGAAGCAGGCCTTCTGTGGGCTGCTCCCATGGAGAGTCCCCTGCTGGCCCAGGGCCAGAGTTCTGGGGGGCCCAGCCTGGCTGGTGTGGCCAGGCCTTGCCTGGTGCCTCAGGGCGTCTCGTGGGAAGTTAGATTCCCTGTAACCATGCTCCCCCGCCTTACCCAGTGCGCACACCTGGTCACCCGCCTGCTCAGCTCTGCCCTCACTGGCCTGGAGCCCTGCTCCCCATCCATCGCTCCCCTGCTGGTCCTCACTCCCCACCTCGCCCTGGCCTCTGTCTCAGCTCCTCTCCCTGGTCTCTAGTCCCCACCCTGCACCTCTCTGGCCACACCCCCCTCCCCCCCACACACCTTTTTCCCACAGGCCTGTGCTGCCCCCTTCTGGCAGCCTCTCCTCACCCAGCCCTGCTCCAGTCTGGCCCTGGGCAAGTCAGCGCGTGCTGTGCCTGGCACCGCAGCCTGAGGGCCCCTGCACCCACTACAAGAGTGCCTGGGTTGGAGGTGGGGGGCACGTGGACGTCCTGCCCCTGACCCCACCCCAACCTGACGCACACAGACCCTCCTTGGGGGAGACGCACAGATGGATGCTGCTTCTTTCTATGACCGTATCTGGGCCGCCATCAGGGACAAGTACCGGGCTGAGGTCAGTAGAGGGAGGGGAAGGGATGTGATCCAAGCCGCGCCGCCCCGCCCCGGACGCCTCACAAAGGCACTGCCTCCAGCTCTGGCACTGGGCCACCCTGGCCAGCTGGGTGGCCCCACCTCCTCTACAGAAGCCACCCTGCCCCCAGCTGTCTGTCCTTCCCTCCCTCTCTCTAGGCTCCTTGGAAGGGGTGGAGACACAAGGCCGCCCTTGGGCGATGGTGGGGGGCCTGGCCTCCGGCCCTGGGGGTGGGGGTGGACCCCCGAGTCCTCAGCACGACCTCTCCGCACACCCGGCAGGTGCTGCCCACTGAGTACCCACCATCGCCTCCTGCACCCGATGTGCTGGAGCCCAAGGAGGAGCAGCCCCCCATGCCTTCACCGCCCACAGAGGAGGAGGACGAAGACGAGGAGGACGAGGAGATAGAGGAGGATGAGGATGAGGAAGACGAGGATTCCCAGGGGGAGCAGCCCAAGGTGGGTGTTGAGGGGTGGAGGGGGTGATGGGTGGGAGTGGGGTCACTCGCTGACTCTGTCCCCCCCACCCCCAGGACACCCCAGCCCCAGTCCCAGCCCCCCAGACGGCCAGCCCCACCGAGGAGGACAGGATGCCGCCGTATGATGAGCAGACGCAGGCCTTCATCAACGGTGAGGGCTGAGCCTGGGAGGGAGGGGCCCCTCCCTGTCGCCAGCGGGTGCAGGAGCCTAAGAAATAGGCCCGGCCTGCTCCTCTAGGGGGCCTAGAGCTGGCCTAGGGAAGCCCAGGGGACTCCGGGCCACCTAGAGGGGGCTTCTGGGGCCTGGGGAAGCTGGCACCACCACACCAGTCCCAGGGGCCCTTCTGCCTTCTCAAGGGTGGCTGTTGTTTGTGTCGCCCTTGGCAGGCGAGGAACCAGCAGGTCCCCAGGAGCCCTGGCCCTGCTCCCTCAAGAGCTAAGAGCCTGGGCAGGGCAATGGAGTCTGCCTGGCGGCTGGCAAGGCCCAGGGGGGTCTTCCTGGGCCCTGTCCTCACCCAGAGCCAGCCCTGAGGCTGGGGGAATCAGGCCTGTCTGCGCCACCCCCTGCTCTCTCTTCTTGGATGGGGTGGGGACACCTCTGACCTCCTTCCCTACCCCACCAGCTGCCCAGGAGGCCCGCAACAAGTTTGAAGAGGCCGAGCGGTCCCTGAAGGACATGGAAGAATCCATCAGGTATGAGGGTGCCCATGTGGTCGCAGCAAGGCCACTTCTCCACTGCCCCATGGCCGCCTGCTGCCCAACTCCCCAGAGACGGTGGCGATGGGGAAGTCACTCAGGCAACCTTTGTGAGTTGGCGGTGGCTCCTGCAGGGAGAGTCCCCAGGCGTGGGGACTGGAGCCCAGGCCCCGAGAGACCCTCCGCCACTGGAGCGGGCCTTCCTGTGTTGTCCTGAGTTGGGCTGGCATCCCCCACTGCCCCTTAACCTCCTGGCCTCCCCTTTAGGAACCTGGAACAGGAGATTTCATTTGATTTTGGCCCTAACGGCGAGTTCGCCTACCTCTACAGCCAGTGCTATGAGCTCACCACCAATGAGTGCGTCCCCTCTGGGCACGTTGGTGGGTGGGCTTGGTGGGTCTAGGCCTGAGCAAGGATGGGGTGAGGAGGGAGAGGGGTGGGCTTAGGCGCAGTCACTGGGATTTGAGGTACCTGCATGGCCCCAGTGTGGGGGGTTGTCGTGGAGGCTGGGGTCCCTGTCCCCCCACCCACCAGCCCCATCCCATGACAGGTACATCTACAGACTCTGCCCCTTCAAGCTTGTCTCACAGAAACCCAAACTTGGCGGCTCCCCCACCAGCCTTGGGTGAGTGAGCTCGGGCTAGGCCCCCCTCTCGGCCCCTCATCCCCACCCTCGGCCGCCTTGCCGGCCCCTCTCAGCAACCCACTCTCCCATAGCACCTGGGGCTCGTGGGCTGGCCCTGACCACGACAAGTTCAGCGCCATGAAGTACGAGCAGGGCACCGGCTGCTGGCAGGGCCCCAATCGCTCCACCACCGTGAGTGCCCGCAGGCTGGGGGAAGTGGAGTGGGGACGTGGCCCGCAGAGCCCACCTGAGCCCCACCTGCCCACCCCAGGTGCGCCTGCTTTGTGGGAAGGAGACAGTGGTGACCAGTACCACAGAGCCCAGCCGCTGCGAGTACCTCATGGAGCTGATGACGCCAGCTGCCTGCCCAGAGCCCCCGCCTGAATACCCTGGGGAGGGCGACCACGATGAGCTCTAGCCCTGCCCCACCCTGCCCAGCGCAGAGGTGGGTGGGGAGGTGGGGGTCGCTCCTGTCCCCTGATGTTCGGGAGCATGGCGGGGCAGGGGGCTCTTGGCCACATGGCTGCTCCCCCATCCATCTCCCTTTGTCTGTCTCATTTGGTTTCTCTCTCGTCCCAGAAATCAAGATGTGGAGCCAGCCCCCGTGGTGCTGCCCATCCGCTCCTGAGTCTGTGGACCAAGGCCTGCCCCTATGGGTCACCTCACCCACCCCACAGGGCAGGAAGCAGGTAGGGCTCCATGCCCTGCTTTTGGTTGGCCAGCGGGGCAGAGCCATGTTCCCAGGCCCCGGCTGCCTCCACAGATGGAATAAAGGAGCCTGTCCTGCTTGGGCCCCCACACCCTGGGGGCCTGGCCCGCCCTGCCCCCCACCCAGGGCATCTGCCTTCCCTCTTGGTGGGGAAGTGACTTGACCTGTGATCCCCAAACAATAAACATGATCCCTCCAACTGATCTGTGTCTGTCTGGCTTTGCTGGGGTGTGGAAGGGCCGGGGGTGGAGAGGGCTGAACACGGGAAGCAGCTGTGCAGATCCTAGCGGGGCTGGCTCCGGTTTGAGGGTCTCACCTGAGATGCCCTGTGGACCGCAGAGCCTGGAGCTGTGTAAACAGACAGCTGTTGGGTCACTTCTGTCTGGGTCTCCTCCTGGGCTGGTCTCAGATCCCACCTCCCCAATCACATGTGTGCTGTGGGGAAGCCAGGGGGCTCCAGGTGTGAGCTAGGCCCAGAGAGGGGCAGTGGCATGCACTCAGCACACAGCAGGGCCGACTGGTGTGTGGAAGCACAGACATTTGAGGCCATAAGATTCTGAACTTTTTATTTTTCTGGCATGAAAAGTACAAATAATTAAACAATTCCATGTAAAAGTCTGTTACCGCGGCCAGGCCTGTAATCCCGGTAATAAATAGTGTCTAAACTCAACGCAAAGTGTTCTTGTTGGGTTTTGGGGTTTTTTTTTGTCTTTTTTTTTTTTTTTTAACAGTTCTTTTATCACCTCCAACATGGACTCTGTCTTGATTTGAAACCATCCAAATAAATAACAGGATGAAGGAAGGGCTGGAGGGGCTGAGCCCCTTCCCCATGGGCCCTGCCCCTGCCCCATGCAGGGATGCGGAAGACCCCAGTCCCCACCTCCACTGGGGTGAGGGGCTGGCCTCCAGGAAGGGGGCCTGGCTGGCTGGGCTGAGTTCTGTGTTTTAGAAAAAGGAGTCCCTTCCCAGTCGGGGGTGGCAGGGGCCCAGGGCCTCAGTTGAGGGGGGTGTGGGAAGGTGCCCCCTCTCTGGAGCCCAGCCTCCCCCAGGGTGGGGGACAAACCCAGCCCTTATTGCTCACAGATGCCTCCGCCACGCTGTCCATGTGCGGACACACGTCGCTGCGGGCGGACAGCAGAGGGGAGAAAGCCCCAAGAAAACAGAGGGAGAGGGATGGACCCGCTGGGGGGCCTGCCCTGCTGGAGGGGAGCGGGGAGGTTGGGGAGGACTTAAAAACCACAAGAATAAATAGGTTCGTGTATCAAGAACAAGCTAGGGTTTCACCAGCTAAATAGGACTGAAAAAATTCTCAAGACGAGCAAAAATAATCCCATTAAAGACCCCGGACGTCACTGGCTGCAGGGACCACCCTGCAGAGCACAGGCCCCCCCACGGGGCGCCGCTCGGCTACCATTACTGTTATTAATAATTATTATTACTTTAATGATTCCACTTCCCCTTTTATAAATAAATTAGGCATAACCACGTCTCGGCAAAACTTAAAGAAAAAAAGAGAACATCGTGGTTCCTTTAAACTTGCAAACTGGATGAAGGAACAGAAATATACACAAATGTCCTTACAGGGCAACAAGGATAAATAGTTAACATAGCAATAAGTTAAAACTACAAGAAGCTCAATTCGGCAAAAAAGTACAAGAAAGTTAACTGGTGCCAGTTTATGTCTTTTTTTTTTTTTTTTTTTTTTTTTAAATCTCTTCTGTGTGTGTGGTTTTTTTTCCTCTTCCTTTTTTTTTTTTTTGTCGCTTTTTTCCTCTTCTGTTTGTGTTTTTTTGTCGCTTTTTTGATTTTTTTTTCTTTTTGTTCCTTGCAGCAGAAGCTCCACAGACGTTTAATAACAACACCAGGAGGGNTTTTTTTTTTTTTCTTTTTTTTTTTAAATCTCTTCTGTGTGTGTGGTTTTTTTTCCTCTTCCTTTTTTTTTTTTTTGTCGCTTTTTTCCTCTTCTGTTTGTGTTTTTTTGTCGCTTTTTTGATTTTTTTTTCTTTTTGTTCCTTGCAGCAGAAGCTCCACAGACGTTTAATAACAACACCAGGAGGGGTGGGGGAGAGAGAGCTGGGCAGTCAGATGGGGCCAAGGCCAGACACCAAACGCAGGGACACCGGAGGAGGGGCTGAAACTAGGGTTTGCCATTCTTGGTTCTGACTGGGCCCACTGTCGGGGTGAGGGGCTGCGAGGGCTCCCGAGGGCTCTGGCCTTTGGCTTCTGTTGGATTTTTTTTTTTTTTAAACAAAGAATGAAAACTAAGGGGATGGAAAAGTCCAGACAGAAGCCGAGGCTGGGGCTCGGGATGGGGGCTGCGTCCACTGCCCTCACTGATCTGGAAAGACAGAAAAACCCAACAAACTGAAAGGGGGTGACAAGTGGACGGGAAGAGAAGGTAGGGCTGGGCCCCTGGGCCAATCCACCCTGGGCCTGTCCAGGAGAGTGGTGGGCGCTTGCTGCTGGGGGAAGCTCTAGAGCAGGGAGGCTCAGGGCCCAGTCTCCCCCTTGGCCTTGTGGGCCAGGGCGTTTGGCCCAGAGAGGCTCAGCCCAGGGTCGGGTGTGGGGGTTCCTTTGGCCTCAAGTGTTGGGGGGGGCTGCCTCCAGCCCACCATGATGCCAAAAGGGTAACGAGGTATCCTGTGTCTGGATGCATGGACGCTGTGTGTGCACGCCTGTGATCCTGGGCAGCAGGGACCACTGAGGAGCCAGGAGAGAGATCTCTGCAGAGAACCTGGGGCGGGGCCGGTGGGGCTAGAGTGTAGGGGGTAGGGTGGGGCCGGCCGGCCTTGCTAACAGAGGAAGTGGGCTGTGGACTGGGCTGGGGTCTGGGCTGTAACCGCTCACTTGGGCCTGAATGATGATGCTGTGGGCATGTCTGTGTCTCTGGGTGTTGTGACTATGTGTCTCCATGTCTGGGTGTCTAGATTTATGTCCAAATGAATCTGTCTCCACATGGCCACACGCACGTGGGGTAATGGTCCCATGTTCACGTGTGCACATTTGTCCTTGGCCACCCCCACCTGCGGCCACTTCCGCCCTTGGCCACACCCACCTGCGGCCACTTCCGTCCTTGGCCATACTTGCCCACGTCTGAGTCCACCGTGGCCGTGCTTGTGTAGCCCCGTATTTTGCTCTTCCATGTTTATTGGGCCAAGGCGTTTTCCTGAGGCGTGTCTCTGGGTCCCTCTGTGCTGCGATGTGTGTCCCTGGTGGGTATGTACATGTGCCTGCCCCTGTGTATCTTTGCGTGGCTGTGTTTCTCAGTGTGGCCCCATGGACCCTCAGCTCCTAAGCCCTGCTCCCTGTCCCTGCCCCAGTTGGTAAACATAACCTGCCAAAATATTTTTTTTGTCTTTTTTTGTGGTTTTTTTTTTTCAAGTTCAAGAATCCCCAGTAAAAATTCTCCACGAGGTCTTTTTTCCCTTTTTACAAAAATAGAGTTTTTCTTCCCCTCCCACCCCCCCCTTTTTTTTTTCATTTTGTCTCTGTTTCCAGCCCCTCCCCCTGCTCCTCACATTCCACACCAAGGGGCTCTGGGCCAGGGCTGACCACACCCCTCTCGTTTCACTTTTTTGGGGATTTTTAAACCTGATCCCCCTCCTCTCAGGCTCACCTAGGTAACTGGGGAGGCCTGGGCAAGGGGGCCTGGGAGGGCACCCCCAATGCGCCCCACCCCAAGCCATCCATGGAGAGTGGTTGAGGGGTGGGCTAGGGGCACATCTCTGCTTTCATTTTAGCCGAAAAAGGAAACCAAAACCTTCACCATGAACAAAACCAAGACGAGAGAGTGAACAGCCCAGCCTAGGGGGGAGGGGCATTAGGATTGGGGAGGGGGCCCCCCCAGGCACCCCCCGTTCCTTGCAGACCCTCCCACCAAGTGCTCACCCTGTGGCTTCTGCAGGGAAGCAGGGCTCTCGTGCCGTCCGTGGTCTGCCTGCGCCGTCTCTCTCGGGCCCCTGTCTCTCTCTCTCTCTGTCTCTGCTGCCCGGGGAGGGTGGGGAGGGCGGCGGCGCCTCAGGCCTTGTGCTGTTTGCTGGTCTTGAAGGACACCTGCAGCACGCGCTCGCCCAGGCGGTAGCCATTGAGGCTGGCGATAGCCATGGCTGCCTCGTCGTAGTTGGTCATGGTGACGAAGCCGAAGCCCTTGCACTTGTTGGTGGTGAAGTCACGGATGACCTTGACGTTGGTGACCGCCCCGAAGGGCCCGAACAGCTGCCACAGAACACTCTCGTCCGCTTCCGGAGACAGGTTGTACACGAAGATGCACCAGCCGGCGCCCGCTGCACCCCCCGACAGGCCCACGCCTGCAAGGCCGCTCATGCCATCTATGGCGATGGGTGAGAACCTGGCGATGAGCGACAGGGGACTACTTTGGGGGTCACGCGGGCTCTGCCCTGACCCCCAGCATGCCCCCTGACCCCTCTTGACCTCTGGCTGTGCAGTGACCTTGGGACTGTGTGACCCCCGCCTTGGCCCTGTGACCTGTGAGACTCCATCCACCTTAAACTTCACTCTCTGAGCCACTCTGAGACACCAGCCCCCATCTCCACCCTGACCTGATCTGTGACTCTCTCTGAACATTAGATCCTCACCCATGATCCTTCCCTGAGCCCCAACCCACCTCCTGAGCCCATGACCTTGGACCCCACCTGATCCTCTGCCCGAATGATCCCTGACCCCTTCCCCTTGCCTGGCTACCACCCTCCCCTTGGCATTTCTTTCCACCCAATTCCTGTTCTCACCACCCACTCAGATACCATCCTGACCTCCCCCTTGGCAATGCTGCTTCTTTTGCCACACTGGCCATCCTGCAAGGAGGAGGCCCACCCAGAAGGGCAGTGCTGGAACCAGGGTGCGAGTGTGGCCTTTAAGTGTCCCTTGCTGGTTATTCAGGCCTCTGTTCAGTGGTCACCTCCTCCCTCTGGCCCTCTTCAGCCTTTTCCTACTTATGTAGGAAAAGCACCACTTCCTAGGTGGTGCTAGTAGTAAAGAACCCACCTGCCAGTGCAGGGGACATAAGAAACCTGGGTTCGATCCCTGGGTTGGGAAGATCCCCTGGAGGAGGGCATGGCAACCTACTCCAGTATTCTTATCTGGAGAATCCCATGGACAGAGAAGCCTGGCGGGCTACAGGCCATGGGGTCGCTAAGAGTCAGACACAACTGAAGTGAGTTAGCAGGCACACATGTATGTGTGTATGTTTTTTTTGGGTTTTGTTTGGGTTCACCTCGAGGCATGCAGGATTTTAGTTCCCTGACCAGGGATTGGAACCTGCTCGCTCTGTAGTGGAAGCTCAGAGTCTTAACCACTGGACCACCAAGGAAGTCCCCAGGTCTTTTCCTGTTTAAATCAGATATTTATTCTCAGCTCCATCTTCCCTGCAAGGTTTGGTTCCCTCACCTCCCAGGCCCAGAACAGCTCCCAGCACCAGTCAGCCCTAGGGAGAGGTGTGTGGAGTGAAAAAATAGAGGAAGGGGCAGAACTGGCTTCACCACATTCCGCACTGGCTCCCTGCCTTCCTGAGGCTCCTCTACACCTCAGGGCCCAGGACACCAAGGGCCTTAGCTATTTATATGATTGCTGGGCTCACTCTCTCCTCCTGGACTTTGCAAAGCCATCTCTGCTGCCAGAAGCCCTGATTCTCTTCTGGCCCTGAGTGATGTCTCCATTGGATGTCCATCAACCTGTCTCCTACCCTCTTCACCTCCCAGATCACTGTTCGTGTGTCTCCTTCCCCAAAGGACTGAAATACATAATAATATTAAATAATCATAAGAGCTGCTGCCTTTTACCGAGGGAGCCCACACTGTGTGCCAAGCATCAAGCTCAGTGTCATTCCATTTCCACCAGGGCCAAGGCTGACTGGGCCACGCTGAGTCCCCAGCCCCAAGCCACGCTCCTGGCACTCAGCATGTGCTCAGTAGCCCTTGATGCTACAGACACAGGGACCTTCAGAGGATCAAGGATATGTACAGTATAGCAAGGGCCTCAAGGTTCCTTGCCAGCTAAGAGGCAGAAAGGGGGCATCCTGTGACCCTCAGCAAAGATGACCAACAGTGGCCAGTGGGGGCACAGCTGTGACCCAGGCAACCCTGCCTGCCTTTCAGTGGAATGGAGAAGGCCACAGATAGGCCTTACGGGTCCAAATTTCACAGTAGGCCTTTCTAGGCACTTAGCAGACACAATATTCTCCAGATCTCCTGATGGTCACACTATGCCCATACATGGGCAGTCCTGGGGGTGAGGTGGGGGAGGGCTCCATCAGGGCCAAGGTCCCAGGAGGGAATACGGAGGCGCTGGGGGCAGCGGGGCAGGGTCACTCTTACCTCTTGACTCCGTAGGCCATGTTGAGCAAATTGTCCAATCTGTGGAGGCAGAAGGGGTGGTCACTGGTGGCTTCTGGGCACACCCCTGGCTGTGACACTGGGCAGCCAGCCTGCCCTCCCTGCCCCCACCCAGCAGTCCAGCAGTGCCACCGGCCCTGCCCCCGCCCGCCTGCTCCCCGCCCGGCTGGACACCGCCTGGCACGGAACCGCGGTCACTCACTCGGGCACCGCCTCTTGCCTGTCCTGCTGCTACCCACTCTTCACTGGCATCCTTGCCCTCCCACACCAGACACCTAGTCTTGCTCTCCCATGCCCCACCCCTCGCACCTGCCCCCAACTCCAGCTCTTGGGTCCCTAGAAGGGAAGTTTCAAGTCTCTTCTCCAAAGTGCCTGGGTCAGGCAAGTGACACAGCCTCTCTGAGCCTCAGGGTCCCTGGGGACCCTCTGTCCCTCAAGGAACAAGATGGGCTCTGATCTCATGGCATCACTGAGCAGAAAGAGCAAGTGTGCCTGTCCCCCCAGGGAACACTCTGGGCTGCACCTGTGGAACCAGCAGCTGGAGCCACGTGCCCAAGGGAGGGGGAACAGGGTAGCCTGGGCTGAGCCGATCGGGTGGTTCTAGAACTCTTGACGCCAATAATAATACAGTGGCCTGTGCACATTGAGTGCCTGCTGTGTACAAGGGCCTGGCCTCAACACATGACAGGCCCCCACATTTCCTCTTTTCTGCCCTCAGCAGCCCCAGAGTGTGGGCACCGTCCTGGAGTTTCTCCACTGTGCAGGAATGGGGTTCGAGGAGGGCACCTGCAAGCCTCAGGCACCTGGTTCCGGGGTATCTGGGGGACAGGGAGCAGCAGGGGCTCACCGGAAGCGCTGTGTCTGGTGGTGCAGGGGGCCTGCGTAGCGCCGGGCAGAGGACTGGTAGAGTTGAGTGAGCAGTGCCTGGCCCGTCTTCTGACTCGGGTTGTTGGCAAACTTGACCGTGATGGGCTCGGCCGCACCCAGCGGCTTCTGCCCGTTCAGTCCTTTGATGGCCTCCTCAGCTTCGATCCTCTTGTCAAAGCGGATGAATCCCACACCCCGAGAGACACCTGCAGTGGAGGCGAGGGCTTCATGGGGACCCGACCTCTCCTGTGTGACCCCGCCCCCTCCTCGCTGCTGTTTGCTTCTCCACTCTGGTCCCACAGTGGTGTCTCTGATCTGCGTGCCCCCGCCAGGTGAGCCCTCCCCGGCAGCCTGACCTGTGACCTGGTCCACCAGGATGCGAGAAGTGATGATGCGGCCGTACTGGGAGAAGAGCTGCTCCATCTCTTTCTGGCTCATGGTCTTAGGCAGCCCGCTGACGTACAGGTTCGCATCTCGGATAGAGGCAGAGCTGGGTCTGGCGTAGGATACCTGGGGGAGGGGGTCAGGCAGACAGGGCTGAGGGCAAGACCCATTTCACAGATGAGGAAAATGAGGCAACACCCAAACTGCCGCTAGGCGACAGACATCCTCATCCGTCTGCTCAACAAATACCGTGAGTCGTCAGTCACCATGGACAGTGGGCGGGAGTCAACCGGGGCGAACAAACGTGGCTCGGCCTGAGTTGAGCGATGACAAATATCTGCGCCTCTGGGGTCATGTGTCTCCCGGGGGACCTTGAGGACCTTCGCGTCTCTAGCTCATGCTCTCAGGCTGGACGTTCCGTCAATGTCGACACATCTGACGTCTTTGGAAAGTGCACCTGCGGTGCCGGCCGGTCTCTTCTCTACTAGACTGGGCACCCTCAGGGTCACTCAGATCTTTAGCCCCACAGCTCAATCCTGACAGCTCCAAAATGTGTGAGCCAGCACTGGGACTGGCCCCCAAACTGCACGCCTGCGTGATACCTGCCTCCAGGTGTCCTGTGAGGAGGCTTCATGGTGGGGTAGTCACACTCCGCAACCCCAATTTGCCTCTACTCAGTAATGACAGCTCTGTCGTTCCAGGTGCTCAGGTCCCCAGCCTCGGGTTGTCCTCGACGTGTCTCTCACACCCACGTCTAAACATCATCATCCTATCGGCTCCACCTTCCTCCTTATCCAGAATCCACCTACTTCTCCCCATTTTTCTCCCATTGCTTATCCAGACCAGTGTAGCAGGCTCCACCCTGGTTCCCTGCTCCACTGCACAGCCCCTCCACAGGCTGTTCCTCCCACAGCAGCCAGGGGGCACCTGTGAGCATCTGAACCAGGTCATATCACTCTGCTTAGAATCCTCTGTGTCTCCCACCTTCCTCAGAGTTCAAGTGCTTCTCATGGCCCAACAGGGCCTTGCATGACCTGACCCATCACCACCCCCCAGCTCATTTCAGCCCACTGTCCCCCTCAACGTCTCTGTCCCAGGCACACAGGACTCCCTCCGTGTTCCCCAAACACTAGGTGTGCTCCACCCGCTGGGCCTTTGCGCTCACTGTCCCCTGTGCTCCCATCTCTCTTCCTCACCTTTCTTCTCCTCCATGCCTCAGATGAAATATCCTCCTGGTCCTTTCCCATCCACATTTGGTCCTCCACCCTTAGCCCCGTTCCTCTCTCAAAGCCCTTCTCTCAGTTATGAAATAGACACATTTCCCTATGACCCTTCGATTCATTAATTGTGCTCCAGCCCAACAATGAAACTCTCTGCAACTGTTTGAAAAATGGTGGACGTGTATATTTATTTCCCCGAAACAGTGGTGAGTATTGTAAAGTGGGGGAAAGAAAAGTCCATTTACAGAGCAGCGACTATTGTGTGACCCCATCTCATTGTGTGTTTATCAATGTCCTGGAAACACGGTCCAGAGGGCCCACCCCCAAACGTTAACAGGGTGAACTAGAGCTATCGGGGGCAGGGGGTGGGAGGATAAGCTCCTTCCTTCCTTACTCCTGCTGATGTTTATCTTTCTGTTTCTTCTAAATTAATCTCTGGGTAGAGGAGGTGAGCTGTTTAGGGAGGTGAGTTGCAAGGGCATATTACTTCATTGCTACTGCTAAGTCACTTTAGTCGTGTCCGACTCTGTGCGACCCCATAGATGGCAGCCCACCAGGGTCCCCCGTCCCTGGGATTCTCCAGGCAAGAACACTGGAGTGGGTTCCCATTTCCTTCTCCAATGCATGAAAGTGAAAAGTGAGAAGTCACTAATTAAAAAATGAACAAAATGAATAAATTGGGCCAAGGGTATACTGCTTCTGGGGTGGGGGCAGGGAGATTCTAACTGATGTGATTGTGTGCACGCGGGGTCCTCCGGAAAACTGAAAGACAAACACCACAGCTGCTATATTTCTGTAATAACAATGAAAACTCATGGCAATGTATTTGATAGCTTCCACTCTTCCCCACCCTAGGGGCTGTGCCTTTTTTAGGGATGACTATTTGTTGATGGATTGGAGCTGGGGGACAGGGGAAGGGATGCTGAACTCCTAGGTGGGTTTTGGGGTCAGGGGTCATCCAAGGCAGAGTCGGCGTTCAGGGTCCTTTCCCATCCTTCTGTGATGTGGGCTGACCCAGATCCTTCACCTGGGTATGGGCTCCTCCTACACCCCTTGACCAAGACAGGGGTTGGCACACGATGGCTGGCTGGAAATATTTGGGGCACAACCTGCTGGAACACCTAGTTAGGACCAGCCAAACACCACAGCCACCCAGGCACACACACACACACACACACACATACACACAGGGCCACACTAGGATACCCACTGCAGAGCTCCGGTGACTACACCACCAGGAGGGTGACACAAGGCCATTGCCACATTCATGGAACTCCAGGGTAATTACAGTAAGAATCACAGAACCAACCACACACCTGTCACACCACTGCACAAGCCCTCAGTGTCACACACATTCCGCCCCGAATGGGGCACAGGTAGACACACACACAATTTCACCATAACACACAAACACCCTGTCACAGCAAGACACACCCACACAGCCCCACAGGTCACAGCCGGAGTTGCAGTGTGTCACAAAGCACCTACCAAGAAAACACCATGTCCTCAGAGACACAGAGTAACACAACCTGCCTCTATAACAGCCAGGCCTACATGATAACAGCCACTTACATAGCCACGGGGTCCCACAAACACCATGTCTTGCAGCCTAGGGTGCCACACATTACACACACATGCCGCATCACCTGCATACAGTAGCCCTCTGGGTCATCCTCACAACCTGGGGGCTTCTAGGTCTACTTGGCCACAGAAGGACCCATCAGACCCTTGTCAGCCTCCACATCAGGGCGAGGAGGAGATTCCAGCACCTCTGTTTTTACGGCAAACTGGGGGCCAGATGGGCATCCTCCCTAGCTTACCCTCCCCCAGGATTCAGAAGCAGATTTGTAGGGCGGAGCCCAGACACCCCCAGGCAAACCCGGAGAGGGGGTTTCCATGGTGATTCCCCCCACCCCCTTCCCAGGGAACCTGGGCTCACAGGGTCCCAGCTGCAGCTGCTGAGAGGGGAGGTCATGGGGGGGAGGGGCATTGCACAAAGGTGGGGGAAGGGCCCACCCCTAATCCCACCCTCCCAGACCCTAGTTAGGCTCCAGATGGCAGATGGGCCCCCCTCTCCCCCATTTCCATGACAAAGGCAGGGAGGGGGCTGCACACCAGACCCTGGTCACTCCTACAGCTGAGGGGGTGGGTACCTCCAGGGCCTGGCTAACTCATTGAGTTGCCAGAGAATGTGGGGTTGATCATCTCCCCATCAACAGGTGAGGAAACTGAGATTCAGAGAGCCAGAGTCATTGGCTCTGGGGCCCCAGCCAGAAAGCCTTTGGGGAATGATTTGAACCCCTTAGGGGATGAGCCATGGGGGGAGGATGGGTGGCCGTAGGGGGAATGGACATGTGGGGAGGGTATGGCCAAGGGGGTTGGGTGGCAGTGGAAGGGTCAGTTCAGGGGGGTGGTAATAAAAGAGGAAACGGGCACAGCCAAGATGGGGAGTCACAGGAACGAGGGCGCTGACCTTGATGGTCTTCGTCTGCAGTTTGAGGCCGTTGAGGGTGTTGATGGCTTTGTCAGCATCATTCGGGTCAGAGTAGTTCACAAACCCGTAGCCGAGGCTCTGCCCTGCAGGCGGGACCAGGACGATGACCTGCCAGGGTCCTCCCAGACCCAGGCCTGAGAGGCTGACCACCCCCATGACAGTTATGAGAACCAGGATTCCACCCTTATTTATTCCCCCAGTGTACCACCCTACCCCCAGGACACCTAAGACCCCTCCAGTGTCCCACCTAGGGTTGCATCTGTCTCCCCATCACACCTCACCTTCCACCAAGGTCCCACCTGCTCCTACCCGGGCTCACACCTGGCTCCCCATCATACCTCAGACCCCACAAGGGTCCCACCTGCTCTCATCACCTCCCACCTGGGGTCACCTCTGGCTCCACATCGCACATCTACTTCTGAGGCTACCCCCTCCGTCCCCTACCCCTTCCCGCCAGAAGCCACACCTGTGATCTTGTCCCGAACCAACTTGCAGGACTCGATGTCACCAATGCTGCCGAAGAGACTCTTGAACTCATCCTGGGTCATATTCTGGGGCAAGTAGTTGACAATGAGGTTTGTCTTGCTGTCATCGGTGGCTCCGTTTGTACCAAGGAGTGGCCCGTTGGGCAGGGCCGGGCCGGCCGGGCCCCCTGCCACCTGAGACTCCATGGCGCCGAGTATCTGCTGGAGACAACAGGCCACACCCACTCACGGCCCAGTCCCCACACCAGGGTTTGTGGTGACAGATGTGTCATATCTGACACAGGCTTGAACATTCAAAGGGGATAAGGTGTTATTCTTACAGCCCCTCCCATTCCTTGAGCACGGGGCAAAGCATTTTATGTTACCTGGAAAAAGTCCATATATAAATGCCATATATGCCCTTTTGCATGTATGCTTGCCTTTCTAAAACCAATCTACATTTTTAGAATAATGAAATGAATACTTTTGTATTCAGAATTAAAACTGAAACCTTTTTAATTAGCTATGAAACCCTCATAATCCCATTCCTGACCTTGTACTTCGCTCTTCCCACCAAAGGCAAGTCCTATCCAAATATGTCAGTATTTCTTTTGCTTTATGCATAATTTCCCCACTAGGCATTTACATCCCTCCACCTGTTTTTCCACTGAGCCATTTTGGATTTTTTGTGTATAACATAATAACATCTGCAAATGATACTTTTCTTTATCACCAGCCTATACCTATTATTTATTTTTCTTGTCTTATTGCAGGGGCTACTTTGTGATAGTGGCTTTTTATTCTTGAAACATTAAAGGAAATGCTTTAAATATTTCACAGCTAAATATGATCTTTACTATAGGTTTTTTGGTAGATGACCTTTATCAAGTTAAGAATGTTTAATTTTATTCCTAGTATCCTAACAAGATATTTTTTAAGGAATGGATATTGAATTTTATTGACTATCTTTTTCTACATCTATTGAAATGATTTTTTTTGCTTTACTATATTACTATCATGAATTGCATTAATTGATTTTCTAATAACTTTCCTAAGCTAAACTAAACTTAGTCATGTTGCAGTTTTGTTTATACACATTGTTTGATTTGATTTTTGCCACAATTTTTGATGGTTCTTTGTTTGAGATTTTTAACCTCTATGTTCAAGAACGGGCTTCCCTGGTGGCTCAGATGGTAAAGAATCTGCCTGAAATGCAGGAAACCCTGGTTCAACTCCTGGGTTGAGAAGATCCTCTGGAGAAGGGGGGATCTTTTACCTGGAAAAAGTCCATATATAAGGAAGACTCTACCAATCTATTTGAGTTTCTAGGTGAGGGCAACCTATTCACCAACTGTGCCATAGGAGAAGACCTAAGGAAATGCTGGCTACTTTCCCTTCTCATGCCCATGACAGACAATACCAACCAATTCCAGCACTGTGGGTAGAATACTACCCACTCCAGTATTCTTCCTGGAGAATCCCATGGACAGAGGAACCTGGCGGGCTACAGTCCATGGGGTCACAAGGAGTCGGACACTATGTTTTCTGATCCATGCAACAGCTCAGTAGAAGTTAATTATGCTATGACAAGGAATATGAGGCTCAGAGATGTTAAGGAACTTATTGAAGTCACACAGCATATCAGTGGTGGCATTTGGAATACAAATGCAGACTTGTCTACACCTGAAGACCACTCTCTACTGTTCTCTACGACAGTCAGTCAGTCAGGTACCAGCTCTAACTCCTGTTTTGTGTCCTTGGATATACTCCTTATTCTCTTGGGGGCCTCTGACTCACTTTGCTGAAAATTCGAAAAATTAGCCATGGCTATTTTAAGAGTCATGTAGAGACGAATTTTAAAGCCACATCTGGGCTCAGAAGGAAACAGTGCTGGAGTTGGCTGGTACTGTCTATCATGGGCATGAGAAAGGAAAGTAGCCAGCATTTCTTTAGGTTTTTCTCCTATGGCACAGCTAGTGAATAGGTTGCTCTCACCTAGAAACCCACATAGATTGGTAGAGTCTTCCTAGAGGGATGAATTAAGAGGGATTTAAAGCCCATATTCAGTTTCAGGAGGAAAGACATTGTGATTGATAGCAATGTCTATTGTCGTGATAGAATTAGAAACAGCCAGCAGGTCCACATCATCACAGTCATCCCTGCCCCAAAATATAATACCATAGTTGTCCCCAAATTTGGGCATACTGTGTACTAGGCACAGAGCAACACCCTCTATAGGCATTTTTCTGTTTTCCTTAGTCACAACTCTGAAAAGAAGAGGGTTTTATTTCCTCAGCTTAAGAAATGTTGTTTAGATGCTGAGTCTTATCTCTTTTGAACCCCATGGACTGTAGCCTACCAGGCTCCTCCATTTGTGGGATTTCCCAGGAAAGAAAATTAGAGTGGGTTGCCATTTCTTTTTCCAGGGGATCTTCCCGGCTCGGGGACTGAACTTGAGTCTCCTGCATTGGCAGGCAGTTTCTTTACCACTGAGCCACCTGGGAAGCCTGCTTAAGAGATGCTACAGAAAAAAAGAGAGAGAGACAGAGAGAGAGAGAGAGAGAGAGAGAGAGAGAGATATACTGTGGATTAAATGGGCTTTCCAGAGGGCACTAGTGGTGAAGAACCTGCCTGCCAAATGAAGGAGACTAAGAGATGGCGGTTTGATCCCTGGGTTGGGAAGATCCCCGGGTTGGGAAGATCCCCTGGAGGAGAGCATGCGACCCATTCCAGTATTCTTGCCTGGAAAACCCTACAGACAGAGGAACCTGACGGGTTATGGTCCGCAGAGGTGCAAAGAGCTGGACATGAATGAAGTGTCTTAGTATGCATGCATATGGACTAAACGCTGTGTCCCTCCAAATTCATATGTTGAAACCCAATGAGATAGTACTTGGAGGCGGGACATTTGGGAGGTAATTAGGTCATGAGGATGGAGCCTTATAAAAAGGGACAGATGATCTCTCTCCACCATATGAAGACAGTGATAATATTACCATCTGCAAACCAGGAAGCTGGCCTTCACCACGAAACCAAATCAGCCCACACCTTGATCTTGGACTTCTCAGCCTCCAGAACTATGAGAAATAAATGTCTGTTGTTTAAGCCACACAGTTAATGGTATTTTAGTCAGCCTGAGCTGACTAAGACAACAGATGTGGAGAGTGAGGTTCAAAGATGTTTAAAAAATTACCAAGA
Source organism: Neotragus moschatus (assembly GCA_006410615.1). Classification (NCBI taxonomy): domain Eukaryota; kingdom Metazoa; phylum Chordata; class Mammalia; order Artiodactyla; family Bovidae; genus Neotragus; species Neotragus moschatus. The sequence goes on from SJYA01001104.1 coordinate 168,926, forward strand.
TCATGCAGTCCCTATATGGTGAAACAGGGATTTGCACATGAGCTTTTAATGATTAGAAGTCTGTAGTTCTTGACTTCTACTGCCAATGAAGCCTAGTGCTGGCTCTCACATTTTCCAGCTGTGTCCTTAGGTATGCTGCTTCACACTTCTGGACCTCTGCACCATTTTGTTGAAAACTCCAACAAATTACCAGTATAGTGACCAGAGGACAATCTAAAGCTGATCGTGGGTGCAGCTAGAAAGCATTCTGGGATCGGCTGGCTATGTCTGCTGTATACACAGTCATGGGAAGTGGAAGAAGACTTGTCCTGTCCACCAGTCCCGCTATTAATAATCATCCCGCTCCAATGACACCTCCCATGTCAGGTACCCAGGTAAGAACTCAGAGACACTGCATGGTATAAATGGAGAACTCGATTTCAAACCTAGATATGTTGGACTTCAGAGCTGTTTCTAATGACTGGCCAGCACACTGGGGGCAGCTCCGCCACCATATGGCTGTATGTCCTCAGGGACAATCTTAGCTCTTCTTTGGGCTTCTGTTTCCTTGTCATTTATTCTTATTTAAAGGATGCTCAGAGGGTCAACTCCCCTGCAGCTCCAATTGGCTGGGAGTGGCTATCTGGGAGATCTGCCTGGAGAATTATTCTTTTATTTTATTTTTTTTTTCCATTTTTGGCTGCATCATGAAGCTTATGGGACGTTAGCTCCCCAATGGGGGATTAAACCTGGGCCCTCGGCAGAGAGAGCATGGAATCCTAACCTCTGGACCTCCAAGGAATTCCCTGGAGGATTATTCTGAAGCCACACCCAGGCTCACCAGGAACACAGACTGGGTTGATTAGCAATGTCTGCTGCAGGCTCCTGAAAGAAAGCAATAACATACACTCCACACATCAGCATCCTGGTCTTAAACCAACACCGTACTAATAACATAGCCATGAGTTGAAGGCCTAGTATGTGCCAGACAAAATTCTCTATGTGAAAATTTCCAGGCAGTTCTCCCAACATTGAATGTTATGGAGCTCTTTTCATCATTTAACAGATGACAGATGAGAAAGCTGAGTCTCACTGAAGGAGAAGGGGTTGAAACAAGGTTGGGTAGCATGTAAAAAGTGGACCAAGAATTCAAATCCAGGATTTAGACTCCAGAGCCCACTCTCTTGATGAAATGGCCAATAATAAAAATAATAACAATAACAAAGCAAAGCTGAGCACCCACTTAACACCAAGCCCTGGGCATCACTACGTTTAAACCTATATTGTTGGCCAAGTCTACTCATTCAACTCAACAAGTTATTTACTAGCTGCCACCAAGATGCTGCTTCCACCCTCCTCACTATGTGTCCTTTGGCACTCATGCTGCCGCCCTGGGCCTTTGTCCGACCACTAAAAATATGCCACAGAGGTCCCCCATGTATGGAAAGCTGGAGTCTGAATTTATGTCTGGGTTCAGCAAAGTGATCAGTTGCTGATGTCTATGGAAGCCCCTAAAAGCAGGACATAGTACATAAGACACATCAGATTCCAGCTTTGGAAGCCCTACTATATGCAAGGAACATGTATCATTTTCACTGTTTTTACACAATCATGCTGGAAAGCTGGAGATCATCTCCATTTCTCAAATGGAGAAATTTAGGGTGAAAGGAACCTGTGACTTGCCCAGGATGACAAGGAAGTGGCAGGGATGATTTTTGGGTTTGATTCCTTGATCTGATGACCCTAGAGCCTACAACGTTACTGGTTCTTCACCTCCCTGAATGCTATCCTCAACTTGGATGGGGTTAAGAGGAGATTGGGGGGTTCCCACTAGGGATCTTGAAGCCCAGCCTGCTAATCTCAACCTCCCCCCACCCCATCTCCCTCGCATCTGTGCCAGGGCTTAAAGGGATCAGTGTCGCATTTCCTCTGAGGCTGAGCCGGCTGAGCTGCTAATGGGGATCGGATTGGTGGAGGCCACACCCTCTCGGGCTTCAGCCCACAGCAAATGCAGGGCCCAGGATGACACAGGGATCACAGAGACCTTCGAGGGCTGAGGGCTGTCCCAGGACAAGGATGGAGAGGTGAAGTCAGAGGGGAGGAAGGCAGATTAAAGATGGAGCAAAAGGGAAACACCCCCCACCCTCCCATCCACACTCTCTCTGGCTCTTACTCTGGGTCTTTCCCTTTCTGCTACACTTTTCCTGTTTTTCTTCTCTGTCTGAGTCTCTCCCCTCCATCCTTCTTTCCCCTTTGAACCCTTCTCTGTCTCCCCTTCCCTCTCTCTCTTCCTCCAACTCTTTTTATCATCATACAAACATCTGACATATGGATTTTTGCAGTGAACACCCCTGAGATCATTTTGCTGTCTCAGACCCCCTTGGCCTCCAGCTGTGCCCCTGGTCCTAGTCACAGTGACAGATGCTTGGGCAGCCACGACAATAGGGCATTGAGTGGCTATGCATGGTAAGGCTGGACCACCACGTGGTGCTAAGTGAGCCTCCTACTTCTGGGTCCTTCTCCCTTCATGCAGAGCCATCACTGACTCAACTCATCCTCTGACTTCCTCCCAGCCTGTCTCACTGGTGGTATCTCAGCCTGAGAACTCTCCATCAGAGTGACCAGGACTCCGAGGGCTCCAAGGCCCTTGTGTGACCTCTGACCACACGTTCTCCCCTTTGTGCATCAGCTTCCCTTTTTCAAATGGGGGCAGAGATCAATGTATGCTGGGCTGTTCTGGGGGTGGTGAGGGTCCTCAGGAGGCCTCACTCACGTTCCTAGACCTGGGTGAGGAGTGTGAGACAGCGAGGGAAAGGAGCTGGCCTGAGATCACACAGCAGAAAAGGGTGGCCTCTCTCAGGCCTCCTTTCTCAGAACCAGGTGGGTGGGTCTCAAGGTCTGGAAGGGGAGAGGCCCAGGTATGGAGGGAGTGCTGAACATACCCCCACCCATTATGCTCGCTGCTACTCGAAAAAGAGGTCCGGAAAGAGATGCAGGGTACAGAGACACACGCAGAGACCTGAGAGACAGAAAGAGTGAAAGAAGGAGGCCCGGGCGCTGGGACCAGACAAAGGACGCTCGGCGGCGCAGGGAGCAGAGTCGCGCGGCGGGGGCGGGGGTGGAGCCGGGGTGGGGCTAAAA
>SJYA01001105.1:0-103677 GCA_006410615.1 Neotragus moschatus
CTCCCACCCCCCCTTACTCTGGTTTTGCATTTGAAGCCCAGACAGCGGATCCAGCTGGAACAATGACGGGGGCCTGCCCAGCCAACCCCAGCTGCTTCCTTTTCAGTGGCCCTGTGCCCCCTGCCAGGTGTGCCAAAATTAGAATGGCTCCCTTCTCCGGCCCTTTTCATCCCCCTCTCCCCCTCTGTTCTCCTCCCCTCCCCCCGGGGGCTCCTGGGGTTTCTGAAGCACTAATGGAGCTCTCACATCCCTGCCTTTAAGCAGATCCTGCCTAGGGGAACTGGAGTCTGGGTCCATGATGGAAATCTGCCCTTGAAGAACTGCCCCCAGGGATGGATTCCAGTGCTATGCTCCACTCAGCACCTTCCCTACCCAACTCCCTACTCCTCAAACCCCTCTAGGTCCTGGTGACATCCACCTCCTCCAGGCAGCCCTCCCAGCCTGCTAGCACTTGCTCCCTACTCTTTCCCACGGGGTCAGGCCGTGGGATCTGGCTGCCTAGGTTCAGATCCAGGCCTCACCTCTTTCTGCCTCTATTTCCCCCCTGGCAGCTTGGTTAACCATTCAGAGCCTCAGTGTCTCCATCTGTCAAACGAGGGTAGCTTTGAAAACCTATATCATGAGACTTTTATACGTGCAAACTGGATAGAAGAATCCCTAAGCCTGTTGCTAGAGCCACACCGGCCCCTCATGCATGCTAAGTTGCTTCAGTGGTGTCCAATTCTTTGCAAACCTATTATGGACTGTAGCCTACCAGGCTTCTCTGTCCGTAGGGATTCTCCAGAGGAGTGGGTTGCCATGTCCTCCTCCAGGGGATCTTCCCGACCCAGGGCTCAAACTCAAGTCTTTTAATCTCCTCTCCTGCATTGGCAGGCAGGTCCTTTACCACTAGCGTCACTTGGGAAGCCCTTATTCTGGCCCCTCACTAAACCCCAGACACACCCAGCATGCTCCTACCTCTAGGCTTCCCGCTGGGTGTTCCTTCCAGATGTCCCCATGGCTCCCTCCTCCCTTTACTCACACCTGTGCTAGTGTGCCACCTCCTCAGAAGGACCCTCCCAAGCCATTGCCAGGCTGTTTGCCGTCACTCATTTTATCACCACCTGGCATTATATTACCCGAGCTTAGGCTGTGCAACCCAAGGGCCCTAGCTTCATAGTTATTGGCTGTGTGACCTTGGGCATGTTGCTTAACTTCTCTGAGCTTCAATCCCCTCATTTTTAAAATGCGGATAGTAATAAAACCGGTCTCATACAACTGTTGGGTGAATAAGTGACTTTGCGGATAGAAAACCCCCAGAACAGTGCGTGGCCCACACTAGGTGGTATTCCCAAAACTAATTTTGTTTCTATTATTTTTGAGTACCCTCTCTCCTTCCCTCCCAGCCCCACCCCCAACTAGAATGTATGCCCTCCTGAGGGCTAATACTTCAGGGGGGCAGTCTGTGTTTTATTCACTGCTCTATTCTCAGTACCCAAATGACCTGGTATCTAATAGATGCTCAATACTCTACTGGACCTGTCCAAGTCTCAGTTTTCTCCTCTGTAAAATGGGATGATAATAGCACGTACTTCATGGGTGTTGAGGATTCCATGAAATAAGCGCTACTGCTATTTTTTGCAGTAATTCAGTGAGTCTACAAACATAATACCTAGTATTAATACTTAGTGCACAATGTAATTGCACATTATATATTTAATTGTATATCATATATATAATTGTATATCATATAATATTGTATGTAATATATAATTCTAGATCTAGAGGCAGGGAGAATTATGAGAGAGAACCTTTTATTGCCTCCAACACTCTTGGTTTCTTCCTTTGCTAACACTATTTGCTCTGATTGGTTGGCAGATTCCCTGTTCGATGCTTCCCGCCCAGCCTCCCTTGCTTCTCATTGGCCATAAGTGTGGCTGAGTGACACATTTCTAGCCAATGAAACCCAAGCCAAAGTAGGCTGAGGGGTTCAGGGAAGGATGAGCATATTATATGAGCCTCCATTGCCTTATCGGAGAAGGCAATGGCAACCCACTCCAGTACTCTTGCCTGGAAAATCCTGTGGAAGGAGGAGCCTGGTAGGCTGCCGTCCTTGGGGTCGCACAGAGTCGGACACTACTGAAGTGACTTAGCAGCATCAGCAGCCATTGCCTTATATATAAAATGGGGATTAACAACAGCGACAAGCTGGGGTAAAGATCACACAACTGATCTAGAGGGTTATCTAGGTGACCATGGGGATCTAAGTGGTGCTAGGCGTTGGTTTCCAGCAGCACCTAACTCTAGACTGTCTGGTGAGGAAAAAGCAACCTTTTGTTTAAGCCACTGCTGTTCAGGCATTTTTATATTTGCATCCCAATGTATTCCCATATAATGACATTGAATTTTTCTGGATCTCCAAAAATACACAGGACAGGGGTTTGATGTTTAGTCACTAAGTCGTATCTGACTCTTTGCAACCCCATGGACTGTAGCCTGTCAGGCTCCTCTGTCCCTGGGGTTTTCCAGGCAAGAATACTGGAGTGGGTTGCCATTTCCTCCTCCAGGGGATCTTCCTGACCTAGGGATTGAACCCAGTCTCCTGCACTGGCCGGCAGATTCTTTACCACTGAGCCATCAGGGATAGGGTAGCTATTTATTAACATTTTTATGTTAACAAAACATAGATTGAGGCTCAGGCACTGCAACATTAAAAAAAAAAAAAATGGAGACGTATGTGCATTTAACTGGGCCCCTGTGCAGCCCAGGAAGAGGTGACAAGAAACAGTCTATAAGGGAAGGAGAGAGTTACAAGGTAAATTGTGTCTCCCCTCCAAAAAAATACATGTTAAAGTCCTAACTCCCAGTACCTCCGAATGTAACCTGATTGGGAAAGAAGGTTGTTGCAGATGTATTTGTTAACATGATGTCATACTGGAGTAGGGTGGGACCTTAAATCCAATATGACTGAATTATATTATACGTTTCTTCTAAGGAAAGAGACAGACACACAACAGGAGAATGCTACACGGTGACAGAGACAGACTGGAGTGATGTGTCTGCAAGCCAAGGAATGCCAAGGATGGCCGACAACCACTAGAAGCTGGGAGAGGCATGGAGAGAGGTCTCCCCTAGAGACCTCAGAGAGAGCGGGGCCCTGCTGACACCTTGATTTCAGAGTTCTGATCTCCAGAACTGTGGGATGATATATTTCTTTTTTAAAATTTTTTGCTGTTTATTTATTTATTTATGGCTGTCCCGGGTCTTTGTTGCTGCACATGAGTTTTCTCTCGTTGTGGCAAGTGGGAGCTACGCAGTGTGGTGGCTTCAGCTCCGTGGCTCGGTCATGTCTGACTCTTTGTGACCCCATGAACGGTAGCCTTTCAGGCTCCTTTGTCCATGGAAGTCTCCAGGCAAGAATACTGGAGTGGGTAGCAATGCCTTTCTCCAGGGGATCTTCCTGACCCAGGAATCAAACCAGGGTCTCCTGCATTTTGGGCAGATTCTTTACTGTCTGAGCCACCAGGGAAGACTTTCAGCTCAATGACTTGGAGCAAATCTTTTGCCCACTCCTGGCTTTTGTGTGCTTAGCACTGTCTGTAGTCCCAAGGCATAAAGGTGGATAACAGGGGTCCTCTGTCCATGGACATGGCACTACTTCACATACTGCGAAGCCCTTCCAGCCTTCCAGAATCTCCCCAGGCAGAGTTAATGCATTCCAAGTGCCTCAGTGCAGGGTTAGTTGGCTGCTGTCATTACTGAGAATTTAAGGCTATTGATGTCCTTGTTTCTCCAGCAAGTCAAGAACCTCCCTGAGAGCAAGAAATGGCCTTTCGCTGATGCAGCCCAGCGTGACAGAACTATCTTCTGGTAAAACAAAGGGGTGTAACTCCCTTTAGGTGCAGAGGCACTCAGTAATGTCCATCTGGTCAAAAGCAAGAGAATTTACTTGTGCGACACAAGCTGAATCTCAGCGAAGACCCCAGTGCTGCTGTTAAAACTGCCTGGGTTCAAATCCCAGTCCAACCTAGGACTGGCTGAATCAATTGTGAGTGAGTGACTTTGTTACTCTGTGCCTCAGTTTCTCTGACTGTAAAATGGGGAATAGTGGCATTCCTACCTGGTTGGACCATCTCAAGGATTATGTCTTTTTTAAAAGTTGAAGTATAATTGCTTTAGGGCTTCCCTGGTGGCTCAGTGGCAAAGAATCCACCAGCAAGAGATGTGGGTTCAGTTCCTGGGTTGGGAAGATCCCCCTGGAGGAGAGCATGACAACCCACTCTAGTATTCTTGCCTAGAAAATCCCATGGACAAAAGGAACCTGGTGAGCTGTAGTTCATAGGGTTGCAAAAAGTCAAAATAACTGAGTGACTGAGCACAGCACACACACACACACATAACTGCTTTACAATTCTATGTTAGTTTCAGGTATGTAGCAAAGTGAATCAGTTATACACACACATATATCTACTCTGTTTTAGATTCTTTTCCCATGTAGGTTATTACAGAGTATCAGATAGTTCCCTCTGCTATACAGTAGGTCCTTATTGTTTTTCTATTTTATATACAGTACTATGTATATGATGGATTAAACCTTTAATCCATTTGAGTTCATTTTACCAGTGATATAAGAAAGGGATCTGGTTTCATTCTTTTGCATGTGAATATCCAGTTTTCCCAGAACCATTTATTGAAGGGACTACCTTTTCTCTATTGAGTCTTCTTGGCTCCTTTGTCAAATATTAGTTGACCTGATATGTGTGCATTGACTTCTAGGCCTCTTGATTCCATCCTACTGGTCTATGTGTCTTTTTTTTAATGCCAATACTATACTGTTTTGATTACTATTGCTTTGTAATATAGTGTGAAAACAAGACGTTTGATGCCTCCGGCTTTGTTCTCGCTCCCTTCAAGGATTAAATGAGATCACACCTGTCAGATACTCAGAAGTCAGATGCACAGTGTGTGATGAGTGTTGGTTCCGCACTTGAGTGGGCAGCACTGGCAGAGTGTGTGCATGGAGAAAGATGTGAGGCCAGCAAGCTGCCCCCCAGGGGCCATGCGGTCAGCACCAGTGGACTAAGAACTCTTCCCTTACATCATTTTCATCCTTATGCAGGTACAGGAAGGGAAAGGGGCTTGACACTTTACTCCATCATTACTGAGCACCTACTGGATGCCAGGGTATGATTTATGATACAAAAGCCTCTTAGCAATAGAGAATCAGCTGGATGGAGAACTGATGGGGAGGAGGGACTCCTGCTTTGATGAAAGTAAGAGGCAAGGCTAGCTTGACATGAGCTAGTGGCAGTACAAGTGGGGACCATCTATGGATTCAAGATAGACTTTGGAGTTTGAATTGACAGGGCTTGCGAATGGACTGGATATAAGATGTGAGAGAAGGGGAAGTCTAGAGTGATCAAGTGGATGGTTTACCAGTTGCTGTTTTGCGTTTTAGATATTTGTTTCTGACTCTGCTGGGTCTTTGTTGTTGCATGGGCTTTTTCTCTAGTTACAGTGTGTGGGCTTCTCATTGCGGTGGCTTCTCTTGCTGTGGAGTACGGGCTCTAGGGCACGTGGACTTCAGTAGCTGTGGCTCCAAGGCTCTAGAGCACAGCCTCAATAGTTGTGGCGCACAGGCTTAATTTCTCTGCAGAATGTGGGATCTTCCCAGATCAGGGATCAAACCCATGTCTCCTGCATTGGCAAGTGGGTTCTTTACTACTGAGTCATCCAGGAGCCCTGTTTGTTTTTGTTTTTTTTTTTTTAATGATGCTTTTTCTATCTTAGAAAAAATATGTCTTTGGCTGTGCCAGGTCTTTGTTGCAACATACAGGATCTTTGTTGCCGCCTGCAGGCTCTTTAGTTGCAGCACGTGGGATCTAGTCCCCAACTAGGGGTTGCTTTGGGAACTCCAAGTCTTAACCACTGGACCAGCAGGGAAGTCCCACCAGTCACTGTTTATGTGCCTTCCCTCATGTCCCTGGGGCACTCAGCATTACCAGATAACAAATTATCCCCAAACCTAGTGGCCTAAAACAGCATGCACTCATTATTTGACAGTTTATGCAGCTCAAGAATCCAGGTGTGGCTTAGTTGGGTTGCTCTGAGACTCGCACAGACGCAACTAAGATGGTGGCTGTGGCCATGGTCTCGTCTGAAGGACTGACTGGGGAGGATCCTCATCCGAGATCACTCTTTGTTGGCAGGATTCAGTCCCTCACTGGCTGTTGGTCAGAGGCCTCCTTCAGCTCCTCGCAGTGTGGGCCTCTCTGCGGAGCAGCTCACAACATGATAGCTGGCCTTCGTCAGAATGAGCAAGAGAGAGTGAGAAGATACCCCGAACAGAAGTCGCTGAGTTTTTGTAACCTAGTCTTGGAAGGGATATCCCATCACCTCTGCACATTGTTTGTTTTTTTTTTTAAGATTTTTTTGTGTGTGTATGTACCATTTTTCAAGTCTTTATTGAATTGGTTACAATATTCCTCCTGCTGTATGTTTTGATTTTGGCCGCAAGCGATGTGGAATCTTAGGTCCCCAATCAGGGATCGAACATGCCCTCCCTACATTGGAAGGCAAAGTCTTAACCAGTGGACCACCAGGGAATTCCCACCTTTGCCACATTCTGTTGGTTAAAAACAAGTCATAGAGCCCCATCCACACTCAAGGAGAAGGAGTCACACAAGACTGGGGGTTGATGGGAGGCATTTAGCTATTGCACTGTGCACATCGGTCCAATGGCTCCATATCACCAGCACCTGCAACTCTGCCTGGCAGTTCCCTCTGGCTGCAGAGGCAGCTCAGACCTGCCTGGGAGTAACCAGACATTCTGGAGAATCCATTCCCCTGCAAGCATCCTTCAACCAAAGAATACACCCCAGCTCCCTCAACCCTCAATGAGATGACTCTGAGGCGCAGGTGCCACAGGTCTCCAGAGAGGGCAGAGAATTAAGTCCTAGGTGTTCCAGTATAACCTGCTCATGAATATGCTCTTTTTAAAAATGTATTTATTTTTAGGGGTGGGATGGGGAGGAAGATGGGAGGGAGCTTCAAAAGGGAGGGGGATATAGTATACCTATGGCTGATTCACATTGAAGTTTGACAGAAACAGCAAAATTCTGTAAAGCAATTATCCTTCAATAAAATAATTAATTTAAAATTTTTATTTGTTTTTGACTGCACTGGGTCTTCATTGCTGCTCAAGGGCTTTTTCTAGTTGCAGCCAACAAGGGTACTCTCTAGTTGCAGTGCGTGGGCTTCTCATTGTGGTGGCTTCTGTTATGGAACACAGGCTCTAAGGCACACAGCCTTCAGTAGTTGCTGCACGTGGGCTCAGTAGTTGCGGCACACCATCTTAGTTGCCCCTCAGCATGTGGGGTCTTCCCAGACCAGGAGGGAACCTGGCGTCTGCTGCGTTACAAGGCAGATTCTTAACCATTGGGCCACCTGGGAAGCCCTACACTCTTTAAAACAAACAAACAAATAAACATTTATTTATTTAAAATGATTGTGTGGGGTCTTAGTTGTAGCATGCAAGCTTTGCTGCCCTTTGGTAGGTGGGATCTTAATTCCCCAACCAGGGATCAAACCCACATGCCCTGCATTGGAAGGCTGATTCTTAACCACTGGACCACCAGGGAAGTCCCCATCAATACACTCTTTGCTGGGTGCCCTCCCTCCCCTATCTTCCCCCACCTCCCCTGCCAATGCTTCCTACAGTCGCCTTCCAGGTAAATCACTTGTACTCAAATCAAGGTGTCTCAGAGCTCATTGTGGAGAGCACAGTTTGCTTCCTAGGGCTGCTGTAATAAATAACCACAAACTTGGTGGCTTAAGACAACAGAATTATATTGCTTATAGTTCTGGAGGCTAGAAATCCGAGTTCAAGGTGTGAGGAGGACTGTTATCCCTCCAAAGGCTCTAGAGGAGAATCCTTCCTTGCCTGTTTCCTGGCTTTTGGTGGCTGCCAGCCATCCTTGGCTTTCCTGGGTTTGCAGTTGCATCACCTCAGTCTCTACGTCCATCTTTTTCTCTGTGTCTTTGACTCCTCTTAGAATGATGCTTCATCATTGGATTTAGAGCCCACCCTAGGTGGCTCAGACAGTAGAGAATCTGCCCGCAAGGCAGGAGACCTGGGTTCAATCCCTGGATTGGGAAGATCCCCTGGAGTAGGGAATGGTTACCAACTCCAGTATTCTAGTCTGGAGAATTCCATGGACAGAGCAGCCTGGTGGACTACAGTCTATGGAGTTGAAAAGAGTCAGACACAACAGCATCTAACACTTTCACTAGGTCCAATACATACCATCTCAAAATCTTTGGCTAACGACATATGCAAAGACCTTATTTCCAAATAAGGTAACATTCTGAGGTTCCAGCTGAATGTGAATTGGGAGGCATTGTTGAGTCGCTAAGTCTTGTCCAACTCTTTGCAACCCTGTGGACTGCAGCACATCAGACTTCCCTGTCCTTCACCATCTCCCGGAGTTTGCTCAAACTCCTGTCCATTGAGTCAGTGATACTATCCAACCATGGCACCCTCTGTCACCTTCTTCTCCCCCTGCCCTCAATCTTTCCCAGCATCAGGGTTTTTCCAATGAGTCAACTCTTCACATCAGGTGGCCAAAGTATTGGAGCTTCAGCATCAGTCCTTCCAGTGAATATCCAGGGTTGATTTCCTTTAGGATTGACTGGTTTGATCTCCTTGCTGTCCAAGGGACCACAAGAGTTTTCTCCAGCACCACAATTCAAAAGCATCAGTTCTTCAGCACATTATTGGGGGGTGTTATTCCACCCATTACATCATGGAGAACAGTGGTGCTGCCATTAACTGAGATGGGGAAGCTAGGAGAGGTGCAGGTTTGGGGTGAGTGGAGGGATCAAGAGTTCTGTTTCAGGATTTCGCTGGTGGTCCAGTGGTTAAGAATCCACTTTCAAATGCAGAGGACATGGGTTCGATTACTGGTCCAGGAAGATTCCACATGCTGTGGAGCAACTAAGCCCATGCCCCACAACTGCTGAGCCCCGGCACTAGACCCGGGGAGCCACAGCTACTGAAGCCCATGCACCACAACTAGAGATTAGCCCCCACTTGCTGCAACCAGAGAAAGCCCATGTGCAGCAACAAAGGCCCAGAGTGGCCCCAAGCACACAAACAAATAATAATTTTTCTAAAATGAGCTCAGCTTCAGACATGATACCTGGGCATACCCATCAGGTTGCCAAGTGCAGACACCCAGGGAGGCAGCTGAAGGTCAGTGGAGAGGCTCAAGCTGGAGGTGTCACTGGCAGATACCATTGTTAGATATAAGCACCATTGAACTCCTCAAGGCTGGTCAAGATCCCCAGGGAGCTGACCAGAAGTAGACACAGGAATAAAGAGGGCAAGCCCTATGGCTCTCTCTCTCCAACATTAAGGACAAGGGATGAGGAGGAATCAGCAGAAGACAATGAGCCGGGGCAGCCAGGGAGGTGGAAGCATCTTGGAGGCTGAAAAAACACCCTTGAATTCAGCAGGATGGAGCCCTTTCCTTAGCTGGGCAGGGGCAAAAAGCCAACTGGAGCAGGAAGGAGAGGGGATTAGAGGGGGAGGATCTGGAGCTCGGGAGGAGAGACAGCTCTTGTAATGATTTGCTGGGGACAGTGAATATATTTGGGCTTCCCAGGTGGCATTAGCGGTAAAGCATCCACCTGCCAATACAGGAGACATAAGAGATCCAGGTTTGATCCCTGAGTCTGGAAGATCCCCTGGAGGAGGGCATGGCAACCCATTCCTATGTTCTTGCCGGCAGAATCCCACGAACAGAGAAGTGTTTGTTTCTGGTGGCTGCTGTAACAAATAGTCAAGGTCTACGAGGCTTAAATACCATAGAAAACAAAAACAAAGCCACCAGGACTTCCTGGTGGCCCAGTGGTTAAGAATCTGCCTTGCAATGCAGGGGATGGATGGGAGTTCAATCCCCAGTTGGGGTACTAAAATCCCACATGCTGCTGGGCAACTAAGCCTGCATGCTGCAACTACTGAAGCCCGAGCACTTTAACTGCTGGGCCCACATGCCACAGCTAGAGAGTACGTGCCCTGCAATGAAAGATCCTGCCTGCGTGACACAGTGAAGGTCCTGTGACCCACGGCTGAGACCTGATGCAGCTAAATAAATAAATAAAACAGAGCAAAATCGAACCAGAAAACCTATGGAAATTTGTTTTCTCACAGTTCTGGAGGTCAGAAATTCATAAGCAGTATCATCGGGCCAGAGTCAAGGTAGCCCTTGGGGAGAGTCCATTCTTGGCCTCACCCAGCGGCTGGTGTTTCCAGGTGTGCCTTGCTGTGTGACTGCATCCCTCCAACTTCTGCCTCCATCTTCACGTGGCCTTTTCCACTGTCCTTCCCTCTTCTCTTCTAAGGATGCTGGTCAAGAATTCCCTGGTGTTCTGGTGGTTAAGGCTCCATGTTTCTGATGCAGGGGACATGGGTTCAGGGAAGTTCTGCATGCTGTGAGGTGCGGTCAAAAAAGGAAACAAACAAAATGTAGGGACTCTGGTCAATAGATTTAGAGCTCATTCTAATCCAGTTTGATTTCATCTCAAGATTCTTTTTTTTTTTTAGCCATACATTCGGTCCTTGTTGGTTATCTATTTTAAATATAGCAGTGTGGACATGTCAATCCCAAACTCCCAGTCTATTCCCTCTCTCCCGGCCCTCTTCTCCTCTGATAACCAGAGTTTGTTCTCTAAGTCTGTGAGTCTGTTTTGTAAATAAATTCACTTGTATACTTTTTTGACTCTGCATATAAATGATCTCATATGATACTTGTCTTTCTCTTCACTTGGATGGGCTTCCCTAGTGGCTCAGACAGCAGAGAATCCACCTGCAATGCAGGAGACCCAGGTCTGATCCCTGGGTTGGGAAGATCCCCTGGAGAAGTCAAGATTATTAATTTAGTGCTATCTGCAATGACTCTCTTTCAAATAAGGTCGCATCTACAGGTTCTGGCAGTAGGGATGTGGACATATCTTTAGGAGAGGGGCCACCATTCAACCCACTACAGGGAGGAAAGGAACAGGGTTGGGGATGGGGAAGATGACGCAGTGACCTTAACAGTCCACATGGCCTCTGAGAGCTGCTCTTTCCAAATAGGCAAAACAAGGACTGGTCTTGAGACTAAAGGTTGAATATGCACAAGACTGTCATGGCTATAGCTCATGGAGAAACCCTCTCTACCCAGAAACAGGGAGAAAGTCCCCAAGTCTCTGTCCACTGATACACACCACTCCTTATCACCCACTTAGCCCTTGCCTACACTGGACCCCATGACTTTTCTCCTGGATCTGAGCCTGCACCATATTCTTTCAAGCTGTAAGATGTTTGCCCAGGAAGTCTCCCCCGACCTGGATGGCATTCCCTCTCGCAACTCTGTCTGTCTTCCAAGTTTCAGCTTAAGGGTCTCTTCTTTCATGGATGGGGTTGTAGTGATGCCCCAAGTCCCTATAGTGGACGCTATCCACTCCATCACACCACAAACTCTCTCCTGAAGAGTTTCCATGATTGTAATTACATAGTTTTACACAATTATTATTTTTTATTTATTTTTGGCTGTGCTGGGTCTTCTTTGCTATGCTCGGGGTTTTCCCAGTTGTGCCAAGCCAGGGCTACCCTCCAGTTGTGGTGCACAGGCTTCTCGCTGCGGTGGCTTCTCTTGTTGCCAAGCATGAGCTCTGGGGTGTGCCAACTTCAGTGGTTGCCGCTCTCGGGCTCTACTATGTGTGTGTGCGTTAGTCTCTCAGTCATGTCTGACTCTTTGCAACACCATAGACTGTAGCCCACCAGGTTCCTCTGTCCATGGGATTCTCCAGGCAAGAATACTGGAGTGGCTTACCATTCCCTTCTCCAGGGAATCTTCCCATCCAGGGATCGAACCTGGGTCTCCTGCATTGCAGGCGGATTCTTGACTGTCTGAGCCACCAGGGAAGCACAGGCTCAACAGCTGCCGAGTTTGGGCTTAGTTGCTTTGCATGTGGGATCTTCCTGGACCAGGGATCAAACCCAATCCCCTGCACTGGCAGGTGGATTCTTATCCACTGTGCCACCAGGGAAGTCCAATTACTTTAAATTATTACAATTTTTTACAATAATTTACAATTATTTTTAAATGCCAATCTCCCCCCTTCCCTAATGCTGGCCTAGAGAGGCCAGGCCTGGGAGACCAGTGTGACCCTTGCATCTAGCTTAGGTATAGCTCACACACAGCAGGTGATCAGTAAACATGCCCAGGTTTCTGAAGGAATTCCTTTGTCCAGGTGAGAGGGATGTGCTGGGAATCACACACTTGGTGTCTCAGTGATATTCTGGAATCTTCTTTGAGATACGGGGACGCTAGGCACAAGTGTGTGCATGTGCACACACACACACACACAGACAAAATGAGGCCCCAGCTCCCAATTCCTCCACGGAATATTTTTTTCCCCAGGGCAGAAAATGAACCATTATTAAAACAACACGGCAACCGGCTGGGAAAACCCATTTTCTGCGATTTATATCACATCACGTGGCTGCCCAGAGGAAATGGGAGAAGCGCGGGGTTTTAAGCACTGGATGAAGTATCGCGTTCCATCAGAGGAGGAACAGATGGGTGTTTTTTCTCCCCTCTCTCCCCCTGTTCGGGCTCCAAGTCAGGAATCCACGTCAGCCCTGGGTTTGTTCTCAGGTGTGACGGGGGCAACTCTGGGAGGCGGTGGCCAGGCTGCTGGGCCCCAGGGGACCCACCCAGGACACCGTGTCTCCCTGCCCACTGCCTGCCCTGCCACCTGGGCTGGTGGGCTGCCTTCCCTGATCACTTTCTGCTGTTTTACATTTTCTTATCACCACCTGAAATTTTCCTTTCCCTTTATTTCCTCCCTCATCCACTGCCCCTTTCTTCGAAGGCAGTACCACATCCTGTCCCTTCATCGCCGGCCCGGAACACACAGCAGTTGATCAAATATCCACAGACGTGGGCTAACTCATTACCCCCGCGCATCATGTTCTGAGGATATTATTTACGCATCTGCCCTCCTCGCCGGGCTGTAAGCGCACTCAAAGGAGGGGACTCTCATTTCTTTCGCTCATCTGTGGAGCCACGGTCCCTCCACCCCAAAGAAATTCTGATCCACAGCCAGCCTCGGGGTGGAGACACAAGGCTGGCTGAGTCATTCGGCTGTTTAAAAGCCATCCATGGCTTCTCTTCTTCAAAGCTGAAACCTGTTAGTGTGACTCCAATGGCCCCTCCCAATCTAGACCCCCAAAATACCTATTCAGTTTCATGCTAACATCCTGCACCTGTGCACCTGCCCTGGGCCCCAGGCCCTTTCTAGTCAAACCAGCTGGCTGATCCGTGGTCCCCATCTCACCCATGGTGCTTTGCGAGGCTGCCTCTCTGAACCTCCCAGTTTCCACAGTTGGGTATGCTGCGCGGTCCACTTCCACCTTCTGAACCAGGGGCTTGACACTCAGAGCCCAATCCAGCCCACAGCTGCGATTTGTTTTGCCCATGCAGGGTTTGTAAAATGGTAATAAGGTACCAACTCTTAAATACCTGGTGACTGTTGCATAAAAATCTGTATTCCTGGCTTTCCATCAAAAGACACAGCCTCTGCGAACCTCAGAGGCCGTTCTCAGTAAGGCCAGCCCCCACCCCCAGGACCCACCCCCAGGAGACAGCGCAAGTCTGCCAGTTCTCACATGGTGAGTAGTTCAAGGGAACTCTGGACCCAGGCAGAGGCACTGTTAGGGAATCTTCAGCTTTCCTCTCAGAGCAATTCTCCTGGCTTCTCCATCTAGCTTAGTGTCTCGGGAGTCTGGGCTGTGTGGACCACACCGACGACGGGCTCCTGGGTCGTCATGCTCAGGTTGGATTCAGCCAGTGAGGGGAGGGGAAGTGAGGGAGGTATTTGTTCCCCTGTGGCTTCTGAGGGCCGCTTGCATCCCTATTGGAGGTCACAGGTCTCCCCCATCTGCACGGCCTGTAGTGTTTCCAGTTCATAGAAACTGCCCACTTCCCTTGCCCCTCAGACCTAGGGGTGATAATAGCTCCCACTTGTCCTAGCCCAAGGCATGGTGTTATTCCTTGTGGTTCCTGTGGTACATCTGTCTGTGCTGTGTAATGTCCCATCATTTAACTCTGCTCAGATTACCCAGTTTGAATGTACCATTGGTTTCCAGCCCTACAGCCTCTATGCCTCAATTAAGCCCTCTGGTAAATGGGGATAACACCTGACTGTAGAGCTGAGAAAATAAGTGAGTTAATACTGTGTAAGGAAAGAGCTTAGCAAGTGCTGATAAACGTTAGCGGTTATTATTATTCTGTGTCACAGAACTCACCAGTCCTTACTGCCCCTTGACCCTGAAGTGAAGGTCACCTGTGCCATTGCTCACGCAGGCGCCCTCTTGCCTGCTCAGTGTGTTTGTACTACCTGCTGTCCCCGATAGGTAGTGGCGTGTGTTGTCACCAGCTGTGTGAACCCTGCTATAGAGTTCCCAGGCAGTCCTCCACCCCACGGGATATCCATCCCTTCACATTGACCCCAGGAATTCGCTGGCAGTCCAGTGGTTAGGATTTAGCACGCTCACTGCCACAGCCCAGGTTCAATCCTTGGTCAGGGAAGTAAGATCCTGAAAGCCTCATGGCATGGCCTGTATCTGTATCTATCCATCTATCTATGCACGTGTGCTCAGATGTGCCCAGCTCTTTGTGACTCCCTGGACTAGAGCCGACCCGGCTCCTCTTATCCACGGAATTTTCTAGGCAAGAATACTGGACTGAGTTGCCATTTCCCTCTCCAGGGGATCTTCCCGACCCAGGGATAGAACCAGTATCTCCTGAATTGGCACGCAGATCCTTTACCACCGTGCCACCTGGGAAGCCCTCTTGTTGTTGTTCAGCCACTCAGTCGTGTTCAACTCTTTGCGACCCTATGGACTGCAGCACGCCAGGCTTCCCTGTACTTTACCGTCTCCAGGAGTTTGCTCAAACTTCTGTCCATTGAGTTGGGGAAACCCTTATATATATATACAGGAGTGATCCATTCATGTGTTTGCTTTCTCCACTGTACCCTGATCCTTTTCAGGAGCTTTCTACATGTTCAAAGAATTGACTATCAGGGCCTCTATTATTATAATTCCCTAGGGCTGCTATTGGAGAAGGCAACGGCACCCCACTCCAGTACTCTTGCCTAGAAAATCCCATGGACGGAGGAGCCTGGTAGGCTGCAGTCCATGAGGTCGCTAGGAGTAGGACACGACTGAGCGACTTCACTTTCACTTTCCACTTTCACGCATTGGAGAAGGAAATGGCAACCCACTCCAGTGTTCTTGCCTGGAGAATCCCAGGGACAAGGGAGCCTAGTGGGCTACTGTCTATGGGGTTGCACAGAGTCGGACATGACTGAAGCGACTTAGCAGCAGCAGCAGCAGGGCTGATATCGGAGAAGGCAACGGCACCCCACTTCACTGCTCTAGCCTGGACAGTCCCATGGATGGAGGAGCCTGGTGGGCTGCAGTCCATGAGGTCACTAAGAGTCGGACATGACTGAAGCGACTTAGCAGCGAGGCTGCTGTAACAAAGGACCATAAACTGGGTGACTCAAAACAAGGGATTTATTCCCTCACTGTTCTGAAGTCCAAAGTTGACATCAAGGTGTCAGCTGGGTGGTGCTCCCTCTAAAGGTTCTAAGGGGGGATCCTTCCTGGCCTCTTCCAGCTTCTGGTGGCTCTGGGCTTGTGGCCACATCACTCCAATCTCTGCCTGTTTTCACATGGCATGTTTTCACCCCTTCTCTTCTCTTCTAAGGACATTTGTCATTGGATTTAGGACTCACCCTAATCCAGGATGATCTCATCCATCGAAAGAGTCTTAATTACATCTGCAAGGGCACTGTTTCCAAATAAGGTGACAGTCCCAGGTTCCAGGTGCTCATATTTTGTGAGAGTCACCATTGGCCCTTACCAGCTAGGACTCCCAGCTTCCTGGAGCCCGTAGCTTGCTTTCTCTCTTCACTCGTTCAAATTTTTAAAAATATTTGTATTTATTTATTTGGCTGCTTTGGGTCTTAGTTGAGGCATACAAACTCTTTTTAGCTGTGGCACGTGGGATCTAGTTCCCTGAGCAGGGTGTGAACCCGGGACCCCTGCACTGGGAGCATGGAGTCTTAGCCACTGGACCACCAGGGCTTGTTCAATTTTTTGAAGCCAGTGGAGACTCAAGATCCTGGAACCCCATCCCCTGGTCTCTGGCTGCTCACAGTGGGTGGTTCTCCCCTTCCCATCCCCCCACAAGGCAGGAGGTGGGTGGGAGGGAATCATATAGGTCCAAATGTCCTCCATGGATTTCTGTTTCCAGTGCAGGCCAAGCTCTCAGGAAGCCTGCTCCTCTGTGAGCCCCCATTGCTCCCTTTCAGCTCTCAGAGAACATCCCCACAACCCCCCTGCAAGCACTGTGGGGGTGTTGATCATCCCTTGGTGGCGTCAGGCTGGGCCAAGCGGTTGTCATCTCTCTTCCACCCGTCAGAACTCTGTATTCCCTTCAACAGCTCGCAGGCTGGCCTCTGACCTGCCTGCAATTTCTTTCTAGGGCTGACAGGTTGGGTTAAGAGAGAGCACTCCCCTGAGCCAAGACATACTTTTTGCTTCAGCCCTCCCTTTTCCAAGAAGGCCCACAGTTCCCGCTTTGCTTTGCACTTTCTCTGGACAGAGGCTGTCTATCACCTCACTTTCCCACCATCCCCTCCCCTCCATTGCAAAGTGGCCAAGTTGGCCCAGGCACCGGTCCTGTTCAGCTTGTTTGGGTTGACTCTATTAAAAAAAAAAAAAAAAAAAATTCTGGGACCTCTTTGGCGGTCCAGTGGTTAAGCCTTCACCTTCCAATGCAGGGAGTGTGGGTTTGATCCCTGGTTGGGGACTTAAGATCCCACATGCCTTGGGGCCAAAAAACCAAAATACAAAACAGAAACACCGTTGTAACCAATTCAATAGACTTTAAAAATGGTTCACATCAAAAACCTTTTTTAAAAAATAATTTGCTTTTAAGGTAAAATTCACACAAGATAAACCATTTTCAAGTGAACAATTAAGTGTATTTTTTTATAGTGTTGTGCGACTAATTCCAGAACATTCCCATCACCCCAAAGGAAACCCCAGACCCATTAGCAGCCACTCTTCCTTACCCACTCCCTTCACCCCTGCCCCCAGCAACTGCTCATCTGCCTTCTGTCTCTCTGGATTTGCTTCCTCTGGACTTTTTGTATAAGTGGAGTCACATAACCTGTGGCCTTTTGTGTCTGGCTTCTCTCACTCAGCATCATGTTTTGGAGGGTCATCCATGTCGTAGGGTTCACTCTTTTATCGTGAAGCACATGCTTCCTAAAATACAGCACTGTGTATTTTAAAAATATGCTCCACCTTGATCATCACCGTAGCCCAAGATAAGAGAATATTCCAGTCCCTTGGAGGCTTTCCAAGGCCAATTTCTAATCAGTCTTACCTCAAAAGATCACTTTTCCAGGCTTCCCTGGTGGTCCAGTGGTTAAGAATCTGCCTCGCAATGCAAAGGACACTGGTTCAGTCTCTGGGCCGGGAAGATCTCACATGCCGAGGAGCCACCAAGCCTGTGTGCCACAACTACTGAGCCCACTCGCTGTGGCTACTGAAGCGTGCATGCCTAGAGCTCGTGCTCCACCACAATANGTGGTCCAGTGGTTAAGAATCTGCCTCGCAATGCAAAGGACACTGGTTCAGTCTCTGGGCCGGGAAGATCTCACATGCCGAGGAGCCACCAAGCCTGTGTGCCACAACTACTGAGCCCACTCGCTGTGGCTACTGAAGCGTGCATGCCTAGAGCTCGTGCTCCACCACAATAAGAAGCCCACACACGGCAACGAAGCGTAGCTGCTGCTCCCGCCACAACTAGAGAAAGCTCATGAGCAGCAGCAAAGACCCACCACAGCCAAAAAATAAAATAAATAAATCTTTAAAAAATATATCACTTTCCCAGTGATCCTCACCTGAAACCGACTGTGCCCCCCCAACAAGGGAGGGCACAACTAGGCAAATGCTATTGGCATCTGGTGGGGGAGAGAGTGGAGATACTTTTCAACATCCTCCAATGCACAGGATAGGCCCCATGCAGCAAAGAATCAGCCAGCCTCAAATGTCAGCAGTCCATGGTTAGGAAGCCCTGGGCTCCGCAGCTCCACAGATTACTTCTCTCTGTCCTTGAGTGATAGGACTGTCATCACGCATTGCATCCTTTTTGTGTCCTGTGGGCAACACACACAGGGCTGTGTATGTGTTCACACATTGTTCTTTTTCATCACTGTATTGTATTCCATTGAATTTACTCCAAATATATATTCCAAATATACTCCAATTAATTTCCTATTTGCCAGTCAATGGTCACATGGCCAGTGGCCAGTATCTGGTGATGGTGAATGAAGCTGCTGTGAACATCCATGTATGTATGTATGTATGTCTTTTGGTGGCAGAAGCTCCCATTCCCATTGGGAATAAACCCAGGAAAGGAATTGCTGGGTCACAGCAATTGATAGCAATTAGTAGATCAGTCTGAGAGAATTAAAGCTCAGGGAATTTTACACAAAACACCTGACTTCTAGCTTCTCTTGAAGAATCTGTACCAGCAATTCCAAGAGCCTGGCTTCCCACGTGGTAGCTCTCAGCTGAAGTTGAGGAGTAGCAAGCGGCTGCTGGCTTAAAAGGGGGTGCATCTCAGCTCCCCACAGCTGTCACCCTCCCTCCTCACTGCCTCACACCTGCCCCGTTTCTGTTTTTTGTTCCCGTGTCAGCATCTGGCATTGAGGGCCCAGTGCCTGGCACGTACAAGGTCAGGCATCACTTTTTTCCCTTTTCTATGGCTCTACTGCAGCCTAGTCTCTCCTGGCATTTTTCTTGGCAATGTCCTCAGAATCTCCTCTCTGCCCAGACCATCAGGGTCTTCTATGTTCAGCTGATGGATTCTTGCCGTCTGCTTACAAGTCACTTCCCCAGGGCAACCTTCTCTGAGCCCCCTGGCTGGAGAGGGCCTCTGGCCTGAACTCTCCCACAGACCCCGTCTTCCACCACACACATCTGTAGACCTCTTGCTGATTTCCAATCGACTGGGACTGCCTCTGTCTCATTTATCTTCTTACTACCCAGCTCAATGAACCGTGAATCCCAGCCATGGGGGTATAAGGGTATGAAGGAGAGCCCTAGTGCCAGATTGCAGAAGCAAACTGGGCTCCTGCGTGGAGCCTGGCCTGCACACCTCCTCCTCAGCAGCTTTTCCCCCATCTCTGACCCATGGGGTCAAGATCTGAGAAACCACCAGCCACAACTGGCAAAGTGCCAGGCACCTTCCCTGGGTCCCTCATTTCCCACAGACCAGGCCCACCCCTCCACCATCCCAGCGGTCCCCACACACTATCCAAATGTCCCCGTTACGTCCGCCTCACCTCCAGGACCATCCCTGACTCCTCACCTGCTGACCTGTCTTCCCTCCCTCAACTTTGCTCTATGCCCTCAGTTTCCCCCCTCCCCAACTCCTCTCGCCTCCAGACACCTCAGCTCCCCCTCCTCGCCCCTCCTTTCTGCCAAGCACTCAGTCAACCATCTCCGGCTTGTCACCTGGGTCCTCCAACCTCGCCGTGGCATTTTTTCCCCTCCCGTCTTTCAGCATCCTCCACGTGGGACTCGCTCAGCTCTCTCCCTTCCGTCCCCCCAACTCCTCCCCCAGCCCTGCGCCCTTTACCCGGGTCCCCTGCCCTCTCGACCAACCAGAGCACCTGCTGGGGAAGAGGCGGGGCCTCCTCCTCACNCCGTGGCATTTTTTCCCCTCCCGTCTTTCAGCATCCTCCACGTGGGACTCGCTCAGCTCTCTCCCTTCCGTCCCCCCAACTCCTCCCCCAGCCCTGCGCCCTTTACCCGGGTCCCCTGCCCTCTCGACCAACCAGAGCACCTGCTGGGGAAGAGGCGGGGCCTCCTCCTCACCTGGCGGCCGCAGAGCAGCGGGGCAGCGGCCCCTAGCGGTCGGGGTGGGAAGTGCAACCCGGGTGGCCTCCCAGTGGTGCCTTACTGGGAATGGACCACCATTTGCTGCCTGCCAGCTGTTGCTCAGACTGGACCCGGATGGATTCCTGGACTCTTGCTTCTTGGGAGTGAGGAAGGTGAAGCGTCCGCAGTGTGATCCAGAGGTGACATTTGAGAAGTTCTGCTGGGGGAGGGGGATGCAAAGACTAAGGTGTCCTGTTGGCTCTGTCCCTAGGCTGTGCCTCAGATCTGACCCTTTCTCCCCAGCATCCTGTTCCAGGCCTCCATCACCTCTCACTTGGATTGACTGTGGAATCCATCTCCCCAGTCTCCTGGCTCCCTCTCAAATCTTACCACAGCCAGAGGGTTCCTGTGAACATATAAGTCAGGGGAAAACCCTCCTCTGCCTAGAACCTTCCATAGCTCCCAGGTGACTCTGATTAAAAAACAAATCTCCCCGAATCACATCAAACCAGCACGATCTAGGATCTAGCCCGTTACCTCCCTACCCTCAACTCCCTCTCTTTTTGCCCTCACCCCCTCCCTCCAGCCACACAGGCCGTCTCATTGATCCTTTGAACACCCAGCATGTTTCCACCTCAGGAAATTTAAGCGGGCTGTTCTCTCTGCCTGGAACCCCCCCCCCCCCCCCCCCCCCCCCCCCCCNTTTGCCCTCACCCCCTCCCTCCAGCCACACAGGCCGTCTCATTGATCCTTTGAACACCCAGCATGTTTCCACCTCAGGAAATTTAAGCGGGCTGTTCTCTCTGCCTGGACCCCCTCCCCCCCCACCCCTGATCTCCCCAGGACTCCCTTTAAGTCTTTATCCAAATACCACCTTCTTAGTGAGCTCTTCCCTGATCTCCTCTATCTAAACCTGCAGCCATCACCATGTTCTGTGTCTTCCTTAATTTTCTTCCATAGCACTGATCTTCCTCTAACATCCTGTGCCTTTTAATCGTCTGATTTCTCGTCTGTCTTTCTGATTGGAATGTCAGCCCCAAGAACAGAAAAGCTTGTCTGCCTTATTCACTGCTGTGTTCCCAGCAGCTAGCACAATGCCGGGTGCACAGTAGGTGCTCAACACATGCTCCTTGACTGAGTGCCTTGCCTTGCCCCCGCCAATGACAGCAGTTGGAATTAATCCCCACCCACACAATATCCTCCCTGCTCAATTCTGAGACCTCTTTACCTGCCCTTTTCACTTGAGCCGAGGCACACAGGACAGGATGGGGCTCTGGCAATGCCCAAGGTGGGGGTACAGGAAGCCTCCAGGAGAGCCAGGGGCACACAGAACTCCACCCCACCCACTCCTCAAGGCTTGGACAGTTCACCATGCACTCCCCTAGCACCCTGCTCACTTTCCAGGGCTATTTCCATCATGCTTTCTGTGCCTGCCTTACCCACTGAACAGGGATGCCCCTGAGAGGAACTCCAGTCTTACTGGCAAGACACTAGGGCATTCTCAACATCTAGCCCCCGACCACTAAAGGCTGTAAGGGGTCCTCTGTGTTTGAGGAATAAATGGAAACGATGAATACACTGATTGAATGAGAAGCCCCTCAGGGTCATACATGCTGGCCGAGTGGGCTCTAGGTGTATCTGGGCTGGGGGTGCCTGGTGGGCAGTGGAAGGCTGAGCATTTTTCCTGAGACCAGGAATGTGTTTCACTACCAACCCCAACCCCTGCGTCGCCTTCGCATGGGTTCCCGCACCTCCGGCACACGGACCTAAGGAACACGAAGAAACCGGACACCCACGACTGAGGGCGCCAGCCCTGAGGTAGAGGACTCAGAAGATCGGGGACAGAGGAAGGTGGAGGAACGCAGCACCCAGGTCGGTCAGTACTGGAACTCTACACACGTGGACACAAGAGGAGGGCAGAGGGCACAGGTGAGTAGAGCTATCCACATCTGAGGTCAGGGTGCGCCAAGTGCTAGATGCGCAGAGTGTAGGGTCTCCAAGATGCCAGGGGATCCGTACGTGGGGTGTCCTAGGCGCGGGCCACTTGGGTATGAGGGTTTTCTGACCCAGGGTAAAGAGAAAAGTGGATGTCCAGGCGCCGGATGGACAGGACGTTGGGTATCCAAGACGCGGGTCACGCTGAGCGTGAGAATCCCGAGGCACAGGTAGGATGCGCAGAGAGAAGCGCCTTGGGAGTAGGGCGTCCTGGGCGCGGGTACGGAAACGCGCGGTGCTGGGCGCCGGGAGCTGGGGCGAGACTGCGCGCGCGCGGACGCGTTAGTTTTAGGAGCCCGGCTGCTGGCGCGGCCTCCACTGCGGCTGCGCAGCCGGGGGGGGGGGGGGCTCTTCGGGGAGAAGCGCTGGGGCTCTTTTGTGACCCCAGCCTCTGTTCATCCTTCGCCTCTTGAGCCCCTCGCCCGCGAGGCCTAAAAACCGCAATAGAATGGAGGCTACTGAAACCGATCCCGGCCACAACACGGGGCGCTCTGCTGACCACAGGCTTCGGGGGGAAAAGAGAAGGGTTTGGGGGAAGGGAGTCCTAGCCAGGATTTTTCAAAATTGAGCCGGGGGTTCCTTAAAGCATGGCACTCCTTTCCCTCGTATAAATTAAAGACACCGCTTCTCGCAGCCACTGAAGAACGCAAGTTAGTACTGTCCCCCAGACACATTAATTGGTTCCGAGGGTCTCTCCATAGAGCAGGTGGGTGGGCTACTCAGGGCTGGATGGCGGGATGGTGGGAGGACTAGGAGCCAGGGGGCTCTGGAGATGCTCAGCCTTCCTTGAGCTGCACGTTCTTCTCCCTTTCAATCCTGCCAGGTTTATAGAAAGCTAGCTGTGTGGATGTGGGGGGAGGGTTCCTGGTTGCCCCCTGCGGTACCGCCAAAGCCTTTCATGGATCCTACCAGGTGCTGCGGAGATATTTCAAAGTGGGAAACTGACGCGTGGAGAAGCCGAACCTTCCCCATTCTCCCATCCTGGTACTGCACCAACCATAGATGGATAGGACCCCCTCCGCAGCCACCAACCTCCACTTCATACATATTTGGTCCCTCAGATCCAGCCGATGGGCCTGGCCATCCGTATTTAAGGCCCAAGGTCTACAGCCACGGAACCCTGGGTGTGAAGGAGGAATGAAGTTAGCCGCCTACTGTCTCCATCCCTGAAGTCTGCGGGCTGGATTTGGCCCCAGCTCCAGGCTATAAGAATCCCTGCCCAGTCCTGAATCGATGGCTCCCCAAAGAAGCAAGTGGAGGGTGGTGGGTGCCATAGAGGTAGCCCCTGGTTACCAGGTCAGCCTGGAAGTCTGGCGTCTCTGTGCATGCTCAGTCACTAAGTCCTGTTCGACTCTTTGCAAACCCATGGACTGTAGACTGTGTCCGTGGAATTTTCCAGGCAAGAATACTGGAATGGGTTGTCATTCCCTTCTCCAGGGCATCTTCCCGAGCCAGGGGTCCAACTCACATCTCTAGTATCTCCTGCACTGGCAGGTGGATTCTTTACCACTGTACCACCTGGGGAGTCTCTGCTTTTCCCTAAATTCAGGCTTCTGGGAAAGGATTTGTAGAAGAAGGGTTCATTCACTTGCAGATGTTCCTCTTAGGGTTTCTTAGATTTTTATAGTTCCCCTCTAAACCTGCCCCAAGTTTTGTCTATTTATTACCCCCAACCCTTTCCATTGCTACTTCCAGGCTGTTTCCCAATTCCTCACCCATTCTGCAGAGCCAAGTTGGAATGGCAATGCATTCTCTTCCCTGGAGATAGAGACCAGAGTTTGCCATCTTCCTCATCCTCAGCACATCCCCTTCCTCTATAATCCTGGTCTGGACTTGTCTGCCCCACTCTCCCCACTATTTCCTGCCCTATGTCTACCTGAGATTCAGCCCGGACTTTGTATGCTCTGGCCCGTGTGCTAATTAGACCTCCACTGGATGATTCCCTTCCCTGAGGATCCAAACCAGGGATTTGCTCCTTCCCTTCCATCAGTCTTCCCCTTGCACCCATCCTTCATAAAACGCGAGGCTTCCAGGTCCGCTCTCGCTCTCCCGAGATCCTCACCGGATCTTACCTCTCAGGACCTTCTAGTATCCGCCCCCCTCTAGTTTTTCCTCAGCCCCCACCCTGCACTGAGCTGTCTATTCTGCCAAAGTGCCTATTTTTGGCCTGGGGCCCGATTTTATAGACCCCACTGTGGGTCTTGGCAGTCACAGCTCTGGCTCTGGGAATCCACGCCAAGTCGGACTGCCTTCCCCAACCAGGGAGATGGGGTGCGGGGCTCCCTTCTGCAGCTTCAGCATGAAGCCGGCCCCAGGCCTCACTCGGCCAGATGCCTAGGAACCCGCTGGTTCCTTGTCCTACTTCAAGTCCACCAGCTACAGTATAGTTGTTCGGCTGCGGAAATCCATACCTAGTTTTTGCTCTTGCCGAAAGCCTAAAAATGCAATTTTTTCTCTCGCCCCCCCCCCCAACCCAAACCAAGACCTTTGAGGCGTTTATAGATACTAACCTCCCCCAAACATCCACCCTCTCCGCTCCTGCGACCCGGTCAGTTTCCAGTCCTTGACCAGTTGCCACAGATCTTTAACTAGGGTCTTGTCCCATACCGCATACTCCAGTCCTGGCTTTGCGGTCTTCCCTTGCCTTATATTGTAGGTCTGGTCTCCCAGGGTAGCGGCCTCCTCATTGCATTCCCTTCGCATCGCCCCTGGATCCTGAAACCGCTTTTACCTGACTGCTTCGGTGCAGCCGGCGCTCCAGATCCTTTCGTGCCCGAGTCCAGCCCTCCTTTTGCCCCTCCTTCTTGCACGTCGCTGCCAGGAAGACGAGGGCAGCCCACGCCGCCTCAGCCACTAAATAGCCCCCTCCCGGAGCCCCCTGCGAGCCCAGGTCTGGGAACTCTAGGCCAGGTCTTGCTTGTTCCCACTGCATTAGGCATGACGCATTACTCCGTCTCCCGAGGAAGAATCCGGCCCGAAATTTGCGTGCCCGGGGTGCATTTGGCCCTGTCGCAGCTGCCTTCGTTCCTCCCATCTCTGTCAAATCCAACCCGGGTTTTGCAGACCCCTTCCAGATCGCTCCCATTTCTCCCCTCACCGGGCAAAGCGCCTTTACTCCACTACCTGCAAAATCCGCTCCAGGTCTTCCTCGAGCCCGTCTCCCCTCCCCCACTTCCCGATCCAACGCCGGGATCCAGCACATCTCCTTCCCTCTCCCGGTTTTTCCATAGGGGCTAGAGGAGGGGGACGAAGGGGAGGAAAGTCCATCTCGGGTTTTCGGACCGGCCTCCGGTGCGCTTGGGCAGGTTGCGGCGGCCGGTCCCGGGCGGCGGCTCCGGGCCGGATTTTGCGCGTGCCCGCCGTCCCCCTCCCGGAGCGGGTGCGCCGGGGAGAGGGGCGAGCAGGCGGCTTGTCATTGCTGGTGCCCGGCGCCCGCTCGGTCCGCGCGTCCTGCGGTGCCCACGGGCCCGGCTCGGCGCCCCCCCATCCGGCCACCCCGGGGGCGCGACGCCGCCGCGCCCGCCTACAGCCGCGCCCCCCCCAACAAGCTCCGTGCCGCCCGCCCCCTACCCGAGCCCCCCGTGGCCACTGCGGGGAGCCCGAGCCGTCGGCGCGGGAGTTGTCGGCGCTGCGGCGCCCCCGCCCCGCCGTCTGCCGAGGAGGCCCCGGCGAATGGGGCCGCGTGGGCCCCGGAGCGGCGCCGCCGGGCGGCGGGGGGCTGCAGGGGCTCCCTAGCTGCTCCGTTAACCCCTCGGCTGCCGCCGTCGGAGGGGGCTGGGAAGTCGCCTGGGTGCACACGTGCCGCCTCCGTCGGGGCCGCGGAGCTGCGGGGAAGATGCGGGCAGCTGTTGGCGCCGCCTCGGGGGGCTCCGCCTCGCCCCAGCCCCCGGAGCTCTGACACCGCCCCCGCCCCGCCGCCTCTCTCCCCGGGAGGGGCGCGGACGCTCGCCCCCAGCCCCGAGTCTCTGCCGCCGCGAGGGGGCCGCCTTTGGAGCTGTGTAATCCGCTGCTTCTTTTTTTTTTTTTTTTTTTTCAATTTTTGGTTGGTGACAGCGGTTCTGGGCCCCGCCACCCCTCGCCCGATTTCCCCCCTGTCCGGGTTCCGGGAGATGTGCCGGGCAGGGGTCCTGGGTTCGCGGAGCCGCAGAAGAGACGCGCAAGGCCGACCCCGGAGCGGCGCTGGACAGGTGAGTGTCTGAGGACCCCGGGCGAGGGAGACGCCGTACCTGGGCCAGGTGTGGGGACCGAGGTAGGGAGGATGGGAGCCCGGGCCAGGAAGGGGGAGGGGATGCTGGAACCGCGGGTGACAGCACCTGAGCGCGAGGGGGATGGAGGGCGGCCTGCATCTCACCCACCGGTGAGGGGGCCGGGAGGGGCAGCCCCTATGGACTGTCGGGGGTGTGCGGATGCGCGGCCGTGGGGTGCCCGTGGGGGGAGGGGACCGCGAGTGTGCCCGCGCGTGGCTGCGTGTGCCCGCGCGCGCGCCAGCCTTTGTGGGGAAGCGGCGCGGCAGTGCCTGCGTGTCCCCGGTGCGTGTGCGCGCGGGTGCTTGGCGCCCTGTTTGTGTAGGTGTCTGGGTGTGAGCGGAGAGGGTGCGTGTGCGCGCCGCGCGCCGGCCCCAGCCCCCGGAGGAGCCGTGTCGGGGGCTGGCACCCCCACGAAGCCGGGCTGGGGGTCGTTTTTCTCTGGGAGGCAGAGGCGCGGGGGATGGGGAGGGGTCTGACTGGGTGGCTGGCCGGCTGTAGCCGTCGACAGCATCTTCCCTCTGTGGTACCGGGTTAAGCCTGGGAAGCTGTTGGGTTTCATCCGCCCGGATTCGGGCTTTGAGGGCCAGCCATCCCACTCTCCCAGGTGTTCGCCGAGGAGAGCTTGGGTTTCAATTGTCATCTTTCCATCTGTCTGGGACGGGAGTCCGTGCCAGAAGAGCCTGGCAGCGCTGTGTGTGTGCTCCCGCCGTGGCCAAAAAGTGGCCCCACAGGCACACCGCCCTCCCGCCTGGACACAGCCCTCACACACATCCCTGGCCCTAACCTTCCAGTCTCGGTCAGCACCCAGCCCCATCCCTGCCCGGCCCTCACTGGACCTTCCTCACGGTCTGCTCCTCCCTCCCCCACCTCTCCACCCCCCGCGCGCGCACACACAGTCATGGCAGCTGAGTGGGTGTCCCTCCATCGCAGCCTTGAGACAGGGCTCCCTCTCCTCCTGGTTCCTGCAGGACCCGGGGCCTGGGTTCCTCTGCCCACATCCAAACATGTGGTGAGCTGGGGGAGCAGGGGGAGGGGTTCAAGATGGCTGCCAAGATGGCTGGTTGCCTTTCCGCCTCTCTCTTTCTCTGCCTCTCTCTCCCTCTCTCGGCTTGCCCTGTTCTCTTCGCTGCACAGGAGTCACCGATGAGAGGGGTTTGGACAGTCTGGGGGTCAGATATGGGGGAGACTTGAGAGTAGATGTCCGCTCAGCCCTGGTGGATCTCAATTCTGCTTGGGGAGAGGCGGGTGATCCCTGCTCCCTTCTCCAAGCACTCAAGGGCCGGGCGGGAACCTGTAACCTGACCCCAGACCCCAACTCCACCCCCTCCTCCGGCCTAACGGCCTGCGAGCTGCCCGCCCCTCCACCTGGTCTCTTAGGCCTGGCACCCTGAATGGGGCATCAGGGTGTCCCACGCAGGGTCCCCGTCTCTCATTCTCTCCATCTGCCTGATGGCCAGGGGCTGAGCACTCCCTGCGGGTGGGTCAGGCCCCAGCTGTGGGGGCAGGTGACGTCTCCTTCCTCCCCATTCCCCCACCCCCAAATTCTAATGCCGATTTTATTACTTAAAAAGTAGGATGAAAACAGGGAGAATAAGAGAAGGAATACAACCTTCATTATCATATCGAGAAAATTATCCGTGATTTTCCTAACTAGTAATTTGCCTGCCATGCTGTTCAGAACTGACTTGCCCATTAATTACAGAGATGAAAAATCATCTGGAAAGCGGAAAAGGGAACTAATTCGATCCCTGGCTGGCAGCAAGGGCCCCCATGCACCAAGCCACATACGTGTGTGCTCACATGTGAGTGCCCGGCCTTCCCACTGGCATTGCCACCTTCTTCCTCCTCTCCCTCAGGGAACTCCCTCGGGGCCTCAGCTCACCCCATGCTTGTCACTCCTGCTGTCCATGGGGCGCCCACCCCAACCCCCTCTCCTGGGGAGCTGGCCAATCCATGCTGATTGTTGCCCTTGGGCGTGGAGAGGATGCCCAGGGTTGAGGAAGGGCAGGGAGCTAGGGACCAGCCGCACCTGGGCGCCGTGGGGCCTGCAGGGAGGAGGTGGAAGGCAGGAGACTCGAAGCCTGGTTTCTATTCCCAGCCTGCCCTTCTCCTGGGACTTGGGCCATAGGGAAGGAGCTGGGGGGCCCCTGGCCCCTCTGGAGTCTGTTTGCATCAAGCAGTCTGGTCCTGGCGCATGTGGGGGCTGACAGGAGAGAGCTTCAGCCCCAGCCTGGGCATTAGGAGGTAGGGGTGCCAAGCCCAGGAGGCTATGCTGCCTGGCCCCAGAGGGGTGCCCCTGATGGAGAACAGGAGGAGCGGTCTCCCTCCGCTGTCCCTGTCCCAGCCCCTGCTGGCCACAGGGAGCTGAAGTTGTCAGTCACTGCCCCCTCCTACCTCTCCAGCCAGACCCAGACGTGTGACCAAGGACACACAGAAGGCTCTGATTTCTGTGTGGGCTCCTCTCGAGGATTCAGTTTCCAGACGCCAGACAGTTGCCTCCTCCAGACCCTCCAGGGAGATGAGGAGGGGGGGTGATGCTCCTGAGATGGGGGTTCCCCAGGTCTGGAACTGTACCTGACTGCACCAGCGCCCCTCCCAGCCCTGGGCTCAGCCACCCTGATGAAAGAGGAAGCGGGGTCCCAGGTGGCAGGGAGGCTGCAGAACAGAGGCCTGGGAGTGGGTCCCACCGCCCTGAGAGTCCAGGCTGCTGTGACCTTTGGGTACCTGTGCTGTGATTAGGATGGTAACTTGGATGAGCCTGTGTGTGGCCACGTGTCCGACAGGCTGGTCCTGTGTTCATAAGGGTCTCCTGGGTGCTGATGTTTGTGAGTTTTGCAGAGGGAATGTGTGTGTGTTTCCACGTGTCAGGAGCTGTCTGCGTCTTGTGTGCACCTGCTGTGTGTGCACGTGTGGCTCCTGGGAGCAAGGCTGAGCAGACCTCTTCCTGAAACCTGTGGATATTTGCCAAGTGTCTTTTCCACCCGGCACTGTGCTGGGGACACCAGGGGGACAGTATCCCAGTCCTGTCCTCAGGGAGCTCACAGTCTAGTGACGTGAGCAATTTCAATCAAGGGGCTCCTATCATAGGAGTTGGGAAGAAGGCATATATATCTCCCCATCGAGAGCAGCCGGAGCCCCAGCTGGGGTGGGGCAGCCCCTTCATCTTGGCACCCCAAGCATGGGGTGTCCCAGGGTCCAGACCTTCATGATCTTCCCTGTCATCCCTTCCACCTCACACCCTCTCTCCTCACTGCTCCTAAGCACACAGTTCGACCACAGGCCCTTTGCACTAGCGGCTCCTTCGCCCGGGCCCCNAGCCCCTTCATCTTGGCACCCCAAGCATGGGGTGTCCCAGGGTCCAGACCTTCATGATCTTCCCTGTCATCCCTTCCACCTCACACCCTCTCTCCTCACTGCTCCTAAGCACACAGTTCGACCACAGGCCCTTTGCACTAGCGGCTCCTTCGCCCGGGCCCCTCCCCCTGACTCGTACAAAGCTTTTGCTCCCTCACCCAGGGATGAGGACGTCCCCTCCTCAATAACCTTTATTTACCCCATGCAGCCTGTTTAAAATTTTAGCCTCCCACCCGCCTCCTGACTTTCGCTAACAAGGATGACTTTTCACACGTTCTATAATTTACTGATTTATTGTGCCCGTTTGTTTATTCTGTCTTCCCTGACCAGGACCTGAGCTCTTGGGGAATTTGTTCCCTGGTTTGCTTTTGGACGCCAGGTGCCTAGACTCAGACCTGGCCCATAGTAGGCGCTTGAGCACTCTTAGCTAAGTGAATGGAGGTGGGGAGCCCCTCAAAGGACGGAGACCCCAAGGGACTCCCCCTCCCCAGCTTTGCACATTGAGGGGTCCCTATGGACCCTGGTCCTCTTAGAGGAGCCAAGGCTACCCACCAGGGGCCAGACCAGGCCAGCTCGGCACCTGTCCTATGCACGCACTTGAGAGGCAGCTCCTTGAGAGGGCCTCATGGGTACCGCAGTGTGTGAGGGTGTCCCTGTGGGCAGGCGTGGGGCAGTGTGCATACAGGATTTAGAGCCCAGAGGGTTATGTGGGGGCCTCCACCCTTGCTGGGGGTAGGAATGTCACAGTCAAGGCCTGAGCAGCTTTGATCCAGGGGGACACTGTCTCAGACTCTCACAGAATGATGGGATTCCCCCCCAACCCTTGTGTCAGATCCGAGGAAATCAGCCAAGCAAAAGCCCCCCTGCCTTACCTCAGCTCCGCTCAGCGCTCAGTCATGTCTGACTCTTTGCGACCATGGACTGTAGCCCGCCAGGCTCCTCTGTCCATGGGATTTTCCAGGCAGGGATACTGGAGGGGGTTGTCAGGCCCTCCTCCAGGGGATCTTCCTGACCCAGGAGTCGAACCGCGTCTCTTTCGTCTCCTGCACAGGCAGCCTGGTTCTTTACTGCTGCGCCACCCCCTCCCACACCATCCTCCCCCAAATCCAAAATTTGGGGAAGATAAAAATTGCAATAATTGGATGTGCAGGCTAAAAATACCCTTGATCCCCCTCTCCCCAAAACTAAAAATAGCCAGGGCTTTTCCCTCTGAGGCTAAAAATACCAGGCAGACCAGGAAGCCAGGTGGGTGTTCCTATCTGGTGTCAGGGAGGTGAGGCAGACAGCCGAGGGGCCCAGGGCAGGGTCTCCGAGCCATGGCTTCCTGACATTGGGGCTGTGTTATTCATTCTTTGGGAGGAGGCCTGGACTTTTCAGCATCCTTTGCCTCCACCCTCTAGATACCAGGAGCAATCCCCCCACCCCTGAGTTATGACACCTAAAAAGGCCTCCAGATTTTGCCAAACAGCCTGGGGCAGGTGAGGCAAAATCATGGGCCCTCCCAGGTGAGTACCACTGCTCTAGATCAAGGGTCTGGAGACTCCCTCTGCGAAGACCCAGACAGCACGTGTTGGAGACACTGGCGGGCTTACCAGCTCTGTTGCATAAACTTCCTCTGCCTCTTCTTCTTAGTCCTTTGAAAGCGGCCAAGCTCATTGGCTGGGGGCAGTGCCCAGTCCATAGGTGGTCAATTCCCACCCTGGCAGACCCACCCACCCTTTTTTGCCCCTGGTGATGGAGGTCAGGGTGCCCTTGAATGCACCCTCATCAACAGAGGGGCGAGTCCGGTGTTGTTTGTCCCTTTCACCTCCCTGCCCACACCCCCTGCCATTCCCCTGTGCCCACTCTCTCACTGGTTATCAAACACACAGCCCCCCACCCCCGAACAGCCCCAGGGCCTTTGCACAAGCCGTGCTTGCTGCCTGGAATGCTCTTCTCCTCCCTGGGCATCTCTGTGGCTCCTTCCCCCCCTTCCCAGAGCTTTATGACATGTCTGGNCCCACCCACCCACCAACCACTGGTACATCACAGGACTGACTTTTTTTTAGTGTTCTTTATGTCTGGCTCATTCACAGCTGTCTCTCCACACCTCAATCAGTGCCTCACACATAGTAGGTGCCCTAAGAGAGACGTGTAGGGACTTCCCTTGTGGTCCAGTGGTTAAGATTCAGGCTTTCACTGCCTTGTTCCCAGGTTGGATCCCTGGTCGGGGAAAGTACGGTCTCACAGGCTGTGCAAGTGTGGCAAATAAATAAGATAAAAGAGTCATGTAGAATTGCTAAATATTATTTCTAAGCCCAACCACCANTTGTGGTCCAGTGGTTAAGATTCAGGCTTTCACTGC
Organism: Neotragus moschatus; assembly: GCA_006410615.1. Classification (NCBI taxonomy): domain Eukaryota; kingdom Metazoa; phylum Chordata; class Mammalia; order Artiodactyla; family Bovidae; genus Neotragus; species Neotragus moschatus. The sequence goes on from SJYA01001105.1 coordinate 31,937, forward strand.
CTTGTTCCCAGGTTGGATCCCTGGTCGGGGAAAGTACGGTCTCACAGGCTGTGCAAGTGTGGCAAATAAATAAGATAAAAGAGTCATGTAGAATTGCTAAATATTATTTCTAAGCCCAACCACCACCATTGTGAGACTTTCGTCCCGTTTCCCCAGGGAAAAGGCAGAAGGCAGAGGAGGGACCGTGGTGGGGGCAGGGGGAGTTGCAGCGTCACACAGCCTAAAGTGGGCACAGCTGGGATTTAACCCTAGGACCCTGAGACCTGGGGCCGCTTCCCTGTTGCCCCACTGAGTACCGTCTCCCCCGCCCTCTGGTCTCTGCCCCTTCACTGCCAGCTTGGTGGTAGCAAAGGGCCCCAGAGCCTTCTTCCATGTCTTCTGCCACAGGCCCTGGCTCCCGTGACCATTTTCAGCAGGGCTCTGCAGTACCTGGGGGGTTCCCAGGTGGCTCAGCAGTAAAGAATCCGCCTGCAATGCAGGAGACCAGGGTTCGATGCCTGGGGTTGGGAAGATGCCTTGGAGGAGGGCATGGCAACCCACTCCAGGATTCTGGCCTGGAGAATTCCAGGGACAGAGGAGCCTGGTGGGCTACAGTCCATGGGGTCGCAAAGACCTAGGCACAGCTGAGTGACTAGGTAGCAGCTACAGGACGTGCAGTGTATGTGAAGCTTGTGACCGGTCAGACGGGAGCACCTTCGGGTGGAAATGGGTCTCAAACCGCCATGGTTCCAACTCGCTGTGGAGAGGAGCAGGAAGAGGTGGCCGGATGGCCTGTAAGGGAGACCTTCCTGTTGGAGTGGGCTTCCCAGCCGAGGCCTGGAAGAGAAGAGGGGATAAAGTGGAGGGGAGTCAGGGAGAGTTAGTGAAAGGAAGGGACCCGCCCTGAGGTCAGAAAGAAGTGGGCAGCTCCGATGGGAAAAGGAAAGACATTCCCTGGCCACGCAGGGAGACAGGACGCAGGTCCTGGGGGCTGAACGACTGTTGTGGATTTGTGTTTCTACTTGTGCACAGGGCTGAGGAGGCCTGGGAAGGGGTAAAGGCCCACAAAACAGGGTTAGAATGTTTAGTATGCGCTCCTTCTGGCCGCTTCGTAGGCAGGAACTGTGGAGGGCAGGCAGGAAGGGAGCCCAGGCCAGGGGGGAGGTGGGGGCGAGGCCAGTGTGGGTCGGAGGCCACCACAGCTGTCAACCTGAAGGCTTGGGCGGGGGCTTTGAGATCTTAGAGAGGGACCCGTGCAGGGCTTTCGAGACAGAGCTGACATGATTCAGCGGGTGACCAATTGGAAGGCAGAAGGAAAGGAGGGGGACAGGAAAACTGCAGGCTTCTGGTTCAGACAACAGGGTGGACCTAGAGAAAGGAAGAGGGTGGGGGCGAGGAGCACCTTCTGCTCTCGTCATCACCCCCCCACACACATACAGAGTCTCATCTCCCCTCGCCCGAGTCAGGGCACGTCTTGCCCCACTCAGTCTCAGGGTGGGCCTTCCTGGTGGTCCAGTGGCTAGGACTCCACACTCCCAATGCTAGAGGCCTGGGTTCGATCCCTGGTCAGGGAACTAGACCCCATATGGCACAACTCAACGTTCATATCCTCAACTAAAGATCCCACGTGCCACAACTAAGACCTGGCCTAGCCAAATAAATAAATATTTAAAAAAAGAAGCTCCACCGCTCCCAGCTCACTCCCACAGGCCCCGCTCGCTCTGCCCTCTACACCTGCCCTCACCCCTTCCCATTCTCCCCTTTCTGTCTGGACCAGAGCCACACTCTAGCACATTGCTACCTCAGGGCTTTTGCGTGTGCTCTTCCCATGGCCTGGATACTCTTTCTCCAGTGCCTTGGTGGCTCACCTCCTGTGACCTTTGCTAAATTGTTACCTGCTTAGCCAGGTGTTGCCTCACCCCATCTATGTTTACACTAACACATATTCCCCACCCCACCCCCATTCCTTCTCTGCTACGAGTCTGTTTTCCTCCATAGCACTTGTGACCAGATGGGAACTAGGTAACTACCCCCTGAATGGACGACCTCTTCCAAGGGTCTCTTTCATCTTTGTTCATTAAACGAATTAATGAGAACGCTCTCCTCACCAGAACTGGGCATGCAACAGAGAGCCAGGCCAACCCATGATGGAATGTTCCCTGATGGGATAGATAGACTTTCGACCGCAGAGCCCAAGTCCAATTAGAGGAGCAAAATGTGGAGGCCCAGTGTTCCGCTAGTGTGGGTGTTCCAATGCAGTCCTGGGGGCAGAGCCTTTTGGAGGAAGAGGGCACAGAGGGCAGGAGTCCTCTGGGTATGTGGGTGAGAGATGTGGGGGGGGTGAGGAAGGAATAGGCCAGAGCAGAGAAGGTGATGAAAATACCAGGAAATCCAGGCCTGAAGTGCCAAGTCGCAGCCTCTGAGGCAATAGGGAGCCATGGAGGGTTGTAGGCAGGCAGTGATGTGGAGTTTTCCTTTTGCCAAGAGCACTCTGGGTACAGGATGGAGATCAGAAGGGGCAGAAGTTGCAGATAGACGTGGAGGAGACCAGGGAGGAGGCATCCGTGGAGAAGGGGAGGCTTTGAATGGTCCCACCCCCGCCACTCGGCTGCCAGAGTGACGTTTTAAAATTTATAGGCAGACAGACCCCACCCTGTGGCGCCGACATCTAGTGGGAGAGAGATAATAAGCAAATAAGTAAAACGCATGGAGAAGGCAATGGCACCCCACTCCAGTACTCCTGCCTGGAGAATCCCACGGACGGAGGAGCCTGGTGCGCTACAGTCCATGGGGTCGCTAAGAGTTGGACACGACTGAGCGACTTCCCTTTCACTTTTCACTTTCATGTATTGGAGAAGGAAATGGCAACCCACTCCAGTGTTCTTGCCTGCAGAATCCCAGGGACGGCGGAGCCTGGGGGGCTGCATAGTCCCGTCTATGGGGTCGCACAGAGTTGGACACGACTGAATCGACTCAGCAGCAGCAGCATGGCAGGCGTGATAGGGATGAGTGCCAGGGAGAGCAGGGTGCAGGAGTGTTGGGGCTAGCAGGGCCTCGGCGTAAAGACCTGAAGAAGGCAAGGGAGGCGCTTTGCAGGTCTCTGGGGAGGAGGGCCTGTGCAAAGGCCCCAGGAGGGTACTGTGCCCGGTGTTAGTGAGTGAGGAGGAAAAGGTGGAAGGAGGTGAGGGTAGGGACAGGATGGGGCCGAGTGCACAGGGCCTTGTGGGCCGAAGAAGGACTTTGACCTTTGAGTGTGGTGGGAGCCACGGAGGGTTCTGAGCCAGAGAGGGACAGTGTGACGCTTCAGGTGCTCACTGGCGCCCTCTGGCAGCTGTAGGGGGAATAGGCTGGGCTGCGCGGGTGGAGAGCAGGAGAGAAGGGAGGAAGCGGCAGGGCTGGACCAGGGAGGGGACCAAGGCCCCAGGAGAGAGAGAGCAGATGCTGAAGGAGGAGACGCAGGAGCCGCTGCGGGGATGGGAGGAGGAGAGGTTCTTGAGCACCTCGGAGGACTCAGGCTGCTCTCTGCCGAGACACTGGAAGATGAGGGGGTGGAGCTAAGGGTTTAGAGGGGACGCTGGCCTGACCCCACCGCCAGAGCCCACAGCCCCCTTCCTGAAGGAGGGGGCACTTGCTCCACCTCTGTGACGGCAGTCTCTCAGTCCCAGAGTTGGGATGGGGAGATGCGCTCAGAGAGGCCAGGAGTCTGGCCTGAGAGCACATAGCACACAGCAGGTTCAGACCCGGGGGCCACTGGCCTTAGCCCGGGGCCTGCTGCTTACCCACTCGGCCACGCCTGAGCGTTCCCTGGAGGAGGCGGGCCGGGTGGAGCTGGGCTTTCCGGCTGCTGGGTTTGGGGAGGACTCAAGGCTGCTGAGGAGGGAGCAAGAGCACCTTGTTCTTGCTCAAGACTTGTTCTCAGGGGCCTGGAATCCTGCTGGTGGTCTCCCCACCCGCCCAAGGCATTCAGACTCCCACCCACTCAGCACAGAGGGTTGCCATGGCAACCGCACTCTAGGGCAAGCTCACTGCGCCCCCTCTCCACCAGCAGCCGGTTCTCCTCCTGTTGCCCGCCCCTGCCCCATCCCAGGGCACCTGAGGACAGAGCCTGGGCCGCATCACCCGCTCCCAGGACGCCCCTGCTTTTGCCCCTTGACTTGAGACTGATGTGGGGCTCAGGCAAAAACAGAGGCAGGTATGAGGTCAGTGGGCAGCCCGTACAACCTGGGGGTCTAACACAGCTGAGGCCCAGTCTCCCTTCTCAACGTAAGAAGTGGCAAGCCCTGTTTCCCATGGGTTAAATTGGGAAACTCAAGTTTCCCAAACACTCAAGTTCCCTGAGGCTCGAAGTGGGGACAGACACAGGTGTGGGCTCACCTGACCCCTGTGGGCATGCCCACTTCGGAGGCTGCTCAGGCCTACAGAAGCAGTGGGGGCCCAGACGAGGAGCCTCTTGAGGGCCCCCAGGTTTCCCCAGCTCGCAGTGATCAGCCTGGGGTTCCAAGCCCCCTTGCCACTCGGGTGCCCTTGGGATCTCTCTCTCCTCTCCTGTGAAATTTGGGTATGTACACCCCCCCATCCTTACTAAGTCCTTATGAGGATTATATGAGATACAGGCGTGCAGTGCTCGGAATGGGGCACGGCGCTGTCAGCCACTGCCCCTGGCCATCGTGGGTGGTTCTGGCAAATGGGAGGTCCCAGCTGACCCCCCATACCCCCGTAGCCAAAAGGTTTTCCTGAAGTTGTGAGGCTCAAGGCCCATCTCCCATCTCTGCCTACATACCACCACCCCTCCTGCCCTGTCTGCCCTGAGCCCCTGTGTGAGTTCGCTGGGGCTGCTGTTAAAGCCAGGCTGGGCGGCTTTAACAGAAATGTATTATCTCCCAGTTATAGACACCAGAAGCCCAAGATGGAAGCATTGGGTTGGTTGCTTCCAGGGGCACAGAGAAAGAACCTCTGCCCCAGCTTCTGGAGGTTGGCCAGCAACCCCTAGCTAGAAGGTGCGTCACACCAATCTCTGCCTGGTCTTCACGTGGTGTTCTCCTTGGGTGTATGTGGGTCTGTGTCCGTGTCCTTTTTATAAGGACAGCAGTCTGATTGGATCAGGGTCCACCCTACTGGGGCTTCCTAGGTGGCTCAGTGGTAAGGAATCCACCTGCCAAAGCAGGAAAAGCAAGAGATGAGGGTTTGAGCCCTGGTCTGCGAAGATCCCCAGGAGGAAATGGCAGCCCACTCCAGGATTCTTGCCTGAGAAACTCCGTGGACAGAGGAATATGGCGTACTGTAGCCCATGGGGTCGCAAAGAGTCAGACATGGCTGAGCACACACACACACGCACGCACATGAACACACGCACACCCCACCCTAATGACCTCACTCATTTTAACTTGATTACATCTTTATCTCCAAATAAGGTCCCATCTCTGCCGGGGAATAGGGCGCCAGTGTATCTTTTCTTGGGGGAATACAGTTCCACCCTAAGGCCTCAGGGCTGGTCAGGCCTGGATCTCCCAGGCAGTTACCACCTCACCACGTCTGACCTCACTTCCTCACTTCAGTGAGCACCAGGTGCCAGGAGAAACTCCCTGGGGCCGAGTGGGTGTGCAGTCAGGCCAGGAAGAGAGGGGACAGAGCTGCAGTGCCCAGGTCCCCCTGCTCCAACCCCGAGCTGGGGACNCTTCCCATGGCCTGGATACTCTTTCTCCAGTGCCTTGGTGGCTCACCTCCTGTGACCTTTGCTAAATTGTTACCTGCTTAGCCAGGTGTTGCCTCACCCCATCTATGTTTACACTAACACATATTCCCCACCCCACCCCCATTCCTTCTCTGCTACGAGTCTGTTTTCCTCCATAGCACTTGTGACCAGATGGGAACTAGGTAACTACCCCCTGAATGGACGACCTCTTCCAAGGGTCTCTTTCATCTTTGTTCATTAAACGAATTAATGAGAACGCTCTCCTCACCAGAACTGGGCATGCAACAGAGAGCCAGGCCAACCCATGATGGAATGTTCCCTGATGGGATAGATAGACTTTCGACCGCAGAGCCCAAGTCCAATTAGAGGAGCAAAATGTGGAGGCCCAGTGTTCCGCTAGTGTGGGTGTTCCAATGCAGTCCTGGGGGCAGAGCCTTTTGGAGGAAGAGGGCACAGAGGGCAGGAGTCCTCTGGGTATGTGGGTGAGAGATGTGGGGGGGGTGAGGAAGGAATAGGCCAGAGCAGAGAAGGTGATGAAAATACCAGGAAATCCAGGCCTGAAGTGCCAAGTCGCAGCCTCTGAGGCAATAGGGAGCCATGGAGGGTTGTAGGCAGGCAGTGATGTGGAGTTTTCCTTTTGCCAAGAGCACTCTGGGTACAGGATGGAGATCAGAAGGGGCAGAAGTTGCAGATAGACGTGGAGGAGACCAGGGAGGAGGCATCCGTGGAGAAGGGGAGGCTTTGAATGGTCCCACCCCCGCCACTCGGCTGCCAGAGTGACGTTTTAAAATTTATAGGCAGACAGACCCCACCCTGTGGCGCCGACATCTAGTGGGAGAGAGATAATAAGCAAATAAGTAAAACGCATGGAGAAGGCAATGGCACCCCACTCCAGTACTCCTGCCTGGAGAATCCCACGGACGGAGGAGCCTGGTGCGCTACAGTCCATGGGGTCGCTAAGAGTTGGACACGACTGAGCGACTTCCCTTTCACTTTTCACTTTCATGTATTGGAGAAGGAAATGGCAACCCACTCCAGTGTTCTTGCCTGCAGAATCCCAGGGACGGCGGAGCCTGGGGGGCTGCATAGTCCCGTCTATGGGGTCGCACAGAGTTGGACACGACTGAATCGACTCAGCAGCAGCAGCATGGCAGGCGTGATAGGGATGAGTGCCAGGGAGAGCAGGGTGCAGGAGTGTTGGGGCTAGCAGGGCCTCGGCGTAAAGACCTGAAGAAGGCAAGGGAGGCGCTTTGCAGGTCTCTGGGGAGGAGGGCCTGTGCAAAGGCCCCAGGAGGGTACTGTGCCCGGTGTTAGTGAGTGAGGAGGAAAAGGTGGAAGGAGGTGAGGGTAGGGACAGGATGGGGCCGAGTGCACAGGGCCTTGTGGGCCGAAGAAGGACTTTGACCTTTGAGTGTGGTGGGAGCCACGGAGGGTTCTGAGCCAGAGAGGGACAGTGTGACGCTTCAGGTGCTCACTGGCGCCCTCTGGCAGCTGTAGGGGGAATAGGCTGGGCTGCGCGGGTGGAGAGCAGGAGAGAAGGGAGGAAGCGGCAGGGCTGGACCAGGGAGGGGACCAAGGCCCCAGGAGAGAGAGAGCAGATGCTGAAGGAGGAGACGCAGGAGCCGCTGCGGGGATGGGAGGAGGAGAGGTTCTTGAGCACCTCGGAGGACTCAGGCTGCTCTCTGCCGAGACACTGGAAGATGAGGGGGTGGAGCTAAGGGTTTAGAGGGGACGCTGGCCTGACCCCACCGCCAGAGCCCACAGCCCCCTTCCTGAAGGAGGGGGCACTTGCTCCACCTCTGTGACGGCAGTCTCTCAGTCCCAGAGTTGGGATGGGGAGATGCGCTCAGAGAGGCCAGGAGTCTGGCCTGAGAGCACATAGCACACAGCAGGTTCAGACCCGGGGGCCACTGGCCTTAGCCCGGGGCCTGCTGCTTACCCACTCGGCCACGCCTGAGCGTTCCCTGGAGGAGGCGGGCCGGGTGGAGCTGGGCTTTCCGGCTGCTGGGTTTGGGGAGGACTCAAGGCTGCTGAGGAGGGAGCAAGAGCACCTTGTTCTTGCTCAAGACTTGTTCTCAGGGGCCTGGAATCCTGCTGGTGGTCTCCCCACCCGCCCAAGGCATTCAGACTCCCACCCACTCAGCACAGAGGGTTGCCATGGCAACCGCACTCTAGGGCAAGCTCACTGCGCCCCCTCTCCACCAGCAGCCGGTTCTCCTCCTGTTGCCCGCCCCTGCCCCATCCCAGGGCACCTGAGGACAGAGCCTGGGCCGCATCACCCGCTCCCAGGACGCCCCTGCTTTTGCCCCTTGACTTGAGACTGATGTGGGGCTCAGGCAAAAACAGAGGCAGGTATGAGGTCAGTGGGCAGCCCGTACAACCTGGGGGTCTAACACAGCTGAGGCCCAGTCTCCCTTCTCAACGTAAGAAGTGGCAAGCCCTGTTTCCCATGGGTTAAATTGGGAAACTCAAGTTTCCCAAACACTCAAGTTCCCTGAGGCTCGAAGTGGGGACAGACACAGGTGTGGGCTCACCTGACCCCTGTGGGCATGCCCACTTCGGAGGCTGCTCAGGCCTACAGAAGCAGTGGGGGCCCAGACGAGGAGCCTCTTGAGGGCCCCCAGGTTTCCCCAGCTCGCAGTGATCAGCCTGGGGTTCCAAGCCCCCTTGCCACTCGGGTGCCCTTGGGATCTCTCTCTCCTCTCCTGTGAAATTTGGGTATGTACACCCCCCCATCCTTACTAAGTCCTTATGAGGATTATATGAGATACAGGCGTGCAGTGCTCGGAATGGGGCACGGCGCTGTCAGCCACTGCCCCTGGCCATCGTGGGTGGTTCTGGCAAATGGGAGGTCCCAGCTGACCCCCCATACCCCCGTAGCCAAAAGGTTTTCCTGAAGTTGTGAGGCTCAAGGCCCATCTCCCATCTCTGCCTACATACCACCACCCCTCCTGCCCTGTCTGCCCTGAGCCCCTGTGTGAGTTCGCTGGGGCTGCTGTTAAAGCCAGGCTGGGCGGCTTTAACAGAAATGTATTATCTCCCAGTTATAGACACCAGAAGCCCAAGATGGAAGCATTGGGTTGGTTGCTTCCAGGGGCACAGAGAAAGAACCTCTGCCCCAGCTTCTGGAGGTTGGCCAGCAACCCCTAGCTAGAAGGTGCGTCACACCAATCTCTGCCTGGTCTTCACGTGGTGTTCTCCTTGGGTGTATGTGGGTCTGTGTCCGTGTCCTTTTTATAAGGACAGCAGTCTGATTGGATCAGGGTCCACCCTACTGGGGCTTCCTAGGTGGCTCAGTGGTAAGGAATCCACCTGCCAAAGCAGGAAAAGCAAGAGATGAGGGTTTGAGCCCTGGTCTGCGAAGATCCCCAGGAGGAAATGGCAGCCCACTCCAGGATTCTTGCCTGAGAAACTCCGTGGACAGAGGAATATGGCGTACTGTAGCCCATGGGGTCGCAAAGAGTCAGACATGGCTGAGCACACACACACACGCACGCACATGAACACACGCACACCCCACCCTAATGACCTCACTCATTTTAACTTGATTACATCTTTATCTCCAAATAAGGTCCCATCTCTGCCGGGGAATAGGGCGCCAGTGTATCTTTTCTTGGGGGAATACAGTTCCACCCTAAGGCCTCAGGGCTGGTCAGGCCTGGATCTCCCAGGCAGTTACCACCTCACCACGTCTGACCTCACTTCCTCACTTCAGTGAGCACCAGGTGCCAGGAGAAACTCCCTGGGGCCGAGTGGGTGTGCAGTCAGGCCAGGAAGAGAGGGGACAGAGCTGCAGTGCCCAGGTCCCCCTGCTCCAACCCCGAGCTGGGGACAGCTCTGGGGATGCCTGGGGCTTCGTGGGGGAACTGCTCCAGGGATGGGGCTTCCGGGAGCAGCAGCAGCCCATGGGGAACACTTTCTGTGCCCCTGAGGCAATGGTACCAGCCCGTGTGGGTCAGGCTTGGCCCCTAGGTCACAGGGCAGATGCCCCATCCAGCCGTCCCCACCACCATTCCTGTGTTCATTTGGTAAATATTTGTTTGTGGACCTATTGTACATCTGGGCTTCCCTGATAGCTTAGTGGTAAAGAGTCCACCTACCAATGCAGGAGATGTAGGTTTGATCCCTGGTCCAGGAAGATCCCCTGGAGAAGGAAATGGCAACCCGGTCCAGGATTCTTGCCTGGAGAATCCCATGGACAGAGGAGCCTGGCAGGCTGCAGTCCATGGGATCGCAAAGAATCGTAGACGACTGAGCCACTGAAGGACAGCTAGTACTGCACATCTGAGTGCCAGGGGACAGCTCGGCAGCTTCCCTTCTTGGGGGCGGGGGAGGAGTACGAAGGGCATCCACCAATGGACCAGTCAAGTCACGTGGCGGTGGCGTGACCGTGGGTTGGGGGCAACAGTGCAGCAGGGCACACCTTGTGCTCACCGCACGCCAGGCAGGGCCCTGCGTGCTCCCTGGGTGTGAATTCCCCGGCCGGGGCAGGTTACGGGGCGGTGGGGGTGGGCCAGGCGGGCACTGGCTGCCAGCGGCTGTGGTGCAGGGTGGTGGAGGCCCACCTCGTCTCTGAGGGGGGCATGAACTGAGATCTAAGGGCGCAGGCCAGGACTGCGCGGCCAGAGCAGCCAGGAAGGGGCGGGAGCTGGGAATGTGTGGTCTCACAGGATGGGAAGTGGGAGCCCTGGCAAGAATTTAAGCAGGGGTGCAGTGTGTTGAGATTCTTTTTTTTTTTTTTGGCTGCGCCACATATCTGGTGAGATCTTGGTTCCCCAACCAGGGATTGAACCCGGGCCACGGCAGTGAAAGCACCAAGTCTTAACCACTGGACCACCAGGGAGGTCCCAAGATTGTCTTTAAAAAGTCCTCTCTGTGGAAGAGACTTATAGACCTGGGGGCGGGAGGGGTGGAAGGAGAAGGTGGGATAAATGAAGACAGGAGCATAGAAATGTATGCACTACTGTATGTAAACTAGACAGCCAGTGGGAATTCGCTGTATGACTGGAGGAGCTCAGGTCGGCGCTCCGCAACAACCTAGAGGGCTGGGATGGCGAGAGAGGCGGGAGAGAAGCTGAAGAGGGAGGGGATGTATGTTACCTGTGGCTGATCCGTGTTGATGTCTGGCAGAAACCAATACAGTATTATAAAGCAATCATCTAGTGGTTAGGACTTCACACCTTCCCTGCCTAGGTGTTATTAGCTGCTCAGTCTTGTCCAACTGTTTGCCATCCTATGGACTGTAACCCACCAGGGTCCTCTGTCCATGGGATTTCCCAGGCAAGAATGCTGGAGTGGGTTGCCATTCCCTTCTCCATTCACTGCCTAGGGAGCGGGTTCAGTCCCTGGTCAGAGAACTAAGATGCTGTGAGGCACACGGCATGGCCAAAAACAAACAAAAAATAATTGACCTATACAGACTGCTCTGTTAAAATAGATAACTAATAAGGACCTGGCTCAGACGGTAAAGCGTCTGCCTGCAATGTGGGAGACCCAGGTTTGACCCCTGGGTCAGGAAGATCCTCTGGAGGAGGAAATGGCAACCCACACCGGTACTCTTGCCTGGAAAATCCCATGGATGGAGGAGCCTGGTAGGCTACAGTCCATGGGGTCACACGGAGTCGGACACGACTGAGCGACTTCACTCACTTCACTCGATAAGGACGTACCATATAGCACAGGAAACTATCAGTCCTCTGTAGTGGTGTATACACGGAAAGAATCTTTTTAGAAAGTGGATATATGTAAGTGAGTAATGGATTCACTTTGCTGTATGCCCGAAACGAACATAACCTTGTAAGTCAACTATATTCCAGTTAAAAATTTTTTTTCATCCAAATGGATAAAGAAATGTGGTCCATTCATACGATGGAATATTACTCGGCCAGAAAGAGGAACTCAACCGACACACTCCTCCACATGGGTGAACCTCAAAAACATTCTTGCTGAGTGAAAGAAGCCACATACAAAAGGCCGCTGATTATCTGATTCCACGTGTGTGCAGTGCTCAAAACAGGCAAATCCATAGACACAGAAAGCAGATGAGTGTCGCCAGGACCTGAGCGGAGCGGGGAGACAGAGTTCCCGATTAGCAGGTACCAAGTTTCTGGTGGCTCCAATGGGAAAGAATCTGCCTGCGATGCAGGAGACCCAGGTTTGATCTCTGGGTTGGGAAGATCCCCTGGAGAAGGGAATGGCAGCCCACTCCAGTATTCTTGCCTGGAAAATCCCATGGACAGAGGAGCCTGGTGGGCTATAGTCCATGCAGTCGCAAAGAGTCAGACACAACTTAACAACTAAACAACGGTGTGTGTGTGTGTGTGTGTGTGTGTGTGTATGATACCACAATCTTTTAAAAAGCTCCTCTGGCTGCCAGGGGAGCCTGGGATGTGGGGGTGGAGGTGCTAGAGGACAGCAGGGAAGGGATCAGGGCTCTTTGGTGAAGATGGGAATGCCCAGGTCTGAAGGACAGATGCTGAGAATGGACAGACAGACGCTGGGCTGCTCTGGAGGTGCAGACCCTGGACTTACTCCTGAACTGGCTGTGGGGGTGAGGGAAGGGGGGAATCCCAGATTTTGACTCCTGGGATTCCGATCCAAGGCTCTGGGAGGATGGTGGCGGGGGGGCCATTCCCTGAAATGGGGAGTTTGGTTGGGTCTGGTGAGGCTCAAGGTGTGTTGGAGATCCAGACAGAAGTGTAGATGTGAGGAGAGAAACGGGGCTGGGACTCAGAGGCTGCAGATGGTGTCTAAAGCCAGGAGGCCAGTGGAATCCCTGAGCGGGCTGTGGACAGGGAAGAGGGCTGGGGTCCTGGGATTCCGGGGAGCGGGGCCACCCAGGAGGAGAAGAGCCAGCTCCATGGATGCTTCCTGGGTCCTGACCCTCCTTACTCTGGGACAGCATCCTCTGACGGGCCCGTGCAGGCTTACTGTGTATATAGGCTGTGGTCCTTACGAGAACCCTGCAGAAACAAAGTGTCAGGGAACTGGGGGTGGGGGTGGGGGGGGGACCCACTCAGGGCCTTGGGGCATGAAATGACAAAGTCGGACCCCAGACCCACGATGGCCAGCCGCACCCAGAGCCTGGCATCCGGCAGCCTCTTCGGCATTAACCAGATGCTAACCGGTTTAACTCCCTAAGGGAGCCAGAGGGAGAATGCTAACCAGCTACACTCCCTAGGGGAGAGCCAGGGAGGGAAGCATCCAGCAGCCTAGTGCCAGTTCCCTGCTCCACCCCAAGTCTGGAAGGTACAAGATGCGGGTGGGAATGAGGTGATGCCCACCCCCCACCGGCCCTAGACCATGTGAAATTGTAGAATGCTGCAAAATGAAAGGAAACCATCCAAGGCCACATCTGGACAGGGTTGGGGGATGAGAGAGGTGGTTGTGGGCTGAGGAAGTAGAGGGGAGAGTTTGCTGAAGGCTGGGAGCTGGGGAGGGTCCTGGGGGTCGGGGTAGGGAGCTGCGCTAGGAAGTTACTTTCCATTTCTCATGAGAGGAGACAGGCCTGGAGGAACGTCCTGCCCCATGAGTGAGCAGCCCAAATCTTTATTCCCTGAGAAGTTGTGCTGAGTCCCTGCCCTCAACTAGCTCATGGTCTAGTGGGGAAGGGTGACAGTAGACCTGCTTATACAAGAAGGTGATGTCAGGGCCTTCCCTGGTGGTCCAGTGGTTAAGACTCTGGGCTCCCAATGCCGGGGGCCCAGGTTCTATCCCTGGTCAGGGAACTAGATCCCACATGCTGAAGCTAAGAGTTAGTGCAGCCAGATAAATAATTTCTTTAAAAAAGCAAAATGCTTAAAAGAAAAAAGAAGGTGATTTCAGGTGCTGTGAATTAAACATGGGGCTAGGGATTCCCCTGGTGGTTCAGGGGTTAAGACTCTGCGCTTCCACTGCAGGAGTCAAGGGTTCGATCCCTGTCAGGGAACTAAGATCTCACAAGCTGCACAGTGTGACCAAAGTAAATTAAAATAAAAACAGGGCTAAAGGATGGCAAGCGAGGGTACAGGAGTGGTGGGGCGTTCAGGGTAGGTTGCTCTGCTGGGGTGACCTTGAGGTTGAGCCCTGAATGATGAGAAGCTGCAGCAGGTGCTGGGGGTGCTGGGAGAGTGTTCCAGGTGGAGGGGCAGCCCAGGCAAGGGCTCAGGCCGGAAGGAAGCTGGAGCTCCTCGGACTGGGAGGAGGGTTGCATTGGAGAACGTGGTGACACCAGGTCACCAGCAGCCTCTGGGTCCTGGTGAGGAACGGAGACCCCAGGGGAGAGCAGAGGGGGAGGCTGATGCTCAAATTTACATCACTGAATGATGGCCTTAGCACTAAGTGGAGGCAGCGAGGCTGGGAAGAGGAGGAGGCCAGGACAAGCCTCTGGGGGCAGCAGGGTGGTGGCTGGGACCTGGTGGTGGCCCTGGGGAGTGGGCAGATTGACAGGGTGCTTTGGAGGGAGGCAGAGCCCGTGGGACTTGCTGGAAGAGCTTATGAAGGGGAGGGGAGCAGAAGAGTTGGTAATTGAGGAGGATTCCTAGGTTCAGGTTCTGAGACTGATTCAGCGTGGAGAAGGGAATGGCAACCTACTCCCGTATTCTTGCCTGGGAAATCCCATGGACAGAGGAGCCTGGCAGGCTGTAGTCCATGGGGTCGCAAAAGAGTTGGACATGACTGAGCAACTGAACAACAGCTGTTTAACAAACGTTCAGGCCTGTTGTGGAAGCAGGACCAAAACAGTGCAGTGATCCCTGCTTGTGGAGGGGCACATCCATTAGAGAAGAGAAATAGATTTGAGCCAAGGTCTGAAGGAGGCCGGGGAGCAGAGGAAGAGGCCGTGTGAATAACTGGCAGGCGGAAGATTCACCCAGAGGAAGTGACAAGTGCCGAGTCCCTGGGGCAGGGTCCGGGCTGCTTCAAGAAGAGCAGGAGGCAGGAGTGGGGTCAGGGAGCTTATTGGGCTGGTCGAAGGGCTTTCAGTCGTTGGGGGGAAAGAACCAGTCATCAGGGCTCTTTTGGGAGATTCCAAACTGTAAATAAGAGGGTTGGAAAGTATGAACTTGTCCCTGGTGTTGAGACCATAGGACAGACGTGGGGGGGTGGGGTGTGTGTGTGTGTGCAAGTAGAGGGCAGACCAAGGGTTTGCACACTTGAAGTGAAGTGAAAGTCACTCACTCGTGTCCCACTCTTTGCGACCCCAGGGACTCTGCAGTCCGTGGAATTCTCCAGGCCAGAATACTGGAGTGGGTAGCCTTTCCCTTCTCCAGCAGATCTTCCCAACCCAGGGATCAAACGCAGGTCTCCCGCATTGCAGGCGGATTCTTTACCAACTGAGCTATCAGGGAATGAGAGCTGGTTAAAACGTGGGGTGCTGGGACTTGCCTGGTGGCCTAGTGATTAATAATCAGCCTTGCAATGCCGAGGGTGCAGATTCGATCCCTGGCCGGGCACTAAGATCCCATATGCCACAAAGCAGCTACACCCACGCCGCACAACTGCTGAGCTGCTGAACCACAACTAAGCACGCAGCCAAATAAATAAAAGAGAAACTGTTTTTAAAAAAAAGAAACATGGGTGCTGACCCTCCTCAGAGAAGGTACATTTCTAGCAAGTTCCTGTCCAGGCTGGTGCCCCTGGGACAGGGTCATACTTGAAGAACCGGGGTGTAGATGAAGCAAAGGCCCAAGCGTGGAGAACTGGGTGTCCCATCTTGGGAGTATCCCAGGGGAGACAGAAGCAGTGGGAAGAAGAGAGGCTGAAAGGGAGAAAAAGTGGTCAGAACCCGTCTCTGTGCCCTCAAAGCCTCTCTGCCTAGGAAGGATAAACTGGGGAAGGGGAGGGCTAGCCTGGGAGGACACACAACTCCCACCCCTCCTCCAGCTTCCCCAGCCCCCCCAGGGGCTACACCCACCCCTCACCCCGCCTGCCTGTCTCCTGCTCACTCTGAGGGTCCCCCCGAGAGGAAAGAGGGGACTTAGTTGTCCCTGGTCCCTGATCTGTGGCGCCAGCCAGCTGGATTCTAATTAGCTTCCAGAGCCAGAGAGACAGGAAGCCAAGGGGCTGGGGGTGGGGCCCTGGACTCCTGCCCAAGCCCGGGAGGCTGCAGGCTGGGGCCAAGACGCCTGGGTCCCCCACCCTGGACACTGTGCTGGATGAGGAAGCTGGGGTAGAGAAGACAAACTGGAAGGGTCTCGATTTCAAGAGGCTTCCAGAGGGTTCGTCTCTGGGGTGGAGGGTCTGGGACCTGCCTGGGTGCAGGTGGGCCCTTCTTAGCTGGTACTGCCCGAAGAATTACCCCAGCCACCTGGAGAAGCTGGGGCTGGCAGACCCCAGGAGATGCTTCTGGGAGATCCAGGGTGCCCAAATGGGTGAGTCCACGTGTTGGGGTTGGGGGGGTGTAACGTGAGCCAGAGACCTTGGAGGGGTCAGCCTCAGGCCCAGGGTGCTGCTTCTGTCAGATACGGCTGGCTTGGTCCACCCTTCTTGGGGCAACAGGCTAGAGGCCCTCGGGCACCTGCAGAAAGAGAGGAGACCTGCCCTCCTCCTCGGCCCGCCCTGCCCCCCACCTCACTCTCCCTGTCCTCCACAGGCTGGTGGACCAGGCCGTGGTGCCCACCTGGTGATGCGGGGCGAGGCCCCCTGCACAGCCCACTGAGCTGAGAACGCACCCCTGGCCGCCGCCATGGCCCGCCTGGCCGCCGCGCTTTGGAGTCTTTGCATCACAGCCATCCTCGTCACCTCAGCCACCCAAGGTAGGTGTTGAGGGGGCCGAGGCAGGGGAGGGGGATGAAACCCCGAAATACCTCCGACCAGGGCTCCCCTGGTGGCTCAGCGGTAAAGAACCTGCCTGCCAAGGCAGGAGACCTGGGTTCAATCCCTGGGTTGCGAGGATTCCCCTGGAGGAGGGCATGGGAACCCACTTTTTGCCTGGAGAATCCCATAGACACAGGAGCCTGGTAGTCTACGGTCCAGAGGGTCGCAAAAGAGTCAACCACCACAACCTCCTAACCCCTTGTTAAGAGAATCGGGCCCCCACCCAGCCTCAGCCTGGCAGACCCAGAGCAGAGAAAGACTTGATGATCACACACCCTGATTCAAAGGGTCCCCGAATCAGCCCCTCACCGCCCAACCCGGAGCCCCAGGGCTCGTCCCATCAGGGGTCCCAGGGCCTGGGATTTGGGCTGTGGCCTCCAGGACTGGGACAGGCCTTCCTGGTGAGGCTCTTCGTCTCCTGTGTCTGTGTGTCTCTCTGTGATTACATCTCCGAGGCTCTCGCTGGGAAGAAGGCTTAATTAAAGCATGCCCGCTGACGTTTATTTAAAAACAACTAATTATCCGGCTCGGCCCTATGCCGGCCCCGGGATCCCGCACACGCCACAATTAGTGCCCGGAGCCTGCCCGCCCACCCTCGCCCGATTACTCAATTACAGTCCCCATGGTGGTCCCAGGCGGGGGCAAGGGCAGCGCGGAATGAGAGGCTGAGAGAAGAGGCCCGCCAGCCTCACCCTCGCCTGGGGGGTGCCCCTTGCCCTCCCCTTCCCAGCCCTGTCTGGAGGCCACTGGTGGTGGGCCCTGCTCCCCGGCGCTCCCTTTCACAGAGAGCCTCAAAGGTGGAGCGGGCGCCTTTCAGCCGTGCCACCAGGACTTGGCACTGCTCTGGCTAGCTGGCACACTCCGCTCCTGCAGCACCTGCGTTCTCTTCCCGTCCAGGTCTTGCCCCACAGCCCCAGTGGGGCAGGGCGGGGCTGCTTCCACCCCCAGACCCATCTGAGCCAGCCCTCCACCCCCAGCCTCCTTCCCAGACCCAGGAAGGACTAAAATTAGATGTGGGAGCAGATGGTGCTGGAGGAACACATGTAAAACTTTTTTCCCCAAGTGGGACTCAACTCACCCCAAAAAACCCCAAGGGCCTGGCTGCCAACCCTATTGGGCCCCCAGCTGGCATCAGAGGGACTAGATCGCAATACGGGCCCGTCTGTCTCTGCTGCCAGTGTGCACTGGGACTCTCTCTGTATCCGCCAGTGACAGCACGTTGGCGGCTCGGGACCCCTCTGTGCCTCCCTGCTTCCCTCGGACCCCCGGCACAGGCCTGGCTGGGACCAGTGTGCAGAAAGGTGGCTGCCCCGGCAGGCGTGGATGGTGCGGAGGCCGCTCTGTCCCACAGGGACCAGCTGCCTTAATCATCCTCCTGACAGTAGTAATCAGGGGCCTGTCTGCTCACCGCGGACCAGTTCCTCTGCACCCCTCAGCAGAGGCCCGTGAGGTAGGCGTTGTCGGCTCCCTAGAGAAGGAAGTAAGGGCAGAGGGGTGGTTAGTGACTACATCAAGCCACCAGCCAGGGAGTGGCTGTGCTGGGATTTAAACCCTAACCACCGGGCCCCTGAGTCCCAGCTTGCAGTCCCTGAAAGGCACAGGAAGGGAGCTGACATGTGACAATGTAACCCCTCCAAGAGCCAGGCAGGCCCATGGCAAGTTCTTCCGTTGTCATGGCAACCCTAGGAAGTTTCCCAAGTGAAAGCCAGGGGCCCCCTCCCTGGGATGCCTTCGCTGTCCACAGCACCTCCTTCCAGAACATCTTCTAGCACAGAAGCCTCCCAGTACAGCCCTGGGCTGTGGTTTGCCCATTTTACAGATCCGGAAACTGAGGCCTGGTAAGGCACCAGCAGCAGCTGTCCAGACGAGTGTGAATGAGAATCACGGGCAGGGGGTATACCCATTCAGGGGTTCTTGGATTAACCCCCGAGATTCGGGATCAGCAGGCCTGGGTCTAGGGGCACTCAGAATCTGCATTCCGAACACAATGCGGATATGCCCAGGGCTGCACTAGGAGAAATCCTGGCCCAAAGGACCCACCTGGCCTGTCAGCTGGGAAGTAGCAAAGCCAGGCTCTGTGGTTTCTTCCAGAACGTGAGGACATTCCCTTCTACACTCTCCCTGCTCTGTGCATGGGGGTGGTGCGAAGTTAGAGAAGTGCCCCAGGCTACTCTCGGCTTTGATGATTTGCCTGAAGGATTCATGAAATTCACAAACACCATGATTGTTGTTGACTGGCTCAGTTGTGTCTGGCTCTTTGGGGACCCCATGGACTGTAGCCCGCCAGACTTTGCCACTGAACCGTCCCTTACGGTTACAGTTGATTACTGGTGGCTCAGATGGTAAAGATTCCTCCTGCCAATGCAGGAGACCCAGGTTCGATTCCTTGGTTGGGAAGATCCCCTGCAGAAGGAAATGGGAGCCCACTCCAGGATTCTTGCCTGGGAAATCCCACAAACAGAGGAGTTTGGCAGTCTACAGTCCATGGGGTCACAAAAGATTCAGACATGACATAGTGACTAAACAACACCATTGACTACAGTGAACTGATACAGATGAAAATCAGCCAAGAGAAGAGGGGCATGGGGCAACATCGGGAAGGTTCTGTGCATGGTGGCTTCTGGGGGTTCCCTCCCAGTGCAGTCGCAGACAGCGGGAGCTCTCTAGGCAACCATGAGCCACACCACGCATGTTACACTGCTAACTGGGGAAGCTCTTCTGAGCCTTGGTGTCCAGAGTCTTTACTGACGCTCAGTCCCATAGTCTTGGCTGGCCTCAATCTCCAGCCCCTCTAGAGGTCAACTGATACATGACCCCAAACGCCTACCTGAAACCGCATTGTTAGTGAACTATTAATAGTTTGCTGGGCCCGTCATGACCAAGTGCCACAGACTGAGGGGCTTAAGCAACAGAAAGGTATTCCCTCCCAGTTCTAGAGGCCAGACGTCCAAGATCGAGGTGTCGGCAAGACTGGTTCCTTCTGAAGGCCACCAGGGAACGGTCTATTCCAGGCCCTTTTCCTTGGCTCGTAGATGGTCATCATCTTCCTCCTGCATGTCCACGTCATCGTCCTTCTTTGTGTGCCTCCGGGTCCAAATGTCCTCTTTTTATAAGAACACCATTCATATTGGATTTGTTGTTGTTCGGTCATTCAGCCACATCCGACTATTTCCAACCCTATGGATTGAAGCACACCAAGCTTCCCTGTCCTTTACCATCTCCCGGAGCTTGCTCAAACTCATGTCCATCGAGTTGGTGATGCCATCCAACCATGGCATCCTCTGTCAACCCCTTCTCCTCCTGCCTTCAATCTTTCCCAACGTCAGGGTCTTTTCCAGTGAGTCAGTTCTTCGCATCAGGTGGCCAAAGTATTGGAGCTGCAGCTTCAGCATCAGTCCTTCCAGTGAGCATTCAGGGTGGATTTCCTTTAGGATTGACTGGTTTGATCTCCTTGCTGTCCAAGGAACTCGCAAGAGTCTTCTCCAACACCAGTTTGAAAGCTTCAATTCTCCGGCACTCATATTGGATTAGGGCCTACCTTAGTGGCCTCATTTTAACTTGAGTACCTCTGTAAAAATGCTCTCTCTAAATTTGCTTGTATTCTAAGGCAGGGGTCCCTAGCTCCTGGGCCGCAGACCAGTAGTGGTCCATGGTCTATTCGGAATCAGGCTGCAGAGCAGGAGGTGAGTGGTGGGCCAGCAAGTAAAGCTTTATCTGTATTTACAGCTGCTTCCCATCATTTGCATTACCGTCTGAACTCCGCCTCCTGTCAGATCAGTGGTGGCATTAATATTCTCATAGGAGCGTGAATCCTACTGTGAACTGTGCATTCAAGGGGTCTGGATTGCACACTGCTTATGAGAAACATCCCAAAACAATCATCCCCATACCCCTGTCCATGGAAAAAAACCATGAAACCAGTCCCTGGTACCAAAAAGGTTGGGGACTGCTGTTCTAAGATACTGGGGGTTAGGGCTTGATTTCAGCATATGAGTTGGTGGAGGGGGGAAGACCTGATTTAACCCATTAACAGTTCACACAGGCTACCCTGGCATGGCTCCAGGCCCCCAAGTAAAGACACTCTTCTCACAAAGGACACTACAAGGGCTCACAGGGCGCCTCCCGGGATCCAGACTCTTCTTGGGCCGGGCTAATGGCTTTACTACACAAGTGGGCACACCGAGAAGCCCATTTCACAGATGAGTAAACTGAGGTTCACACAGCCCACAGGCCGATACAGTCAAGCTGGAGGTGGAGCCTCTTCAGTGGGGTTCTGTCCCACCCCTTCTGGGCCTGGTGGTGACCAACTCCCTCCCCCTTCTCCCTGCAGGCCTGAGCCGGGCTGGGCTCCCATTTGGGCTGATGCGCAGGGAGCTGGCATGTGAAGGCTACCCCATTGAGCTGCGGTGCCCAGGCAGTGACGTCATCATGGTGGAGAACGCCAACTATGGGCGTACAGACGACAAGATCTGCGACGCCGACCCTTTCCAGATGGAGAACGTGCAGTGCTACCTGCCGGACGCCTTCAAGATCATGTCCCAGAGGTGAGGGGCTCCAGGAGGAAGGGGTGGCAGCAGTCCCGAGGGGCCCCAAATAAGGTGCCTGTCCTCTTCACGCCCCACGGCCAGCGCACCCTGTTCCACTTCACCCTTCCTTGTGGGCATTTGACACGTGTTTCCTAAGCAGCTACTAGGGGCCGGAAGCCACGCAAACAGCCAGTAAGACCCAGCCCACCCCCCGCCAGCCTGTCACCTCCCCAAGCCATACCCTTCGCCAAAAGCCCATTGTCTCCAGACGCTCATCCCAGGATTAGTGGGCTTACAGGGTGAGAGCCATGGCAGGACAGGGCGGTGTCAGAGGAGCTGAGGGACAGCCCAGAGGGCTTCCCTGAGGAGGTGGCTCCTGAACATGGACAGCAGAAGGTTATGTGCTTGTGTCAGAGAGGGGTGTGTGAGAAGGTGAGGGAGTGGGTGAGCGTGAAGACTGTTCCTTTCTGTAAGTGTGTGTTTGAGTCGGGGTGGGAGGTGTACAAAGCTACACACTCAAGCCAGCCCACCTAGAGCTAGTCAGCTCTTCCTTCAGATTTTACCCAGGTTTAGGACTGCCGTGCTAGTCCAGTAGTTAAGAGTCTGCCTGCCAATGCAGGGGACATGGGTTTGATCCCTGGTCCGGGAAGATCCCACATGCCACAGGGCAACTAATGCCGTGTGCCACAACTGCTGAAGCCCGGGCGCCTAGAGACTGTGCTCTGGAACAAGAGAAGCCACCGCAGAAGCCCAAGCCCCACAGCTAGAGAGTAGCACCCGTCGCCACAACTAGAGAAAGCTAGCACACAGCAATGAAGACCCAGTGCAACCAAATTAAAAAAAAAAAAAAATTTTTAACCCAGATTGATTGCTGCTTCCAAGTCAAACCCCCCACAGCTGCTTACAGCATCCTCTGCCCCTTCTCCTTGCCTTTTCCTGCCTGCCTGCTATAGTCTGTTCCCGCCATAGCAGCCAGAGAGTGCTTGTGAGCACGAGTCAGGTTCTGCCCGCCTCCTATCAGATCCCTCCTCGGTGCCCACCTCACTCAGAGCAAAAGCCCAAGTCCTGCTCAGGTCCACAGGTCCTGGACACTCTGCAGCGTCCTCTCTAGCCCTCACCTGCTCCATGCTCCTCCTCACTGGGTTTCAGTTACCTGGCCCCTCCTTAGACTCCTCACCCATCTTCTGCTAGGGGCTCCCTCAGGACCTTTGTCCTGGCTGTTCCCCCTGTCTGGAATCCTCTTCTCCAAAATCCGCGTGACTCCTCCCTTCCCTTACTCAGGTTCTTTCATTTGAATTATGTTGTTTTGCTGCACCCTGCTACTAGCACATGGGATCTTATTTCCTCGACTGGGAATTGAACCCACGCCCCCCACTGCATTAAAAGCACAGAGTCTTAACCACTGGACCGCCAGAGAAGTCCCCCGTTCAGGGTTTTTTTTTTTTTTTTTTTTTTGCCTGACTAGCCTCTTAATGAGGTCTACCTGACCACTCTAAAATCACAGCGCCCCGGCCCACTTCCCAGCCCCTTCTCTGTCTCTCTCTCCTAGTCCTGACTTCTGCCCACAGTCCTTGGCTATATTGCCTCTTTATTGTCTCTTTTATGTCTTCCCTCCCTGGGCTGTCAGCCCCACAAGGAAAGGGGGTGCTGTCTGTCTCCACCATGTCCGCAGCCAGCTCACTGAATTTTGCCAAATGCCTGAGAGAGAGCAGGGTTCACTCCAGGACCCTGAGCAGAAAACTAGAGAAGCGAAGGAGGCCTGGGGCCAGCTCCACAGCTCCTTGGGAATCCTAGAATCCCTCGCTGGATGGGGTCACCAGAAGCCTTCTGAGAGCTTGGGGTAGGGAGTAAGCGTGGCCAAGTGGCTCAGGTAGGTGGGCCGGGCTGGAACCACGTCCCCCTCTCCCTTCCACCATTTCTTTCTCAAACATCTACTCTCGGGACTTCCCTGGTGGTCCAGTGGTTAAGGCTCTGAGCTTCCGCTGCAGGGGGCATGGGTTTGATCCCTGGTCAGGGGCTTCCCAGGTGGTGCTAGTGGTAAAGAACCCACCAGCCAGTGCAGGAGACATGAGAGACACGGCACCTTCGATCCCTGGGTTGGGAAGATCCCCTGGAGGAGAGCATGGCAACTCACTCCAGTATTCTTTGGGGACTTCCCGGGTGCCTCAGACGGTAAAGAATCTGCCTGCAATGCAGGAGACCTGGGTTCAGTCTCTGGGTCGGGAAGATCCCTGGAGAGGGGAATGGCAACCCACTCCAGTATTCTTGCCTGGAGAATCCTCATGGACAGAGGAGCCTGGTGGGCTATAGTACCTAGGGTCACATAGAGTAAAACACAACCGAAGCAGCTCAGCACAGAGAAATAAGGTCCACGTGCCGTGAGGTGTGGCAAAAAAAAAAATTATTCCCCTGCAGCAGTCTTCTCCCTCATTCCTAATTTCCATTTCCCAGCACACCTGCATGGACCATCCCAGTCCAGCCCCACTTTTCTCCCACCCACTGCCTCTCCAGATCCTCCCTGCCCACTTCACTCAGACCAGCCTCAGGGTCTGTCGTGTTTTTCGCCATCTCCCCAAGTTGCTTGCGCAGAAACTTGCCTAGTTTCCAATGCTCATGGGGCCTCAGTTCTGGGGCAGAGGGGTGGGGGACAGAGCGAATCACTGGGGGGGGTGGGGGACAGAGCTTATCGGTCACTGGGGCCGAGCGAATGTGATGAGGCCGCTGCCCCCGCTGTCTTCGCATGTGGAGACGCTATGTTAGTTCAGGGTCCAGCNGGGGGAGCGTTTGGTTTTTTTTCTTTGGTTCTGAAATACTTGCGAAGCTGCAGTCAGGGTTTCTTCTGGGCTGTTGTGGTTAGAGGACCAGAGAGAGGGGGTGGGGGAGGCACAGGCTGGGTCTGGGGGCTTCCGTGAGCACCGTAATTTCCACAGTGGGTAGGGAGGGCGGCCGGGCTGGGCTTGGCTATCGCGGAGGGCCACTGCCTCCCCTGGAAGTCGTGGGAAATGGACAGCGCTGAGGCGGGGATGGGAGAGATGACCTTTCGGGATCATGTTGGCCTTGAAATTACGGTGGTCAGTGGAACGTCCCCTTTGNCCCAAGTCCTCAACCCCAGGAGGAAAGATTATGACTGGGGAGTGAAAATCCACCCACCCTTGATGTCAGGAGCCTGCCCCCACTTCTTGGCTGAGCTGACTTTAGACTTTTATTCTCCAGCTGTTTTACTTCTGTCAATACACAGGATCTGTCTCTTATACACATCTGAGGCAGGGCGGGGTCCCTCCGAGCTGCTCCCCTCCCCATTGCCCCTCCCCCCATCTCATAGAGGCCTGGGCCACCAGCCCACCGCCCTGCCCCTCACTGCACCCCACCACTCTCTCCCTCTCTCTTTCCTGGAGTCTCTCCGCCCAGCACCAGACACTCTTCTTGCAGGCCCGGTGGTGGTTGGATACGCAGCCTGGGATCTTTTCTCTTCAAGGGATGGGTGGGAGGAGGCTGGAGGGCAGAGAAGGCTTTGGGAGCTTGGCGTTGGGGCAGGGTCCTTGCTGGCAGAGGCCCCGAGCAGGCCCTTCCTCATCTTCTCCCCCTTCCCCCAGGGTAACCTCTAACCACGTTTTCCTTCTCCATGCCCTGCCCACCAAGCCAGGCTCTGAGACCTCCCACTGCCCAGCCTCCCCCTCCTCCCCACCAACACACACAAACACATCTGTCAGGCGTCACAAAGCTGGCTGGGGGGCCCGGCTTGGGGAAAGGGAAGACCCAGGCACAGGAGAAAAGGGCAGAGGCCAATGGGCTGGACGGAAGGTGCAGGCTAACCCCTCAGGGCACTGGGAACACAGCACTGGAGCCCCAGGCTTCCCTCCCCTCCTAAAGCAGGGCATGCACCTGGCTGCTTTGTGACCCAAGACCCCTGGATCAGAAAGTCCCTGATACTGTGGAGGGTGGGCTGGAATCCCCAGCCACCCACCTAAGCCTGCTGAAGAATGGGGCTGGAATTGGGGGAATGAGGAATGGTTCCTGGCCAAGCCCCTCTAGCCACTGGGGCCATGCCCCTCCCCAAGCCAGCACCAAGTCCCAGCCCTCTCTTGTCCCCTCGGGCCGGCTGCTTTGGTGACAGGCCAAGCAGGAGCAGAGAATTCACTACAAACTCTCACCCTGGCCGGTCCCCGGGTTCTGCTAGTTGGGCACTGAGAGGGAGGCCCTCAGCCATCCTGGTTGGAGGGGCCTTGCCACTATGGGAGGAGAAGGAGGGGAGCCTGGCCACACTGTTTGTGCAAGCCCAGACTCCCACCGGGTCAGTAAGGGGAGTCCAGGAGTCGGTGGCGCTGGGTCGTGACTGGGCAAGGGTGGGCAGGCCGTTGGTGGCCAACGAGATGCAGTTGAGGTTTTCCTCCTTTTCAGGGAATGGGGGGGTGGGGCGGGGCCCCCCACCTTTCTGACATCAGCGCTGCCTTGGTCCCTCCTCCCGAGCCGGGGATGGTTGCAGGTAAATCGGGTCCGGGAAGGGGAGGTGGTGGGCCTGTCGGGGGCGGGCTGGGTCTTTATCCTAGCACCTGGTTCCCTCCCTGGCCCCCTCTGAGCTGGACCTGGGACTGCCCCCCCAAGGGACCCTCAGTCGGGCCTGGGCCTTGGAGTGAATTCTCTGCTCACCCCCCTCTCTCCTCGCCAGCACTAACTCTTTCTTCCCAGGTACTCTCCGGCGTGCCTCCCTTGGAGCCAGGACCTCGCCGAGCGCCCCCACACCACCACTTGTCTCTCTTCCCTCCACGCAGCTCTCCTCCCCCCTACCCAACTCTCCCGGGAGTCCCATCCCTCTCTGCCCTCACCCCACCACCCCTGTGCACCTGTATCAGTGTCTGCTGCTCAATAAACCCCATGAGACCCTGCCGGCTGGGGGCAGGGTTGGGCACCCCTCAAGAGGGGCTGGACTTTCCTGAAAACCCTTCCTCAGCTCCTGATTTCCTGGGTGCTGGGTGGGGGGGTTGTCACAGGCTGCGCCAGGAATCTTGGGAGCCTCTCTCACCCTGGAATAGGAGTGTGCTCCTGACACCCACCCACAGTGGGTATGGAAACATCACTCTACCTTGCAGTTTTTGCAGGAGGAAGAAAATGGAGTTTTTTTTAAAAAAACATATGTGTGTCCTGGTGTGGTTGGTGAAAGAAGGGACCCTTGACCCTAGCTCTTCCATAGGGGCTCAAATGATGGCGAAGGGACAGGGCCCTAAGTCCCTAGAACCTCAAAGCCACCAGTGGTTGCAATGTGGAAATCTCTCCATCCCCCACTAAAGGCACACGAGACTGACTATGGGATGATTCTTGCCAAACCCCTTATCTCCAGCCTGTGGGGTCTCTAGCAGCCAGGGAAGGAAAGAGGGGCACCTCCTCCCTCCCCCCCACCACTAACCCTGCTCTTAATGGCCTCCAGGGTTGACATCTCCAGGGAGAGGGGCAGCTGGGCGGGGCAGGGGTCCCAGCCCAGAAACCCCCTTCCCATCACCAGCCCTACCAAGCAACCGTGACTGCAGCAGCAGGAGGGGACAGCCTGGTTCCCCCCGCTGGCCACGTGACCAACTCGCCTCTCTCTCTCCCCCTCCCTCGCCACCCCTGTCCCCCCCACCCCGCTCCTCCTCTCCCTGTGTCCTCCCTGCCCCTCCCCGCCCGACCCAGTCTTCGTGTGCCCAGGGACCCTGCAGAAGGTGCTGGAGCCCACTTCAACCCACGAGTCGGAGCACCAGTCTGGCGCATGGTGCAAGGACCCACTGCAGGCAGGTGACCGCATCTACGTCATGCCATGGATCCCCTACCGCACGGACACGCTGACCGAGTACGCCTCGTGGGAGGACTACGTGGCAGCGCGCCACACCACCACCTATCGCCTGCCCAACCGCGTAGACGGCACTGNTCGTGTGCCCAGGGACCCTGCAGAAGGTGCTGGAGCCCACTTCAACCCACGAGTCGGAGCACCAGTCTGGCGCATGGTGCAAGGACCCACTGCAGGCAGGTGACCGCATCTACGTCATGCCATGGATCCCCTACCGCACGGACACGCTGACCGAGTACGCCTCGTGGGAGGACTACGTGGCAGCGCGCCACACCACCACCTATCGCCTGCCCAACCGCGTAGACGGCACTGGCTTCGTGGTCTACGACGGCGCTGTCTTCTACAACAAGGAGCGCACGCGCAACATCGTCAAGTACGATCTGCGCACGCGCATAAAGAGTGGGGAGACGGTCATCAACACGGCCAATTACCACGACACCTCGCCCTACCGCTGGGGGGGCAAGACCGACATCGACCTGGCAGTGGACGAGAACGGGCTGTGGGTCATCTACGCCACCGAGGGCAATAACGGGCGGCTGGTGGTGAGCCAGCTCAACCCCTACACGCTGCGCTTCGAGGGCACGTGGGAGACCGGCTACGACAAGCGCTCCGCGTCCAACGCCTTCATGGTGTGCGGCGTCCTGTATGTGCTGCGCTCGGTGTACGTGGACGATGACAGCGAGGCGGCCGGCAACCGCGTGGACTACGCCTTCAACACCAACGCCAACCGTGAGGAGCCCGTGAGCCTGGCCTTTCCCAACCCCTACCAGTTCGTCTCCTCTGTCGACTATAACCCTCGCGACAACCAGCTCTATGTCTGGAACAACTACTTTGTGGTGCGCTATAGCCTGGAGTTTGGGCCGCCCGACCCTAGTGCTGGTGAGGACAGCTCGAGTCCACTCCCCAACAGCCCCTGCCCCTGGGTCTCCAGCGGAGGGGGGTGCACTCTGAACTCCTAGAGGACCTGGAGGTGCTCAGGGGAACCCCGGAGGTCACAGACGTAGCAACGGGACAGGCTGTTTTCAACACTTTCCAATTAACTCCTCTGATGCTTGCAATCTGAAAGCCAGGGCTTACTGTTGCCTCACTTACAGATGAGGAAACCCAAGCACTGGGTGGGCTGCCCTGCTGGTTCAGATGGTAAAGAATCCACCGGCAATGTGGGAGACCTGGGTTCGATCCCTGGGTCAGGAAGGTCCTCTGGAGAAGGGAATGGCTACCCACTCCAATATCCTGGCTGGAGAATTTCATGGACAGAGAAGCCTGGCAGGCTACAGTCCATAAGAGTCTCAAAGAGTTGGACACAACTGAACGACTTTCATTTACACAAGCACTGGGTGGATGTGAGATTAGCTAGCTTGCTTATTTGAGAAGCTAGACCAAGGACTCTGGGCTTTTAGCCAAGCTGCATTGAGTCTCCTAAGAGTATTTTGAGCCCTGGGCCCCTTCAAGCCCAGTCTTGGGTAGGAGTACCAGTAAAACAGCAAAGCTGAACTGCTGATATTGACTAGGATTGGGAAGCCCTCAGCAGTCTAGTTCTAACCCCTTAGCTGCCCTGAACCAGTGTGCAGCCCCACACTCCAGAAGGATCCCCTTGAATCAAAAAGGGGGAACTGAGGTCCCCAGAGGGAAGGGGCGTGGCCAGGCCAGAGAGCCCAGAGTAGGAGGAGCATGAGGGTGGGAGCCTTCAACACCACCTTCCTGGCTTGTCCTCTGTGGCTGCTCTCAGACCTGAGTACAAATGAGTGAGTTTCTGCCACCTTTTGACACTGTATAGTCCCAGGGGTGCGTGGGGCCTCTGGGCAGAGAGGGGCTAGGGGAGATCTCCCAGACCTAGTGGGAGACCAACCCTGGGGGTAACCGCATCTCGTATCCCCTCTCCCTTCCAGGCCCAGCCACTTCCCCACCCCTCAGCACAACCACCACAGCCCGGCCCACACCCCTGACCAGCACGGCCTCGCCCGCAGCCACTACCCCGCTCCGCCGGGCACCCCTCACCACGCACCCCGTGGGTGCCATCAACCAGCTGGGACCTGACCTACCTCCAGCCACCGCCCCGGCCCCCAGCACCCGGCGGCCCCCTGCCCCCAATTTGCACGTGTCCCCAGAACTCTTTTGTGAACCTCGAGAGGTGCGGCGGGTCCAATGGCCAGCCACCCAGCAGGGCATGCTGGTGGAGAGGCCCTGCCCCAAGGGGACTCGAGGTGAGTGCCAAGCCCAGGTGACCTCTGCTGCAGCTGGCTTGGGGAATGACCTCTGCTGGCCTGGCCAGGGAAGGGACAGGGGACATACTCCTAACTCAGCTTGGATGCACTTACCTGTCCGCCTTCCCTGCCAAAGTGAGCTGTATGCAAGGGTCATGCTTCATGTCTGCAGCTGTGTCCCCAGGGCACAGTCATAGCTCAGTTAGTGTCCCCTGCTCCACCCCTGTCCCCTCTTGCAATTCTAAGCATCTGCCATGCAAAGCCCTGGATGGACCCTGCAGGGAGCCCCTGGGAGGTAATCTGAGTCCTGGCCTCAGACTGAAATGGACACAGGCCCAGGAGCAGCTAGGGGGCAGCACACAGCAGCTGATGCACCAGAGAAGGCAGGGCCGGGACCACAGGCTCCAGGGATCCAAGGGAAGGGCCAGATAGGCTCTGCGAAAGGCGTAGTGGGGACTGGAAGCCTCTGACTGTAGCAGGCCAAGCTGGAAGAGGAGCCGAGAGGGAGGGTTTAGGGGGAGTGGGTGGCTCATGTCATTTCAGAGTGACACCTCTCTTTGACTGTCTGGCCTGTTTCATGTCCGGTCTTCCATGCCCCCTCACCTCTCCCCTCTCCTGCTCGTGCCCCTCTCTGCCATCTCCTTTCTCCCTGCTCTGGCCCATCCTCCTCTCCTCCCCATGGCTCCCTTCTCTGTTCCTGTGTGTCTGTCCCTACAGGAATTGCCTCCTTCCAGTGTCTACCAGCCCTGGGGCTCTGGAATCCCCGGGGCCCTGACCTCAGCAACTGCACCTCCCCCTGGGTCAACCAGGTGGCCCAGAAGGTACCAGCGGCCACCCCGCCCCCAGACAGGCACACGTGCTTACCCTGCTGGCCCTGGGTGCTCAGACACAGGGCACAGCAGGGGTGGTGGAACTCCTGGGAACACAGGCCGGGGTCCACCCCTAGTCTCCAGAGGGGACAGACAGATGGGGAGGGCCAGGGCAGGCAGGGAGAAGGGGCCACAGAGAGGGATGAGAGGGGCTGAGCAGGCTGGGTGTGTGGAGAGAGAAGCAGGATGGTTCCTAACGAGACCGGGGGCTCCCCCTCCTGCCTCTTGCAGATCAAGAGTGGGGAGAACGCGGCCAACATTGCCAGCGAGCTGGCCCGCCACACCCGGGGCTCCATCTACGCGGGTGATGTGTCCTCCTCTGTGAAGCTGATGGAGCAACTGCTGGACATTCTGGACGCCCAGCTGCAGGCTTTGCGGCCCATTGAGCGCGAGTCGGCTGGCAAGAACTACAACAAGGTGGGCCTGGCAGCAGGGACCATGGGGCAGGGCCACCGCCCTGGGAACCTGGGAGACACCCAGCCTGGCACTGCAGAGCTGGGCGGCCACCCACGGCCAGGAGAGGAGAAGGCAGGACAGAACCCAGGCCGGCCAGGACTCCCTCCTCGATGGTCCTAGGGGTGCGGGGGCTCCCTTAGGAATGGCTCTTGCTCATGGGCTAGCCCCAGGTTAGTGGCAGAGACAGAAGAGGAAGCTCTCTGGTGCCCAGATGTGAGTGTTGGGGTTCGAGGAGAGAGGGCCTGGGAGACCAGCCCTCACCCCACCTCCTCCTTTCCCCAGATGCACAAGCGGGAGAGAACTTGCAAGGACTACATCAAGGTGAGGACCAGGGGCTCCTGTCTCTGGAATGAGTGGGGCGGGCCCCAGGTGGCACCGGGGATAGAGGTTCGGGGAAGAGGGTGCAGAGCCTAGCTGGAGGGACAGGGACAGAGGGGGAGTCGCAGCATTGCCCCGCCACACTTGCAGGCTGTGGTGGAGACGGTGGACAACCTGCTGCGGCCGGAGGCCCTCGAGTCCTGGAAGGACATGAACGCCACCGAGCAGGCGCACACGGCCACCATGCTGCTGGATGTCCTGGAAGAGGGCGCCTTTCTGCTGGCGGACAACGTCAGGGAGCCAGCCCGCTTCCTGGCCGCCAAGCAGAACGTGGGTGAGTGCTGTTGTCAGGCGGCGGCAAGTCAGGGTGGGGGGGTCCCTGCTCCTCCTGGACACCCAGGGCTACCCTGGCCCTCAACCTTGCCCGGGCCTCTGGAATGTGGACAGACCCCAACCCTCTGTGCCCTGCCACCCCCTGTCCCCACAGTCCTCGAGGTCACAGTCCTGAACACTGAGGGCCAAGTGCAGGAGCTGGTGTTCCCCCAGGAGTACCCGAGCGAGAACTCAATCCAGCTGTCTGCCAACACCATCAAGCAGAACAGCCGCAACGGTCAGTGTCTGAACCCTGAGCTGGCACCCCAGCGCCTCTCCTGGGGAAGTCCTTAACTCTGATCAGGCTGAAGACTCTGATGAGAGGTTGGAGCCCATAGCGACATACAGAGGTGTCCTTCATCCAAGCGAGTGTAACATTTCAGGGGATTTAGGGGGACCCCACAAAGCCCCACAGAACCTCAGACAGTTTGGAGGGGTTACTCCTGTGCGACAGCAGCCTGATCCTCAGAGTTTAGGGCAGGTTGTGCCATTTGAGATTAAGGCCCGGAGAGGTTAGGGATTGACTCAAGGTCACACAGAAAGTGAGAGGTGGGCAAGGTGTGTTCTGGACTGCTACCCTGCCATTGGGAGCTGCCTGCAACTGAGCAGAGGTCCCACGGAAGGGCTCTCAGAGCCCCGCTTGCCTGAGCGGCAGCCTGACTTCAAAAGTCCCAGCAGCCAGTGTAACTGGAGGGCGGCACCAGCCAGGGGCTGACAACACACCTGCTGGGCCTGTCCTACCTAGGAGTGGTCAAGGTTGTCTTCATTCTCTACAACAACCTGGGCCTATTCCTGTCCACCGAGAATGCCACGGTGAAGCTGGCGGGTGAAGCAGGCTCGGGGGGCCCAGGGGGCGCCTCCCTGGTGGTGAACTCGCAGGTCATCGCAGCGTCCATCAACAAGGAGTCCAGCCGAGTCTTCCTGATGGATCCTGTCATCTTCACTGTGGCCCACCTGGAGGTGAGCTGAGATGTCCACTCCTTCCGTGTGTCCCAGCACCCTCCGCTTTCCCAGGCTGCAGATCCATACTCCCCGCCACGTGTTCACCCACCCCGAGAGCAAGTTACAACCCCTCCCTGGAGAAGCAGCCCCCCAGCTCCCACCTTAGCAGCTCGGGCCATCTGTCCCCAGAGATCTCAGGCTGTGACCTGGAGCTGGAAGCCCCAGGCGTGTCTCTCCTGCTTGTCCCCATGGTGAGGTGTTGGGGCTAGGGCTGGACTCCCAGCTCTGATCCTCCGGCCCCCACCCCACAACAGGCCAAGAACCATTTCAACGCTAACTGCTCCTTCTGGAACTACTCAGAGCGCTCCATGCTGGGCTACTGGTCAACTCAGGGCTGCCGCCTGGTGGAGTCCAACAAGACCCATACCACATGTGCCTGCAGCCACCTCACCAACTTTGCTGTGCTTATGGCGCACCGTGAGATCGTAAGCTGGCCGGAGCCCCGCTCCTCTTGGTGGGCCTGCTTGCTGGCTCAGCCTTGCGTGGCCTCTTAGCACTGCTTGGGTGGTGCCAGGGAAGGCCACCTTCATGGGCATAGGGGGGCCTGAGTCTTGCCCAGGGCAGGAGGCCACATGTCTGGCTCTCCCTAGTCTAAGTTCCATCTTCTCCCAAGGCCCACTGGAGAAGCAAGTTGGTGTCAACCTTTGCCATCTCTCCACAAGCCTGCCAGAGGATGGGAAGTGAGCGTGCCACTTGTAGAGGGGTAGGGGCCTGGCTAGTTGACCGGGGTGGGGCAGAAGGCCAGATAGGTGGCAGAAGGCCCAGTGGGCTGCAGCTCGTGGCCCCTGGCCTAGTCCTTGTGTGTGTGCAAGGCCAGAGGTGCTCAGCATGCCCCCTGCTCCTTCCCCAGTACCAGGGCCGCATCAATGAGCTGCTGCTGTCAGTCATCACTTGGGTGGGCATCGTCATCTCCCTGGTCTGCCTGGCCATCTGTATCTCCACCTTCTGCTTCCTGCGGGGGCTGCAGACCGACCGGAACACCATCCACAAGAACCTCTGCATCAATCTCTTCCTGGCGGAGCTGCTCTTCCTTGTCGGGATAGACAAAACTCAGTATGAGGTGGGCGGGACTCTGGGGCAGGAGCGGAAGGGGCGGGGAGGAGAGGTGTGATGCCCACTGGCCGGTCGGCGGCCAGGGCAGCCCCTCACCTGTGTTGCTTCCCGGCCTCTGCCCTCAGATCGCCTGCCCCATCTTCGCGGGCTTGCTGCACTACTTCTTCCTGGCCGCCTTCTCCTGGCTGTGCCTGGAGGGTGTGCATCTCTACCTGCTGTTGGTGGAGGTATTTGAGAGCGAGTACTCCCGCACCAAGTACTACTATCTGGGCGGGTACTGCTTCCCTGCGCTGGTGGTGGGCATTGCGGCCGCCATCGACTACCGCAGCTATGGCACTGAGAAGGCGTGAGTGTCCCCTCCACCCAGTCTCTCCTCCTTCTGGTTCCCTGCTCAGCAGCCTCCCTTGGGCCATGACCCTCAGGGTACTGGCCTCCCTTCTCCTGAGCTCTGGGGCCCCAGCCATTAGAGCCCCTGGGCCCTGGGAGTCAGAGGGAGGGAAGGACGCACCCCCCATCCCCTGCCTGCCTCACTTCTCTCCCCCAACCCCCACACCTCTCTTCCCGGCCCTGCTTCTTTTACAGTTGTTGGCTCCGAGTGGACAATTACTTCATCTGGAGCTTCATTGGGCCCGTCTCCTTTGTTATTGTGGTGAGTTGGAAGGCAGTATCCCCAGCATTTAGTCCGTCTTTCATCCAGACCAGCTCTGACCCCTAGACCCCCATCCTTCCCAAGCCCTTGAAAACTGAGCAGCCAACTGAGGCAAAAAGAGCAGCTTGCATCTGTAAAGCTCCAGCACTGAGGTCTGTCTGTCTAGGAGCTGTGGTGTGAGCTCCTGCTCTGTGTCAGGCCCCGGGCCGTCCC
Source organism: Neotragus moschatus (assembly GCA_006410615.1). NCBI lineage: Eukaryota > Metazoa > Chordata > Mammalia > Artiodactyla > Bovidae > Neotragus > Neotragus moschatus. The sequence continues at coordinate 65,882 of SJYA01001105.1, forward strand.
CCAGTCCTGAGAGCCACATTAACAGGCACCTAGGGGCAGGAAATGGCAAGCCACTGCAGTATTCTTTCTTGGGAAATCCCACAGACAGAGGAGCCTAGGGGGTATAGTCCATGGGGTCGCAAAAAAGTTGGACATGGCCAAGCACACACACCAGCAGAGGGGACCCTGAAGCAGTGGGTGGCGGCTGGGATTTGGTCAGGAGCCGCTGCCCGGAGGCAGAGGGGCTGCAGGCCAGCCCTCCCCTTGCCCGCCCCCAGGTGAACTTGGTGTTCCTCATGGTGACTCTGCACAAGATGGTCCGGAGCTCGTCCGTGCTCAAGCCTGACTCCAGTCGCCTCGACAACATTAAGTGAGCACCCCTCCCCACACCCCTGCCCTGGCACCTCTGAGCTGGGCCGAGCCTCTCCCAGGCTTTCCTGAAAGGTGTTGTTCTCACCTCTAGTGTTGCTTTTTAAGGATGAAGGTGGTGTTTTACTGTGTTCTTTCTGTGTCTGTTTAACAAGTATTAGAAAACATGGTGTTAGCACATCCAATGAAGGTTTCAGGCACAGCACCACTTAGGGTGAGACTCAGTTCACAAAGCAAGTGCAGGGAGTCCCCTGGAGGTCCGGTGGTCAGGATTCGGTGCTTTCACTGCCAAGGGTGTGGGTTCAGTCCCTGGTTGGGGAACTAAAGATCCCGCAAGCTGTGCAAGGTGGCCGAAAAAAATACGTGAGTCCATTTCAGGGTACCTTAAAGACACACAGGCAGCAGAAGATAGATTAAAGGTTTGGAAGTGTGGCCAAGTGGATGAAGGATGCAGGAGAATGACCAGCTATTCAGACAACCCTGAAACCCTGACCTCCACATGCCCCTAGGCTTAGCTGGGCTGATGAGTGTCACTGGGCAGGCCTGCTCATGCCAGGGCACTATCCAGGTTCGCTGAAATAGGGATGTGCAGCAGGGCTGTGGGGGTGGTGTCCCTGGGGGTGGTGTCCCCGACGGCGGGTACTCTGACATCCTGTCTCCTCCCCACCCCCCCCAGATCCTGGGCCCTGGGGGCCATTGCGCTGCTCTTCCTGCTGGGCCTCACGTGGGCTTTCGGTCTCCTCTTCATCAACAAGGAGTCGGTGGTCATGGCGTATCTCTTCACCACCTTCAACGCCTTCCAAGGGGTCTTCATCTTCGTCTTTCACTGCGCCTTACAGAAGAAGGTGAGTTCTGGGGAAGGGGGCCAGGGGCCTGCCTTCTGCAGTGGGATCTGTGTCTGCCTGCAGGGAAGCACAGGCTCAGGCAGGTTCTAGCCCGTGTTGAGGAGGGTTCTGGAAGACAGCAAGACACACGAGCCCAGAGGAAAGAGAAAGCAAGACAGAAGTGGGGAGTCGGGAGAGTCAGGGCAGGGACACGGCTTGGGGTGTAGATCAAGCGTGTGGAATACGGCTCTGGGTGCCACCCAGACAGAACATTTCCTACTTTAATAGTCGCAGGGTAAACTATGAGTTTTTTGGTGACAGGAAGTTTCCTTTTTAAATAAAGGGTGTTAAAGTCTGAATCTTAAAAATAAAGAGGTAACAGAAGCAGAGGAATGTGGAGAGGAGCGTACAGGCTGTAGACTCAAGACGGAAGCCAGGGAAACGGAGCCAAGGAGTGTTAGACTTTGCCTTGAAGGCAGTGGGGAGCCGCAGTCAGGCTGTTGTTGGTCTCGGAGGACAGTGAGGTGGGTGGAGGCTGCACAGGGAATGGAGAAGGCAGGGTCACTGGTCTTGGCTGCAGGGTCAGCTGTGTTCCTGTTCTGATGACAGGTCCTCACTGGACGCACAGTGACAGTGGCATCCTTACAGGGCTCCCCCGCCGGCCCGCGGGGTCCGCCCTGGGCTCCCGTTTCTCCCCGTTCCTCCAGCCACGCTCTGTCTTCTGTCCGCAGACACTCAGGCGTGGGCCTCCCTCGGGGCTTGTCCCCTGCCCCTCCCCAGATATCTGCGGGGCCCGCTGCCTTGTTTTTTTCAGGTCTTTGCCAAAATGTCTCCTTAGTGAGTGCCCCCGCTCCCCCATCTGTTGGAAATCACCACCCGCCAGCCCTGCTGCCAGCCCTGCCTAAGCCCGGGCCACGCTTCTCTGGGCAGACAGCCCACAGAATGCACTGAACCTGTGGGTGTGTTCAGTCTAGCTGCTGGAAGACGCCAGCTCTGAGAAGGAGGGCTTTGTTTCTGATTTGCATCTGTCCTTGGGGCCTAAACCACACTTGGCGCATAGAAGATGCTCCTTGAAGGCCTGCTGAGCGATGAACAGATGAGAACGTAACGGGAAGGTGGAGAAAGGAAGATGGGCCTGAGTGAGAAGAGAGTGGCAGGCGGGGATGGTGGGGTTTCTGCTGCCCACCAGCAGCCTGATCTCGGGTCTGGGGTCTGCCGAGGCCGGGGCTCCTGCTGCCAACTGCCCGCCCCGCCCGCAGGTGCACAAGGAGTACAGCAAGTGCCTGCGGCACTCCTACTGCTGCATCCGCTCCCCGCCCGGGGGCGCGCACGGCTCACTCAAGACCTCGGCCATGCGGAGCAACGCCCGCTACTACACAGGGACCCAGGTACAGGCAGGGCCTATGCCCCGGGCTGAGGGCCAGACCGAGCGCCCCAGGCGCAGGGCAGCTCTCCGCTCGGGTCCCTGGTTGTGCCCATTGGCCACAGGGAGGATGGGCTGCCCAAGGGCCCCTCATGTCTGGGTTAACGTCCCCAGAGCCGAATCCGGAGGATGTGGAACGACACCGTGAGGAAGCAGACGGAATCCTCCTTCATGGCGGGAGACATCAACAGCACCCCTACCCTGAACCGAGGTGAGGGGGCACTCCTGAGCCCCGCTTGCGCTCCCTTTGAGGTTCTCCCAGCTGCCTCGTGACCGTTTCCCTCCTGGGCAGGTACCATGGGGAACCATCTGCTGACCAACCCTGTGCTGCAGCCCCGTGGGGGCACCAGTCCCTACAACACCCTCATTGCTGAGTCAGTGGGCTTCAACCCCTCCTCGCCCCCAGTCTTCAACTCCCCAGGTGAGAGCACGCTGGTGCCGGCAGAGGGTGCCAGGTCTGGGGTGGGGAGGGTCTCTATGGGGGGCACCCTCGCGCCTCCCAAACTGGACGGAGCCTAGACCCAGCATTCTGAGCCTGCTCTCACCTTCTCTCTCTTCCCTCCTGGCCGGCACCTGCAGGGAGCTACCGGGAACCCAGTAAGTGTGACTGTTTCCTGGTGACATTGCCAAGGGTGGGACAAGAGGGGAATGCGACAGCGGCCCCCTCAGGTGACCACACCTTAGAGAGAAGAACTGGGATGCCCTCCACCCACAGACAGGAGTCTCTGGCCTGGCAGCTGGCTGGATGATGTTGCCTTAGGTGGGAAGTCACGGTGATGGAGACCACAGGAAAGGGACCTGGCTACCCAGGCTCCTCATCCTGCTGAGTCTCCAAGTCCCCAGGTGGGAGGGGACCCTGGAGAAATCAGTCCCTACCCCCACTAACCATCTGCTGAGCTGGTTCCCCACTGCCAGTGAGGAAGAGAGGGAATAGAAGACCCCAGACCCCAGGGACGGGAACCCAGGGAAAGCCAGGTGAAGGCAGACACACACCTCCCACGTGGCCCACATCCCTTCCACTGCCCAGCTCTCCTCTTGAGCCGTTCCCTTCTGCCTGCAGAGCACCCCTTGGGAGGCCGGGAAGCCTGTGGCATGGACACGCTGCCCCTCAACGGCAACTTCAACAACAGCTACTCCTTGCGAAGCGGGGATTTCCCTCCCGGGGACGGGGCCCCTGACCCCCCTCGAGGCCGGAACCTGGCCGACGCCGCTGCCTTTGAGAAGATGATCATCTCAGAGCTGGTGCACAACAACCTGCGGGGGGGCAGCAGCGGAGCCAAGGGCCCTCCACCACCGGAGCCCCCTGTGCCACCAGTGCCAGGGGGCAGCGGGGAGGAAGAGGCCGGCGGGCCCGGGGGCGCTGACCGGGCAGAGATCGAACTTCTCTACAAGGCCCTGGAGGAGCCACTGCTGCTGCCCCGGGCCCAGTCGGTGCTGTACCAGAGCGATCTGGACGAGTCGGAGAGCTGCACAGCAGAGGATGGAGCCACCAGCCGGCCCCTCTCCTCACCTCCAGGCCGGGACTCCCTCTACGCCAGCGGGGCCAACCTGCGGGACTCGCCCTCCTACCCGGACAGCAGCCCCGAGGGGCCCAGTGAGGCCCTGCCCCCACCCCCACCCGCACCCCCCGGCCCCCCCGAAATCTACTACACCTCGCGCCCGCCGGCCCTGGTGGCCCGGAACCCCCTGCAGGGCTACTACCAGGTCCGGCGGCCCAGCCACGAGGGCTACCTGGCGGCCCCGGGCNGCCACCCCCCCCACCCGCACCCCCCGGCCCCCCCGAAATCTACTACACCTCGCGCCCGCCGGCCCTGGTGGCCCGGAACCCCCTGCAGGGCTACTACCAGGTCCGGCGGCCCAGCCACGAGGGCTACCTGGCGGCCCCGGGCCTTGAGGGGCCAGGCCCCGACGGGGATGGGCAGATGCAACTGGTTACCAGTCTCTGAGGGACCTCACGGACCGGGGGCTGGTGGCCCGGGCCAGGGAGGGGCCCCTGGGTGGGGCTCGTGGGAGAGGGAGACGGATGGAGACAGTGGCTGATGGGCCACTCTCTCCAGGCGCCCCTTGGTCGTGGGCCCTCCAGGCCTCTTGGGGGCTGCGCTGTGGGGGCCCGAGGTGCAGGGTTCACAGACAGGGTTTCCCACCAGCCATGTGCACCAGCTCAATTCGGGGGAAGTGCAGTGAGGAGCCAAGAGGCCCCCAGGGGAGTGAGGAAGGAGACATTGGAAGGGTGCAGCCCACCCTTGACTTCCCCTGCCCCCAGACCCTTCCTGCTCCCTGGAGGGAAATGAGGGTTCTGCTTGCCCTGGGCCAAAGGCCCTGCTGGATGAAGCCTGTCAGCTGCTCCTCTCTTTGCAGCCAAAAGTGCTGCCGGCTGCACCTAGATGGAGCAGTGGGTGCAGGACAGATGGACCAGTTCCTCTGCACTCCAGTTCCCTGCTCTTCCTTGGAGACTGGGCTCCGCTGGCCTGGGAGAACGCCCTCGGGGAGAAAGCCCCAGGGCGAGAGGAATGGGCGGTTGTGGCTGGTGGTTTACAGGTGGAACTTTATCTGAAGCTCCTTCTCTCTGCTCTTCGTCCCTGCTTTCCCCGGCAAGCCTGCCCCCTCAGCCCTCCCTCAGTGCACCCAATGACCCCCTCCCTTGGGGTGACTCCTGATGAAGCACAACTCCCCGCAGGGCCCCCAGCCCACAGGGGTGGCCGTATTTGAGCAGTTCCCAGTCCTGTGGGCTCGGCTATCGGGGGAGCAGATTTTGGGTCTGGAGCTCCCTGGGGAGTGGGTCCTGGGCTTGGATCTTTCCCTAGGGGGCCCTCTTACCCCCCCCTCCTCTCTCTTCCTCCTCCTCCTCTTCCCCCATTGCTGTAAATATTTCAATGAAATGGAAAAGAAAAAAGACAAAAAAAAAGAAAGAAAGAAAATCTCATCACTTGAAGCCACCGGGAGCCTGCGGCCCGGCCAGCCCGGGATTTGTCCGGAGCAGAGCTGTGCCGCTGGGCCCTGGCAGCCAGGACTTCTCCATGTACGTGTGCATCCCCCCAGCCGGGGTGGGCGGGCCACCAGAGCAGCTTTTTACAATCCAGAGACAACAAAATCTAGAAGCAACATCAAAACAAAGAACCTGTTTCCTTCCCCCGGCACCTGGTTCTGTCGCCCCTCCAACCCTCCCTGTTCCGCCTCTCCCTGGCATCAGTCAGCCCTCCTGGGGCGTGTACCTCACTGCTTGCCCCAGGGCTCGGCCCGTCTCCCCTGCCCCTCTCTGTGGCCCGGGGAGGCACCCTCACGCCCAAAGATGCTTCTGCCGAGATGGCTGCGCTGTCCCTTTGAGTTCCTGCTTCTTGTATATTGCTTCTGGGACTGAGGGCCTGGGAAGAAGGGGCTGATTTCCTGCCTAGAGAAGTTGACAGGAAGGAAAATAAGGGCAGCAGTGTTTGCTGGGGGCCGGTAGGACTGGGAAGGAAGGAATTGGAGTGGTGAGGTGGTCTTTCACCAGGTGGGGAGGCCAAAGCTGAGAGGTCGCCTTGCCTCCCCTCCACCCTCCCACAGGAGAGGCAAAGCCAGGTACTAGGGCCTGGCTGGGATGTCTCCTGAGGACCTCTCCCTGCCCCCTTCTCCAGTCTGTCTCCCTGGCCTTCTCAGCAACCCCCACACACACCTCTTTGGAGGTAGCGTAGTCCCATTGCCATAGCCCAGCCCTGTCATTGCCATTTCCCCAGCGGTAGCCCTCCACCTTTGCTCTGACCCCTCATCTCTTTTGTCCCTCTTTTCTCACAAGTGCCATGAGTTTTCGAACATCTTCGGGTCTCAGCCTGCTGCTGCCATGAACTTCTTTGGGTTCAGGGGGAGGGACTCTAGGGAGGAACTGGGGAAAGGGGTGGAGGGGTGGCTGGAGGGACCCTTTTTGCTGCTAGAAAGCCCCTCCCTTCTCCTGAGGAGCTGGGGCTGGCTGGTCCCCATCAGTTAGGGGAGAAGGGGCCAGACCAAAGAAGCTGGTTTGTCCCATGCCGGGGGATAGGAGTGGGGAGAAGGTAAGGCTGGGTTCCATCTATTTTCTGGAAGGGAGGGTTAACCCCTTTCACCAGACCATGGGCAGGTCTGAGCGGAAAGGGGGAAGGAAGGATGGGAACGGTCTCGCCCAGGTGGCTCCATGAGGAAGGTATGGGGCAACTCCACCACTTTCGACTTCATTAGGCCAGAACTCCTCTCTGGGGACTAGAGAGCTACTGGGAAACAAGGGCAGATGGAAGGGTGGGCCTGGCCCAGGCATCAGCCAGGCTATAGAGTCAGGCCTCCTCTGGCACCAGCAGAGAGGTCTGGAAGAGCTGGGGGCAGCAGGGGTAGACAAGGCAAGCAAGGCGCCCTGCTTCCTCTTCCCTGCCCAGTCCTTTTATCTCTCCAGACTCTTGACAATCAAGGGGAGAGAGAGGGTGCAGCAGGTCCCGGGGTTCACACTCCAGGCAGAATCCCCAAGGTGGGCTCCCAGGCCTCAGAGCTGTGTGGCAGGGCCCCCTGGTCAGTAGGTCTGGACATGCTGCAGTTCAGCACCAGGCTACCCTGAGCGCCCAGGTGTCCTCCCACCCCCGCCAGACCTGGTGCCTTGACTCCCCTACCCCAGCTGGGACAGTGTAGAGAAGGAAGGGTCTTGGTTTCCTCTCCTACTCCCTTCCTTGGGCTCCTGAATTCATTTGCTTTGAAATCTTGTTATTTTCCTTCGGGTTTGGTGTTTTTTTTTGGGGGGGGGGGGGCTTGGTTTTCCTTGCTTTCCTTTCTCTCAATGTCTCCACCTCTTCCCCTGTGTCTTTCTCACTGTCTCTGTGTTCCTCTTCTCTCACCCTCGGTTTCTCTGTCCATTCGGGCCTCCTCCCCTCTTCTCCCATGACCCCAGTCCCTCCTTGGTCTCCTTTTCGATATGCCAAACCAATTTTGGGTCGAGTGCATTNTCCTTGCCTTCCTTTCTCTCAATGTCTCCACCTCTTCCCCTGTGTCTTTCTCACTGTCTCTGTGTTCCTCTTCTCTCACCCTCGGTTTCTCTGTCCATTCGGGCCTCCTCCCCTCTTCTCCCATGACCCCAGTCCCTCCTTGGTCTCCTTTTCGATATGCCAAACCAATTTTGGGTCGAGTGCATTTAACGAGAACAAAACAAAAGGCTCATAACAACAAGAACATTTCAGAAAAAAACAAAAAGTTTAAAAAAAATTGTTGAGTCAAAAATCAATAAAGAAATTAAGATTTCTTGGAATGACAAGAGTGGCATGACTCATTGAGGTGGGGGGCGGTTGGGGGGGTGGTGAGCAGGCGGCTCTTTACAGAGCACCCCTGTGAGGCTGTGACACCGTGAGGAACCCGCACTGCCATTCAGAACCTATGGCAGAGGCCTGGTGAGTCAGACCGCCATCCATGTTCACAGCACTTGGTGGGCTCAAGGGCCTAGCTGAGCAATTCAGGTACGATTTCTCTCTCAAGCCTCATAAATGCTTTGGGTGGAGGGTGCTTGTGCTCCATTTGACAGGTGGGGAAACAGGCTTATAGCACCTGGATGCACGTCCCAGTCTCTGGGCTAGGCCACTGTGCCACATGGTGTCTTAGCCAAGCCCTTCTTGGCCCGGACATCTGTCCACAGGCTATGTTAAGAGCCAAACCCAGGAACCATACGCTGCGCCTTGTGTGATTCCAACTGCCAGTCCTGGACTCCCACATGTTACTGGAGTGGTGCATTTTTGATCGTGACAGCACAGTGGAATGGCATCATGTGTATTTCACTTTCTCAAATATAGCAGCCAGTGTTGAGAGAGAGAGGAATGACCAAACAGTTCAAGAACCTCTCTCCATGTCCGTCTGCCCTCAACACAGGCATCTGGGGTGCCACCCTCTGCCATTCCTCTCCCCAGCTACTCCTTCCCAGTCTCCATGCTGGTTCCCTCTCGTCTCCTGACCTCTTAATGTTGACAGGCCCAAGGGTTCAGCCTTGGGCCTTTACCTACACTCACTCCCTGGAAGATCTCATCCCATTTCATGGTTTTAAATAAAGTTGACCCTTGAGCAACACACCACCACACAGGTCCACTCAGATGAGGATTTTTTTTTAATAGTATATTGGAAACATTTTTGGAGATTTGCAACAATTGGTAAAAACTCAGGTATAGCCTAGAAATATAAAAAAAATTAAGAAAGGTATATCATGAATGCATAAAATATATATAGATACTATTTTATCATTTATTACTATAAAATGTGGGCTTTCCAGGTGGCTCAGTAGTAAAGAAACCATCTGCCAATGCAGGAGACCCTGGGTCGATCCTTGGGTTGGGAAGATCCCCTGGAGAAGGCAATAGTAGCTCTCTCCACTATTCTCGCCTGGGAAACCTCCTGGACAGAGGAGCCTGGCAGGCTACAGTCCGTGGGGTCACAAAAGAGCCAGACACGATTTAGTGACTAAACAACAATCATACAATATATACATATCGATTATAAAAACTTGAAGTTAAAAGTTACAAAACTTTCGGACTTACAGACCATACATGGCGCCACTGACCACACAAGGCTCCCATAAAGCAATCATTGCTGCTTCTTCATTACCAATGTGTGAAGCATTATACCTGTAAATAAAAATGAATTTCTTTTACACAGTTATCTAATTTCATTTTTGATGTCCACTGTTAGGAATATGTGTAACATCTACAGTGTTTTTTTGTATCATATAAGAAAACATTGATGTAGGTACTGAGAGACAATTCATCTTGTAGACAGATAAGGTAAACTTATGGTATTGATAACTATAGTACAATATTGTGAATGTATTTTTTCTTCCTTATAATTTTAATAGTTTCTTTTCTATAGCTTATTTTACTGTAAGAATACAGGATATAATACATATAACATACAAAATATGTATTCATTTACTTTATGTTATTGGTAAGGCTTCCAGCCAACAGTAGGCTATTAGCAGTTAAGTTCTAGGGGAGACAAAAGTTATACATGGAAGGACTTCCCTGGCAGTCCAGTGGTTAAGACTCTGTGTTTCCACTGCAGAGGAATCAGGTTCAACCCCTGGTTGGGGAACATGCTGTGTAGTGCAGTCAGAAAAAAAAAAAAGTTACACATGGATTTTTGATTGCACAAGGGTCAGCACCCCAAACTTCTGCATTGCTCAAGGTCAGCTGTACCATCTCTTCTACTGATGACTTCCAAATGTAGAGCTCCAGCCTGAACTTCCATCTCGAGCTCTAGATTCATTTACATCTAATGAACCACTCCACATCTTCCCCGGGTATCTAGTAAGATCTCAAATGTAATGTGTCCTGAAGCCAGCTATACACACCTGCTCCAGTTCCTCCTAATGTAATGTGTCCTGAAGCCAGCTACATACACAGACATACACACACACACCTGCTCCAGTTCCTCCTACCAGCTTCACCTTGATTAATAGCAAGTCCATCCTGAGATTCAAGATAAGCCCCTTGGAGCCTCCCTTGAACTCACTCGCTGTTTCATACCCTACTTCTAATCCGAAGCAGATGCAATGGTCGCTCTAACTTTAAAATACCCAATTAACTAGTTCTTACTACCTTGGTTCAAGCCTCCACTGTCTCTCACCAGGACCATGGTAACAGTCCACGAACTAGCTCCCTTGTCCCTCTTCAGGCTTTTCTCAACACAGAAACCAAAGTGATCTCAATAAGCATACTTTTGTCCCTCCTCGGCTTAAAGCCTGGAAGGCCTCCTCCTGGCCCAGACAAAAGGGCCAGGACAACAAAATGGCCCACAGGCTCTCCAGCATCATATCTCATCCTCATGGCTCTCCTCCTTCCCTCCGCTCCAGTCACACTGGGGTCCTCACCATCCACAAACATGCATGCACTCTCCTGTCTGCCTCAGGACCTTCGGCACCGGCTGCTCCTAGGGTTCACCTATTCTCCTGGCAGGGCATATGAAAATCAGAATTCCCAGCAGGCCTTACCAGACTACTCCATTTAAATGGCAATTGCTGCTCTAGAATTTCCCAACCCCTGTCTTGCTTTGTCTCCCATCTCACAAACTATCTTTTTGGCTTGTTTACTGTCTGCCTCCATAATGCACAAATCACGTCCAATTCTTTGCGACCCCAAGGACTATACAGTCCATGCAATTCTCCAGGCCAGGATACTGGAGTTGGTAGGGATCTTCCAACCCAGGGAAGATTGCAGGCGGATTCTTTACCAGCTGAGCCACAAGATAAGCCCAAGAATATAACGCATAAGGGTCTTTTTCTTTTCACTGCTATTTCCTACTGTTTAGCACAGTGTCTGACACACTGTAGGTGATCAATGAATATTTGTTAAAAGACGTAAAGCTGAATTGAGTAGGCCTGAGAGTAGTAGGCCTGAGATGAATTAAAACCCTTCACTCAGCAGCTCTCAGCTCCCACACACTGTTCTGTGTGATGCTGATGTTAGTTCAGCAAGGTCCTGAAACCTAAGTTCAACAGTTTAGCTAATGCCCGACGATATCCTACGCTGACGAGGAACTAATTCTACTGGATTTACTGAAAGATGCTCTGTGAGCAAATTCAGGAGATTTAAGCATAAACTTAATTGTATATGATTCTGACCTCACGCTCTTTGAAATTTAATCCTGGCATAAGATGAGGTTCTACAACAAGGCCAGTTCTTCCACCTTTTTGCCCTTTACTCTCCCAGCACTGCACATGACTCCTTCCTCCGCACGTAGTGAAACCTGCTGTGGCTGACAACCTGTGACCCTCAGGGCTTGTTAGGCACCCGTCCACACTGGGGGCAACCATATGCACATGCCCAGGAACAATAACACTTATGCTGAGACTCCTTTCAAAGCTCTTTGCTACATTTCATCTTAATTATCATAACATATATATTATTATCCCCACATATCAGATGAGGAAACTGAAGTTAAGAAAGATTAAATGACTTACTCAAGTAAGACTACTAAGCAGTTCAAAGTGCCCACACCCTGTAGATACTTTACATATACTGTCCAATTTAATCCTTCCAACCACCCAACGAGACAGGTTTTACTTAGTTCCATTTTACACCTGCAGAAGCTGAAACATACCGACGTTCACCTGGCTAAAAGACAAAGTGGAACCAGGCCTCCATCTTGGTCTTCTGACCCCAGGGGCTGNCGCCCTCTCCCCCTCCCCCAACCGCGTTCTCCCTTGAACCAAAGCCCGCCCACCAGCCCCAACCCCGTCCCTTGGAGACTACCCCCATCGCAACCCACCCCCATGGTTACTCTTTTCCCCTAATGGAGACCACTTCATCCCCCTCTTTCTCCTGGGCGTTCCTCCTGAGCACCTGTTTTCTGTGTAGAAATCTCAGCCTCAGTTCTTTAATCTACTGAGACCCTCAGCCTTCCCATCTTCCTTGTAGCAAGAAACCCCCCATCTTCTATTTCTGTATGGACAGACTACCATTCCAGCCACCCAGCCTCCCCCACCAATCCCCTCTCCCCTGTGGTGAGACACTTCCACCTCACTCTTTTCTTGTGGAGGTCTAAGCTCTAGCCCCCTCCCATGTCCCATATGAAAACCGCAGCCTCCTCCCCCATTTTCCCTGTGAAGATCCTCCCCTTCTGGCAAGACCTCACACATCCTTATCTCCCCATTTGTCTTCCCATAATATACCCTACTTGCTGATACTTCACCCCACCCTACCCCCCCCTCTGCTTGTTTTCTACCTCAAAGCACATACCTTAGAACTTGGCTTCCCTCCTCAGTCTGGCCCCAACCCTCTACTTCCTCAAGGGAGGCATGACCTGGCTTCCTGCTCCAGTGTTTGAGGATGATCTGGTCTCCCCAGCTCCTCTTCCTTCCTCCTCCCGACTGTGGGCTTCAGTGAACACACTCAGATCTGAGGAGTGGCATGGCCAGGCTCACGTTAGCCGGTTCCTACTGTTGGCCTGCTGGATTCCTGCTGACCCACTGCAGCAGAGCTCGCAACACTTTTGATGGCCTGACCTCGACTTCGCAGTGTGGGGTGGGTGTGCCAGGCGGAGCCATGGTGATGTTTGGCTTCAGTCTGGGAGGTCACAGCCTTTTGTGCATCTTTTCCAAGGTGCTTTCACAGATGTGCTTATTCATCCTTGTGACAAAAGGCGGACATGGCTCTCATCTCACAGATGAGAAGGCGGGAGACAGAGTAAAAGACCTTTCAAGTAAAGGTCTATAAAAACCAGAAAAGCTAAGGTCGTTCAGCGAGTCTTGGCACCACTTTCAGGAGGAAGTACTTCAATTAGATCTCTTCTCCACTTGGTGGTTGAAAGAGAAGAGGCAGCCTCTAAGGAGGTAGAGATCTGGAAGGCCAGGGTGTGCTAAACTGGCAATTCTCAGTGGTCGGTGGGTGGTTTGCCTACAAATGGGCTTCTCCAACTTTCATGGGGTTGAAGAGTTTTGATGTTGGTGTGCTTGGGTGGGGCCATTGGATCACTCCCTGCTTTCTCTCAATTTTAAATCAAGGAGTCATTCTACTTATGACTAACTATAGAATATGCCCAGTTAAATCCTTTCTGGAACAAAGCGGGGTGTAAATAAATAAAGTGTAGAATGACCCTGTGGAATAAGATTTAATTTTAAAGCCAGGAGATGTAAGGAGCTAATAGTTCAAGGGACTCATAGTTCCCAGATGGCAGGAGATCGGGCTTCAGCCAGCCTGTTTGAGCTCCTGGCATTTAGAAATGGCTGCATGGTCATTATCTAGTACTTTCACTCCTGCAGAGCAACTGCCCTGTTACTTTACTAATCTGTTTATAGAATCAGGAGAGTCTAAAGTCAACCTGCTGGTCGTTGTTTTGGATTTGTGTTATATTTTATTTATTTTTGGCTGAGCTGGATCTTCGGTGCTTTGCTCAGGCTTTCTCTAGTTGGGATAAGCAGTGACTGCTCTTCCTTGTGGTGCACTGGACTTCTTGCTGCGGTGGCTTCTCTTGTTGAGGGGCACAGGCTCTAGATGAGCAGGCTTCAGTAATTGTAGCGCTTGGGAGTAGTTGCTCCACAGCATGTAAGGTCTTCCCGGACCAGGGATCAAACCCATGTCCCCTGCTTTGGCAGGTGGATTCTTAACCACTGGACCACCAGGGAAATCCCTAAAGACAGTTCTTTCTTTCCCTAAGGTCATTATTTTTTTAATGGAAACAAAATGATTTTTCCAAGGTCACACAACTGGTGTGTAGAATTAACACTAGATCTTGTCTCTGAGTTCTAAGTCCAGGGTTCTTTATCTTTGCTATAAACTGGAAGAGAATGCACCCACTATTTTAGAAGTGGGACATAAACAGGACAGAAGAGGGCAACAGGGTCCTATTATTAATTATACTTGGACAATAAAGCTTTTGCTCAAAAGAATTCCAGTTGGAAAGCCAGCTCTGGACTGGAAGTCTAGACTCTCTGGTTGTACCTATAGGGCTGTGCTTCACTCTGACCTGTCAACTTGCTTTCTGCCTCTTCTCACAGCAGAGAGGATTTGTCTCCTGCCTCCCAAACAAATGGAGTAGGCCTGGCTGTAGAAGTCTGTTAGATTCTGAACAAAGTCTCAGTCAGCCTTATTACCTGGCAACTGAAGATCTGAACACCCAGCCCCAGCTCTGAGCCATTTCTCAAGGGCTCTGAACCTCTTTTACTGTCTCTCTCTCCCCTCAGCAGCATGTGGAAATAGATGCATCCAAGGCCTGGGTCTATATTCAATACATTGGGTGTGTTTTCCCCCAGTTTAGTTGAGAGATTCATGAGATACTGCCTGAACAAGTCTTAGAGCCAGATTTTCTGACCTACACCTAACACGCTGTGGTCAGGCCAAGGTTCAACTGTATTATGAACAAAGGGAAAGTGATAAACAGAAAAAGGCCTACTAGATAAGTTGTTGGGGTTGGGGCGGTTTTGTTGTTTTTTGATTGTTTGGGGTTCGTGTGTGTGGCTACGATGGGTCTTCATTGCTGCACTTGGGCTTTCCCGAGTTGTGGTGAGCAGGAGCTACTCTTCGTCATGGTGCTTGGGTGTCTCATTGCAGGAAGCTTCTCTTGTTGTGGCGCCTGGGCCCTAGGATGAGCAGACTTCAGTAGCTGTGGCACATGGGCTCAGTAGTTGCGGCGCATGGAGTTAGTGACTCTGAGACCTGCTGGGATCATCCTGGACCAGGGATGGAGCCTGTGTCTCCTGCATTGCAGGTGGATTCTTATCTACTGTGCCACCAGGGTGGTCCTGTTTGTGTTTTTTGGGGGGCAGGAAACAGATTCTCCAGCTAGTTCAACTACCATAACTTTTTTTTATGTTTTTCATCATACCGTTGGTCTGGATTTTGTTTTCATACATTAGTGGGGGAGCATTTTGTGCAGTGGTTAGATGATAAAGTTAAGGCATAAAGTCAAAACAATGGAATCCAATTACCCTTGGAATTACTTAGAAGGCTAGGCGTACGTTACACGTGTGCGACCTTAATTCATATTCAGCAGCGATGAATTTGTGCTCTTTATGATTGGTGTCGTCACATCTCATTCAAAAAAGTGAAGTCATTTCAGGATGCCTCTGCTTAAGAGTCCTTGTTTCAGTCATCTTCTGTCTTCCATAGATGATTTTATAAACTCTTTAACTTATTGTTTTTTAATATTTATTTATTTATTTGACTGCCCCGAGTCTTAGTCACAGCATGCGGAATCTCTTTAGTTGTGACACGCGAACTCTTATTAGCAGCATGTGGGGTCTAGTTCCCCAACCAGCGATTGAACCTGGGCCCGCTGCATTGGGAGCTCAGAATCTTAGCCACTGGACCACCAGGGAAGTCCCTCAGCTCCTTAATTCCTGAGTGAGCATTGTCGTCCTTGGTTGATTCTCTGGTTTCTTTCTGACCTGAGTACTGGGAACCACTTCAACCCATTCGCCTGACCACCTGCATGTCTCTCTTCCAGTCTGCACCCACACAGGCTTGTTTAGGTTTTGCCAACAAGTGTTTTGGGGTTTGGGCCACTCCATGCCAAATTTTGGGATCTCAATTCCCTGACAACCAGGCCACAGCAGTGGAAGATGGGAATCCTAACCACTAGGCAACCAGGGAACTCCGTTGCCAACAACGTTGAAAGCTGAGTGCCAGTCGCATACACCAGGGCCTATTCTATTAAAATCTCCCTTTTTTATCTACCCTCACCACGTTAGTTAGGCTTCCCAGGTGGCTCAGTGGTAAAGGAATCTGCCTGCCGATGCAGGAGACTCGGGTTTGATCCTGGGTTGGGAAGATCTCCCGGAGGAGGAAANTCTATTAAAATCTCCCTTTTTTATCTACCCTCACCACGTTAGTTAGGCTTCCCAGGTGGCTCAGTGGTAAAGGAATCTGCCTGCCGATGCAGGAGACTCGGGTTTGATCCTGGGTTGGGAAGATCTCCCGGAGGAGGAAATGGCAACCCACTCCAGTATTCTTGCCTGGAGAATTCCACAGACAGAGGAGCCTGGAGGGCTACAGTCCATGGGGTCACAAGAGTCGGACACAGCTTAGCCACTGAGCACATATGCAACACATTAGTTAAGTGCACACGCATGTGACTCCACATATGATGGGGAAGGCGGCCAGAAGGAAAGATACCAGATGATAGAACTGTGTCAGAAAGGTGAGAGCAGGGCTGGCTTGTTTTCTGTTCATCCAAAAACATGTTATTTCCGGTTGTGTCACTACTTGTAGCGAAAATAAATCAGTAAGCTTAACTCCTTCCTGCAAATAAGAGAACGGGATTTGACTGAAGCCCAGTTCAGTCCAATGGCTACCCACATCCTGTAGACCTGATAAGGTCCCTGAGTAGAAGGCCGGGTGTCAGCTGTGAAAGGACAGGAAACCAGTGGATCGAGGAAGGGCGTGGAGCTCAGGTGACAGACCTCCATAGTGGTGGCCCGGCATTGCTGTGCTTCCGAAGTTGGGTGGTCTGGGACTTCCCTGGTGATCCAGTGGCTAAGATGCTGAGCTTCCAGTGCAGGGGGCTCAGGGTTCAATCCTTGCTTGGGGAACTAAGATCCCATGTGCTGTGTGGCAAAGCCAAAAATAAGAGTTAAAAAAAGAGACTGCCACGGGTTTAAATTAGATTTAGGACATGATAAGATTAATAAGGAACAGGGGTCTAAGGATTATGAGAGGCCATTCCCCCCCTCCACAAACACCTCAGGGAAAATTGAAATAACAGTTGGGGGAAGATTTCTCAGGCCCTTGTAGACAAGTGCTCAATCACTCAGTCATGTCTGACTCTTTGTAGCCCTCCAGGCTTCTCTGCCCATGGAATTTTCAAGTGAGAATCCTGGAGTGGGGTGTCATTTCCTTCTCCAGGGGATATTCCTGACCCAGGTCTCTTTCGTCTCCTGCACTGGCAGGCAGATTCTTTACCAGTAGCACCACTTATAGACATGGGGGTGACCTTATCCATTCTCAGCCCTACCCTCATTCCCTGCCCTCTCCCTCAGAGTAAACAGTCAATTCAAATGACAGGTGTTTCTAATTCACCTGTGTGCGTTTTAAAAGCAGAAACAATAACGTTTCAGTCAGGAACTGTCTCAGGAAGACCTGTGTTCCTTTGGCAAAATGCACTCCAATTCATTTCCTAGGATGAGCCCTCTTAGAGGCATGTGATGTACATATTGCCTGAAGGGCCAAGTGATTTTAGAAGGACTTCCCTGGTGTTCCAGTGGCTAAGACTCCAAGCTCCCAATGCAAGGGGCCCAGGTTTGATCCCTAGTCAGGGAACTAGATCCCACATGCCACAACAAAGAGTTTGCAGACCACAACTAAGACCCGGTGCAGCCAAATAAATAAATATTTTCTTAAAAAGGCACCAAAGTTGGGTGCTCTTGTGGGACACTAGAGCAAGGAACAGGGCAACATATAAGACAGTGTGCTTCCTGTGAAAATTACAGCTTGTGAAACTTCTCCCCCGGCTGCTGGAGCCCGTACGTTGTGTAATTTCAAAGAACCTAAAATAAGTTTCAGGTCTCCGGCCAGATTTCCCTGTACTAGCGTGACCTTGCCCCTGATACACTTGGCCCCCCTGCCAGAGCCCTCAGTGACTGGGAATTTCCTGTGTTTGACGGGCAGCGTCTCACAGAGCGCTTTTCCTTTTATCTGGCCAGAAGAGAGCCAGGAATGGGGGTCCCCCAACTGGAGGGGATGCCGTAGAGTTGGGGTTCAGGATGGCCTTAGGGTGCCATGTTTGTGGACTGAGTCGCTGTTGCCCAAAGGTCCGAGAGCAAGTGTAACTTGGTGTTGGATCTGGAGGACCCGGGGACTGGCCAGCTCCCCCAGCGACCTCATCTCCCCCTCCTGCCGGCTGGCTCTCCGACCAGATTGCTACCCGCCGCCCTGCCCCAGTTGTCGAGGGATCTACTCAGTTTGGTGGCACCAGTCCCTGTGTGTGAAAGAGGATGCTGCCTCCTGTCCCAGCTCCCTGCTCTTTCCTCCTCACCATGTCTCCGAGCCTCCGTCACGTGGCCCTTAATTCAGCCTTTGCCATACGGTTTACCCTCAGGCTCTGAGAGGCCTGAGGTGCCCTGGAGGTGCAGAGTCAAGGTCACCTGGCTAAGCTAGGCCCACAGGAGAAATTTCCCCACTGGAAATAGAGCTTCGTGCCTGCCTTGGTGCCCAGCGATGCAGTGCCTGGCACTGGGTACCCAGTGGGTGTCGGGTGTTCTTTATTAAAAAAAATTTTTTTCATAGATTGTATTATTCACAGCAAACCCCCCCCCCCAGGTTTTCCCCATTTTACAGATGCAGAAATTGAGGTATGGCGAGGTTAAAGAATTTCTCAAGGTCACAGGACAAAATGGGGATTCAAACCTTGGCAGGTTACCTCCAGTGGATGTCAAGTGTCCCTGAGAGTTAAAATCTACCAATGTATTAAGGACCGATGCAAAGCTACCACGAGAAGGCCCTTTCCCAGCTTTCTTGCTGTTAAATTATTTCCATTCCTAACATCCCGTATCCTTGCAGACCTAGAGTGGAAGATCATTTACGTTGGCTCAGCTGAGAGCGAGGAGTTTGATCAAATCCTAGACTCAGTACTGGTTGGCCCTGTCCCTGCAGGGAGACACATGTTCGTCTTTCAGGTAAGAAAGACTCAGCCTTGGACCCTGACACCTGGAAAGGTCCTCTCTGACACACAAGCACACAGATGGTTCATTGGTCCGAGTTCAGGTTCAGATCCTCTCAAGCACTGTCTGACCTCTCAAAGATAGTTCAGACATCTCCCATAGCTATTATGTCATAGTTGTTACCATGAGCCACCAATTTATAGCTGATTCTTGTTACTCACGGGAGTTCTGCAAAGTTGCTGTGGACACTGAATTAATGAATCCCAAACCACTGCCTCCAGAGCAGCTGTCGCCAACCTTTTTGGCACCAGGCACTGATTTCCGGGAAGACCATTTTTCCAGGGACCCAAGCACGTTACATTTATTGTGCCCTTTATTTCTGTTATCAGCTCCACCTCAGATATCATCAGGCATTAGATCCAGGAGGTTTGGAATCCCTGCCCTAGAGGAAATACAGTGTTAAGTTTCTGCAAGTCAACATTTTTGTCAACCGGTCAATACATAATCTTGTTTTATGTGTTTTTCTGTTTAAAGACACCTTGTTTTGGATTTATTCACAGTGAACACATGGCCCACAGGACTATAACTCATGCCTGAGCAGAGCTTACCTAATGTATGTGTTTTCTCAATAAGGTACATCCCTTCTTGCTTTTAGGAACACAGCAGCCCTCACTCGGCACCTTATTTAGGGCCCTTTTAAACAGCAAAATTACCAACAAAAACGCAGAAACTGGCCTAGAGATGGCAATAAAAAGACACATTTAGTCTGAGATTGCCTCATTCTGCCTCAAGTAGGAACATGCACACTGAGCTACTCAGAACCCACCTATGGTCTGTCTGTCCATGTCCTTCAATGACTGTGAAAGCCCCCAAATGTTGATTTGATTTGGGGGTTGCAAATAAATTTGAGCAAATAGTCAAATTTTCAAATATATGCAATGTGTGACTAATGAGGATCCAGTGTAGCTTGTAAGTGGCTCCAGTCCAGTATCACGGGCTTCCCCGGTGGCTCAGGGGGGTAAAGAACCCACCTGCAGTGCAGGAGACGCAGGTTCGATCCCTGGGTGGGAAAGATCCCCTGGAGCAGGAAACAGCAGCCCACTCAGTAATCTTGCCTGAGAAATCCTATGGACAGAGCAGCCTGGCGGGCTACAGTCCATGGGGTCACAAAAGAGTCAGATACAACTTAGAAACTAAACAATAATCCAGCATCACAGGGATTGTCAGAAATGGAGATTTCCTATGATTCTTAGACACAGTAAAGTTTAAGAGCCAGGGCTCAAATCCATTCACTTACCTAATCCTGGCCATTCCTGCCCCAATCTCAGCAACTTCGTCCCATCACCGAACTCCTTGCCCACCTCTACCCCATCCACTGGCCAATCCCATCTACTCTGCCCTACAACTGGGGCATGCGACCCATGCAGTCACACAGGGCCCCACACTTGCTATAATGTTGTGCCATCACTGGCTGAAACTTAACTGATTTTTGAAGCTCCACGGTTCGATGTTGTATTAGTCTCCTTTTGCACCAGTTGTATAGCATTCCTGTCCTTAGCAACATCCCCCGAAATCTGTCCACTTCTGTCCTTCTCTAAGGCCTGGTCTAAGCCACTGCCCTCTCTCCAGGATGACTTCTGTAGCCCCCTGCTTGGCCTGCCGACTCCCACTTAGCTCTTTTCCTGTTGCAGCTGCATTGACCTCTGGAGTCGAATTTTCAGATGGAATGAGCAATGCCATACCTTTCTCTTGCTAAACATCCTCAACCTTTCCCAAACCTTTAACTCACTGATACCTACCTGCTCACCTCTTCAGCCTCATTTTATCCTGCTCTCCACCTTGCTTCTCAGGTGGCTCATTGGTAAAGAATCCCTCTACCAATGCAGGAGATGCGAGTTTGATCCCTGGGTTGGGAAGATCCCCTGGAAAAGGAAGCAGTATCCCACTCCAGCATTCTTCCCTGGGAAATCCCACGGACAGAGGAGCCAGGCGGGCTAACAGTCCAGGGGGTCGCAGAAGAGTCAGACACAACTAAGCACCTAAGCAACAACAACCCTCTTGCTTATTACATTCCTCCTCGGTGCCATATATGTCTCCTTGGTGGCATCTGCCCCGTTCGGCACTTTGCGGGCATGGGCATGATGGATTCTGTCTTCCTCCCTCAACTGAAAACTCCTCAGAGCAGGGACCACCCTTTTGAATCTGTAAATACACATTGCTTGAGAATCATATTATCAGGTAAGATGATACTGTCAGTACTCAAGCCCAGCATGTGTTTCCCCAGGCGGATGCCCCCAACCCATCCCTCATCCCAGAGACCGATGCCGTGGGAGTGACCGTGGTCCTCATCACCTGCACCTACCATGGACAGGAGTTCATCCGAGTCGGCTACTATGTCAACAATGAGTACCTCAGCCCCGAGCTGCGCGAGAACCCGCCCCTGAAACCAGACTTCTCTCAGGTGGGGCTCTTCTCCACACTTCCTGCTTCAGACAGGCTGGCTCCTTTGCACCTGGGGGGTAGCTGAGTCCCTGGAATTGGGAGCCAAAGTCACTTATTAAAGTTTTCAAGTGGTGCTCAGCTCTCACAGCACCTGAACAAGAGAGAGAAAGGTCTTCATTTCTCAGAACTTTGCCTCGCAGAATCAAGATTAGATAGGCCCCAGGACTTCCCTGACAGTCCAGTAGTTAAGACTCTGCACTTCCAATGCAAGGGCCATGGGTTCATTTCCTAGTTGGGGAACTAAGATCCTGCATGCTATGCAGTATGGCCAAAATAAAAACAATACTGTAGTCTTTCTCAAGCCTTTATCATATGTAGTAGAAAAGCTTTTGTGTATATATACACACACACACAAGCTTTTTTTGTATATAATACATGTATAGATTTTAGAAAACTTATGAATTTTTGCCTAACTAAAAAATTTATGACATTTTGATTCCACTTGTTTGACTTAGTAATGAATAGAATACTAGATTTCCAATTTTAAAAAAAATAGATATGCTACAAACAACAAAGGTTTATATAGCACAGGGAACTATAGTCAATATCTTACAATAACCTATAATGGAAAATAATCCGAAAAATAATATGTGTATAACAATCACCTTGCTGTGTACCTGAAACATTGTAAGTCAACTATACTTCAATAAAATATATATATTAAAAAATAATAATGATAAAATTAAGATTAGATAGGCCCCAGCCCTAAGTCATGGCACACAGGCCTTCCCTGGAGTTGCATGCATATTGTTCATGGTAATGCAGTCAGCAAAGTTGGCTCTTCCTGGGCTTCGGGAGGGGATCTGAGAGTGCACTGCTATGTGGGAGGAACACAAGGGCATGCTAATAAGGGTTGGTATTCCTTTTCCTACCCCAGCTCCAGCGGAACATCTTGGCCTCAAACCCCCGGGTGACCCGCTTCCACATCAACTGGGACAACAACATGGACAGGCTGGAGGCCATAGAGAACCAGGACTCCACCCTGGGCTGCGGTCTCCCCCTCAGCTGCACCCCCATCAAGGGCTTGGGTCTCCCTGGCTGTATCCCGGGTCTCCTCCCTGAGAACTCCATGGACTGCATTTAACTATGGGACTCCAGGCCCTACTTGGGCCCAGCTGGGACCATAGCCAGTCTCTCCTGGCACATCTGGAAGGGCATCCAGGCCTCCCGGAGAGCATTGGGAAGGCCACATGGAAGACTTTGGGGCCATCAGCTATATCCAGGCCAGTCAAACTCAGCCCCCAGGAAGGAAGGGGCTTCTGGTCTTTCCTAGCCCTGGCCCAGAGGGTCATCTCCCCTCTACTGCCCAGGCCTGAAAGAACCTGGTACTTCAGTTCTTAATTCTTTCTGTCTTGTGTCCTTTCTTCTACACATACTATATACTCCACCTGCGGGCCATTGTGCCACCGTCGTCCCAGGAGTGCCACTGACCCAAAACTTTTCCCACAGACCTCCCTGGCCTGCCTTGAGGCTTTCTTGGTCAATGCCTGGCAAGGCTCCAACCCTGTTGGGCCAAAGGCTCTGCCATTCATTTCCCTTCCCAACCATCTGAGCAGAGCCACCCAGCTGCCTGGAGTCCCAGGCCAGGAGTCTTGGTAGAAGATAGACTCAGACACAATTTCTGTCCTTTTGCCAGGATGATTTTTTAAGACTTTTCAATTCAGCAGCCCTCTGGAAAACTCTGTTCCCAAAAAGGTGATCAGCAGGATGCTGAGGTAAGATGGTTGACTCTCGTTTGGGTCACAGCCACCTTCCTCTTGCCTCCCAATTGGATCTGGCTTTCCCTGGAGGCTGCCCCTTGGAGACAGTGGCACGTTGGAGGGGCCTGTGTTCTCAGTCTGTCTCAATATTGGTGTCAGGACTTCTCTGCTTCTGGCTGCCTTGATCTGCACTCTGCCAAGACCTCATGTTCTCAGGCCACAGTGCAGACCAGGGAAGCAGTAGGGACCCTGAAAACCTTCCTTCCCCTGCCGTGCTCCTCACCCTCACCCCTGTTCCCTCGCTGCTACGTGGATGCTGTTGTGATTGCAGTTTGTGTATTAAAGGTTTTTTATATTAAATGTTTGGTTGATCTGAAAATAAAAAGCACTTCATCTAGACTCTTTCTGCTTTTGTCTCCAGTAGGCTGAGGCAGTTTTGTCTATCCTCATGATGGGGACAGTGGGGGGCCCTCTTGCCTCAACCAGTAGGTTGACTGCCCCTTTCTCACTTACTCGCTTCTTTTTATTGTCTTGTCATAGTTTTATTCCAGACTGAGGTCCAGGAAGATTCTTTTGTCAAAACTTAAGCAACCCAGCTGTTCTGTAGATAGAGCATAACCAGTGATTGCTCAGACTTGTCATGACCTTGACCCACCAGAATAAATTAGCATTGCTCTCTGAGGACCCACATATCAATACTTTTATTAAATTTTACTTAAACTTGCTTCGTAACTCCACATCCCCAGGTGAAGTGGTGAGCCATTTCCCCATAATTCAGAGGAAAACCCAGACTTCTTTCCTTGAAACTAAGGTGGACTTAGGAACATGGGTCTAGATGGCTGCTGGGTGGGGTGTACAGGTCATACCAGTCCAGGCTTAGAGCAGCCAGCTGGCTTGTAGACCTGAGACCAGTCAGCCTCCCCAAGCTGAGGGAGGCTAGCTCATCCAGTTCCCTGCCCCTGGCATCACTTCTGTTTGGGCTTTCCTCTACCTCAGTGGTTTCAACTGAGCAGCAGTTTTGCCCCCAGCCAGGGCACATTTAACAATGTCTAGAGATGGTTTTGGTGGCAGGTGGCACTAGTGGTAAAAACTCGCCTGCCAATGCAGGAGACAAGAGATGAGGGTTCACCCTCTCCCTTAGGAAGATCCTCTGGAGAAGGAAATGGCAACCCACTCCAATATTCTTGCCTGGAGGATCCCATGGACAGAGGAGCCTGAAGGGCTCCAGTCGATGGGGTTGCACAGAGTTGGACACGACTGAAGCGGCTCAGCATGGCANCTCCGATCCCGGCCTCACGCTGCCAGCCTCCTCCCTGTCCATCACTGCTTGGCCCCTCCCCCCACGGCCCCCCCCCCATTTCTCTCTGCTTACCCCCAGGCGCCCCATCCCCCTGCCTGTCCAAGGTTGGGGCCCAGGGTCCGCAGAAGACCTCGTAGGAACCCCGTTGCCAAAAACTTCCCCTCCACTGCAAAGACTGTGCTCCCCCCTCAGCTGTCACTGCCAACCATAGCACGTATGACCGCTGGGCCCCCACATGGGGCCCTATCACCACCCCACTCCCTACTTTCCTGATCCCTCTCCGCAGATTCTAATCCCCCCACTTCCTCACTCACCTCTTCCACAGATGAGACTCACTGCCAAACCCCGACCCAGGCTTCTGCCAGCCTGGGAGTGCTATGGGGTCTGCTTCCACCCAACAGGGACCTTGGCCACTTGGTGACCACACCCCTACCCCCTCCAGCCCCCGCCATCTTTCTCCTGCCCTTCCCCTCTTCACCTTATCACAGCCCCTCTTCAAACCCACCCTTGAGCATTTCCCAGAGCCACTTCCAGCATTGTTTTTCCCTTCTGTGTCACTTGGCATGGGGGACAGGATCTTTCTGGGTCCCTCTGCCCCTCTCTCATCTTGTCACTGTCACTGCTTTCTCTGCTTGTGCTTCCTTCTCCAAGCAAGCGTCTGTCCCTGGCTGGGGTCGCACACTGTTTGTGAACCTAGAGAACTGCTTNCTTCTGTGTCACTTGGCATGGGGGACAGGATCTTTCTGGGTCCCTCTGCCCCTCTCTCATCTTGTCACTGTCACTGCTTTCTCTGCTTGTGCTTCCTTCTCCAAGCAAGCGTCTGTCCCTGGCTGGGGTCGCACACTGTTTGTGAACCTAGAGAACTGCTTCTGTGCTTGCAAAGCCAGGTTTGAGCCAATCGTCCTGGAATTCCATACGTCCTCTTTCTTGGCTTTGGGGGTGAGGGGTTTCAGCAGAGAGCCCCTTCCCATCTCTTGCTGTGCAGTGAGCTCTAGGCTCTTTGGAGGGCCCCTCAATAAATGGTTGTGTCACAACTGAGGCTTGATCATTCACCTAGTCCCTCAGGCTTCTTTACCTGCTCCTGGCTTGGGATGAAAAGTAGGGGATTAAGAGTGAGTTTACCAGGGCTCATTCAGCTAGAGGTGGGATGGGGAGAAAGAGGACTCGAGGGATGACAGTTGGGAAGAGTAGTGGGTGACATCTAATGACTTGCTTTGCCAAGAGACAGATTCTGATCATCCCCAGGGTTCACCCAGAGGGGGGCCTGTTTCCATTTTCAGCCCCCAAATCATATTGGCCTTTTCCAGCCAGCCAGGGAAAGAGATTCTGTACCTGGAAATGCCTTCAGAAATGATCTTGAGCTCCTTCCTCAAGTCATCCAGCTCTCAAATTGTCATCACTCCAGCCCTAAAGTTGGGCCTCAACTAGGATCCCCTTCCAGTTACCCAGAAATAGAGTTGAAAAGGAATGGCCACATCCAAATATGCCTTTCCCAGTTATTTGTTTCAGATCCCAGTGTCTGAGTTCCCTGAATGCTCCCTCCCAGAAAGACCCAAGCATGGAAGCCAGGGAACTTTATTTCCACCCAGATTCAAATAGCAGAACTTATAGCTGCTGAGCAGCCATGGAGAAGCCTGACATGTCACTGATGGGCGGGGGACAGGGAGGCAAGTGCCTGTAGCTGAGCGCTTGATGACAGAGGAGCAGGTGGGTAGTGACCAAAAATGGTCTGGGCATGAGCTTGGAGGGGACTAGACAGAAGGGGAGGAGCTGGGCCCCCAGCAGGTGAGGCCAGCCCGGAGGTGGAAGGTAGAGGCAGGCAGTTGTATATTTCAGTGACTCAGTTGAAAGTTGGGGAGATGACATAGTCCTGGAAAACTTTCAAGGCGTATCAAACACATGCAGTAGAGAGAGGTGGGGTGGCAACACCACACAGGGAAAAGGATTCTCAAGAAAAAGAAGCTCCAGAAGGAACCGCTAATTCAGAGTACAGGCTGGACACCCAGGAAGGGACTATCAGGATAAAATAGAGCCACTATTTACTGGGCAGCTAGGATGTGCCAGGCTAAATGGTCTCCATAGATCTGTCTGGTCAAGTGATTTTTCATACCAGGCTGTTACCTGAATTTTACAAATGAGCTCTCTGAGTTTGATATAGATGATGCCACAGAAGCAGGATTCACATCCATTTCCAACTACCAGCCAAATTCCTGGACCCCAGAATTTCCCAACTCAAACATTTCCAAGCTGCCCCCCTGATTTTTCACTATATTCACTACTATTTTGTTAACTGAAATAAAAATTTTGACTCACTTTTGTTCGGATGTAAGTTTTGATCCGTCCTGAGAAATAATATAAATGAAATCATGGGATTGCTATACCAGTTATATTCTCTCTGGTACACCTTAAGATACAATGTAACTAGAAAGGCAAAATATCCTTAATATCAGTTCCTCCCCAGCCAGTGGGACCTGGTCACACTTTGGGAAACACCCTAAGCTGTACTTCCTTCCAGAGATTTGCAGGGGCTCTTGGAAAAGGAGACAGGATGAGGAAAGAAGCCCCTCTTTGCTTCAAAGCTCCGATTCTGAGAGGATGGAGTTAGGCAAAATTTGCCCTCTCCCGCGACTAGGCTGGGGTGGGGGTGGGGGTGGGGATAGGGATAGTAGCCAGGCCAGCCTTCAGGGGGCACCTGAATTTCATCTGCCAGACATCAGCCCAACTAGAGTAAGGAAAATGCCAAACCTTAGTAGGCACCATTTGGCATCCTGCAGCCCCCTGTGCTGCTGTCTCCATGCTGGGGCAGGACAGCCTTGGCCTCCTCTCAAGAGGGCAGGGATTTAGAACTAGCCGGGGGATGGAGTGGGGGAAAGTGTTAGTCACTCAAGTCAGACTGTTTGCCACCCCATGGACTGTAGCCCGCCAGGTTCCTCTGTCCATGGGATTCTCCAGGCAAGAATACCGCAGTGGGTAGCCATTCCCTTCTCCAGGGGATCTTCCCGACCCAGGGATCGAACCTGGGTCTCCTGCATTGCAGGCAGATTCTTTATCATCCGCGCCACCATGGAAGGGGGAAATCTGTACCCAAAGATGCCAGAGCCACTGGCGGTAGCCTGGGTATGATGCTAAGAGGGCAGAGGAAAAACAAGATCAAGCCCAGGGCTCTGAACAAGCTAGAGGAATTGAGAGAGGGCAGTGGCCCCAAGAGGCCCTGGGGACGGGTGCCAACTGGGGCTCCAGCCTTGGCTGCCCTGGCCAAAAAGGTACCCCTAAGAGCTGGTCCATGGAAGAAGGTACAGGACTGGTAAGAGGAAGCCCTCCGGACCTCCCGTAACCCCTACCCCAGGTCCCAGAGACCAGAAGATTCACACACTGAGAATGAGAATTGCCCCCAAGAGGTCCATAGATGGGAAGAATTGTGGCCCTCATAACATACTACAGAAGCCTGAGAGGGCCAACACCGTCTGCGCGTTGGCAGTTGTACAGGTGCCCAAGAGGGTCCTGCCAAGACAGTTTTTCCTTTAAGTCCACCTGGGCTTAAAGAAGCTTGAGGGTTCTCTCTGCCTCTCCCCTGCACCCACTGGCCCCTAGGTTGGGTTTCTCTTCCTGCCACCACCCCAGTATTCCCTGGCTCCCCCTATAGGCAGGGCTCTGGTGATGAGCAGCTAAGCCGGTGCAGCAGGTCTCATGAGCCTTCCCAGCCACCGTAGTCCGGGTGCTTTGAGAGGAAGACTGAGTGATGGCTTCCAACCCCAACGATGGTGAGGCTGAGCCCTGTTGCTATAGCAACTTCGCAGGCACTCTGACCCTCAAGTCGAGGAGGGATTACAGTAGAGTTTAGGGAGCAAGTGGAGAGGAAAAGGCTGTGGACCCCTGCCTGGCCCTGGAAACCCTTCCTAACAACCCTGAGTGGAGATGGGTGGTTTAGTTCAGACAAGGGGGTGGGGGTGGGGTGGATGATCCACCCAGAGTGGGGATCTGACCCAGACCTAGGCAATGGGGTAGACCAGCTCAGTGATGGGGTTCAGTTCAGAGTGGGGGTTGGTCCAGCTCAGTGATGGAGTCCAGGTGGTACTAGGCAGTGGTCCAGTCCAGTGCTGAGGTCCAGCTCAGACTAGAGGGTGGCTCAGCCTAGGGCTTGGCCTTCCTGCCGCAGACTTTCCAGGATGAGCAGGTTTCAGGGAACAGGGGTCCTGAGATTTTTTTTTGGCGGGGAGGAGGTCTGAGGCTAGGATCCTGCCTCCTGCTGGGGCCCTGACTTTTTGAGGGCTGTTTTCCCTGTGAGCCTAGATGGAATCCAGACCAGGGTGGAAGCTGGTACCCCTCCTGTGGGAAACAGGAGCAGGCCAGGCCTACAGTTTCCAAAGACAGCAGCTAGCTGGGTTTCCCTTCTCTGCCGCTTCCTGTTGTCAGCAGGGGCCGAGGCTGCCGGGCACTCCCGGGAATAAGTAGCTGCCATTGACCCTGCACTTACTTTTGGGGATCTGGAAAGAAGGAGGAAGATGGTCAAAGCTGCCTCCCCATCCCCCACCCCTGGGTTTAGCGTTTCGTTTCCGGTTTGGACTTTCAGAGCTGAGAGCAGAGCCAAGCACAGGGCAAGGTTTGACAGAGGCCAAGGACATCCCGGGATGCCATGCCCCTCTCCGCCCCTCCACAGGAGCAGGGCTGAGTTAGTGTTACCCATTCCTCTCTCAAAGTAGCCAAATTTGAGGGCTCTAGCTCCAAAGAGCACTTGGGGGAGGAGATAGGGTATTTCTCACTGCTCCCCAGCTCCGCCTTTCTCTCCAGCTGCTCTTTCAGCTAATTAATGGAGTTCTGGGGCCTCCTTGACCCCCAGGGAGGCCCCGGCTGCTGCCTGGGCCTGAGCCTTAACTCCTTCCCCTCCCCAGTGGGCACTGCCCTGGGCACATTGGATGCCAACCTCTGGGCAGTCTAGCACCCACTGAGAAAGGCAGGGCCTGGCAGCGGGGAGCAGTGAAGTCCCTGGAACGGGAAGTTAGCTTTAGCACCCCGCCCCCAGGGCAGGCAGGCCAGCCAGGAGGGACACCCTCAGGAAGACTCTTCCCACCACCTGCTGCCAAGGAGGGCCTTTACCAACCTTGGCCAGCTGGGAGCAGGTACCTTTAAATGCTTCCCTAGCAACCAGCTCCTCCTCCCCTGTCCACCCCCACCCCGAGGTCCTCCCAAGGAAGTCAGCTCAGAGACTGCTGTATTCCTGGTTTCCCTGCAAAGGGAACATTCCTGGGAGAGTCAGGGTGGCCTGGGATGGATCCGGGGTCAGGCAGAGGCTGGGATGGGGACTCAGAGACCACCTTCCAGCTGTGGCTGCAGCTGCTTCTCTGGGGCCATCTGATTGTCCGCCTCCTGGGCTACCTGCGCCATACCCTCTGGGCACCTAAGCCGCAACCAGCACCTTGAGCCTCCCTGGCCACGGGCAGATGGGCCCCTGATCACCCCATCCCACTCCACTCCCCGCCCTTGTACCCTCCTCTGCTGGAAGAGGCAGGAAGCAGAGGTGAGTATAGGGACTCCTGGCTGGGTTTTTCCCCCATCATTATTCCTCTTTATCTGCCCTCTCTTCCTGCCACTGCCACACCCTGTCCCTCACCCCCAAATCTGGCAAGCCGATGAGAGCGCACACAACCTGGTCCCTCCCGCGCTTTGGAAAGGCCAGAGCAGGGCTGTATCAGGATCAAGGCGTCCTTGTGGAGGCTCTTAGGGGGGTAACAACAGAGACGCCGACCCACCACGTTGGGAAAAAACAGGATGTGGCATTTCTCAGGGACAACTGAGAGGAAAAGAAGAAGCAGGACCTGCTTTTCTCCTGGATTCCTCTCAAATGCACTCCTCTCTGCCTTCTTGGGTGGGTGACGGTAGAGTCCCAAGAGGGTACTTTACCCCCCTGCCCCCCTTCATCCAGAATTCAGCGTGTACGTTTGGAGGTTTCCAAGGAAGGTGTCGTATGTCAAGAAAGATTTCGCTAGTGAAACCCTTGCAAGTGGTGCAGCCCCCAGGCTCAGAGAGTTCTCAGACACGTTGGTGGCTCAGCCAGGCATACCAAGAGAGGACCCTCGGCCGTTCCTGACTGCCCCCTCTCTGCCCGGTCATTCTTCATAGGGCTTTCCTAGCCAACTATCTCTCCGCCACCTGCCACTCTTGTGGCCCCCACAGAAGGCTCTTCTCTTGGAACACTGAGGGAGAGTCTTAGGATTGATGGGGGGAGGGGTGTGGCTACCCACAAGGCTGTGGGCATTCCTGGCACTGCCTACGGGTGAGATAGGCAAGTGACAGGCAAAGCCAAAGTGCAAGTGTGCAGGACCCTCTCAGGGTGGCGCCTGTCCCAGGGACATCAGGGTTGAGGATAGCTCTGTCCATGGGCCACCCTGGTGCCCTGTGACCCGTCAGAAACAAAGCACTTAATCTCGTGGGTGTGAGGGACGGTCTGGAAAGTGATCAGAGGCCAGTCTTCTCATCTGTCCAATGAGAGTGATAGCAGCTTTGAGCCATCAGTGTAGGAATTAAGCGTGGAAAGCACTGAGTGTGTCACAGAGCCGACACACAGAGAGGGTCCCTGAACAGCAGCACAGCTGGCCCCAGGTGGCCATTGCAAGGACCGGTCCATACCACAAGAGTCTGTCAGGCCGCACATTCAAGATCTGAGCATTCAGTGCTCTACCTGCATTTTATACCTCTATTTTAAAACATACTTCAACCTCCCTGAAGACTCCACACCTCCACTGCAGGCAGGGGGCGCAGGTCCCATCCTTCATCAGGGAAGTTCTGCCTGCCGTGCTGTGAGGCCCCAAAAACTTAAAAAATACTTCACAGCAAAATTCAGAGCTGACATTTACATAGCTCTAACACCCTGTGCCAGCCACCATCCAAACCCCCTTTGCCAAGATTAACTCCTTCAGTCCCCACAACTGCCCTACTGGGTCATTATTATTATTATCCCCAGTTTACAGATGAGGAAAACTGAGACCCAGAGGTCAGTTGCCTAAGGTCACACAGCTCCTTAGGGACCAGGCCAGGAGCTGAATTTGATCTTATCCCAGAGTCCTGGCCCCTACCTACTTTGCCAGGGTGCTGCTCCACACTGGTGGGAATGCCTGTTTTCAGGCTTCAGTTCATGGGGGTGGTGAATAGGGAGAACAGATAAAAGGAATGCGGTTGGGGGGGGCAAGTGAACTAAAGGAGAGAGTGGACACAAAGTAACAAGCCCAGGGTCCGCAGGGAAATCTTCAATGCTAGCTGGATGGTGGTGTTCACCTGGGGCTGCTCAGGGGCCTGTAGGGGGCAGGCATCAGGCGAGGCTTTCTTTGAAATGGCTCAGGAGCCAGGGGCCCTCCATTGGCAAAGGCGGGAATGGAGCCAGCTGGGGGCCAAGGCAACAGCTGAACCCCCCCAAGGGCGCCTGCTACCCGAGCCCCAGAGGCCTCCACCCGGGCCGGCCTCCCCAGAGAAGGGACCAGAGGAGCCGCCAAATCCAGAGGCTATAAATACCTCAGCTGGCGTCGTCCCTGGCCCTGGAATGTCGGTCAGAACTGGGGCGAGTGGGGGTGGGCTGGCCCAGGCACTGTTCTCTGTCCCCCCACCAAGAGTGACCCCCCAAGTCGCCCTGTCCCCCATTGTGGACAGAGTTGAGACTGGACCCCAGCTCTCTGTAGTAAAGGGGACCCACGCCCCAGCCCAGATCAGGTCCCCCTACCCACCTAGGGTTACCCCCAGACTCAGCCAGGACACCCAAAGTCACAGGGAGAAGGTCAGGCTCTAGGTTAAGGTGACTGCACCCCACTTTCCATAAATTGGTGTCTCCCCAGGAATAGCCTGGGCCCACGCCAGCAACATGGGGTCTTTACCTTACTATCTTCCTCTCTTTCTTTCAGTGAAAGAGTTCTTAGCGAAAGCCAAAGAAGATTTTCTTAAAAAATGGGAAAATCCTGCTCAGGTAAGCCCCCTGGGTACAGAGTCCTGGGATGGGTGACTGACGGCCCCCTCACCCTCAACCACATCCAGGTGACATGGCTAGGATTTTTGGGCCCTGTAGAGCTGCCTCACCTGCCGTCATTCACCCCATGGATGCTCACAGGGGCACCTGATCACACATTGCCAGGCTCCTCTACCCCACCACCCCCTTCCAACAGGCGGCCCCTGCCCCCCCCCCACCCCNGGTCGGGCCCAGGGCTAGAACAGCTACTGCCCTTACGGGCCTCCTTCTCTTGCACCAGAGGGGTGGAGAAGAGCGAGTACTTGAGAAGGAAGAGGAGGATGAAGATGACGAAGATGAAGATGATGAAGATGAAGTGTCTGAGGGCTCCGAGGTGCCCGAAGGAGACCGTCCTGCAGGTGCCCAACACCACCAGCTTAATGGCGAGCGCGGCCCTCAGAGTGCCAAGGAGAGGGTCAAAGAGTGGACGCCCTGTGGATCCCACCAGGGCCAGGATGAAGGACGCGGGCCAGCGCCAGGCAGTGGCACCCGGCAAGTGTTCTCGATGGCCGCCATGAATAAGGAAGGGGGATCAGGTAAGGATCCCTCTGAGTGGGGGAGGGTGGCTGGTGGGAACGAACCGAGCCCCAAGACAAAACCACAGGCATCTGTTTTTTATTTCCCAGCCTCTGCTGCCACTGGGCCAGACTCCCCATCCCCCGTGCCTTTGCCCCCAGGAAAACCAGCCCTACCTGGGGCTGATGGGACCCCCTTTGGCTGTCCGTAAGTTGCAGTGTTTGAGATGCAGGGTGGGGGGGTGGGGGTGCTGCCCAGGTATGTGTGACAGAACCACAGGAGCATCACTGCTCACTGGTTTCCTCTGTTCCAACGCAGCTCGGGGCGCAAGGAGAAGCCGGCTGATCCTGTGGAGTGGACGGTGACAGATGTGGTAGAGTACTTCACCGAGGCTGGCTTCCCGGAGCAAGCCACAGCTTTCCAAGAACAGGTGGGTTCCGCCCCCTAAACTTAGCCCCAGGGTTTCAGGGTCGATGTATTCTGACCCTGTTCTCTCTCCCTTTCTCCTTTGTCCCACCCAGGAAATCGATGGCAAGTCTTTGCTGCTCATGCAACGCACGGACGTGCTGACAGGCCTGTCCATCCGCCTCGGCCCAGCCCTGAAAATCTACGAGCACCACATCAAGGTGCTGCAACAAGGCCACTTTGAGGAGGACGACCCTGACGGCTTTCTAGGCTGAGCGCCCAGCCTCACACCCCTGCCCCGACCCACTCCAGTCTCCATCTTACCCAAGACCCCCAAGAGTCTGGGAGCTGGACCGGGAACACCCTCAGCCCTCGAAACAGATTCTAGTGAGGGGGCATTCCTACTCACCTCTCCCCCAATATACACGCCTCTGGCCCCCCCAGCACATCCTGTACTCCCTGACAAAGGAGTAGGGGTGGAACAGGGCCTATTCCTTTCACCCCAGGAGGCCAACCCTTCCCCACCCCCAACCCAGTCTAGGACATTTTGGGGGAAGAAAATTGGGGCTTCCCATCTTCCCTAGATCCTCTTCAGTTCAGCCAGATATTTCCTATATCAGTGTTTTATTCTGCCTGTTCATTTTGGTGGGTGGCCTTTCCTCTCTCCCCCACCACCCAGGCCCCTCCCCAGTCTGGCCCTGGCCTCCAGCCCCTGGGAGCAGCTGGGAAAGGGGTCCCTGGATCTTCCCTATCCGTCCTCCCCTTTTCTTTCTGTTCGTTGTCGCTCCAGCTGGCCGTATTGCTTTTTAATATTGCACCGAAGGTTTTTTAAATAAAATTTTAAAAAAAGAGAGAAGAAAATGCGTTGGAGTCCATTTCATGAAAGTAGTCCGGGGAGGAGAAGAGCCACCTGGGCCCCCTGGGAGTCTTGGGTTTAGGACAAAGCTGTGTGAGGAGGGAGACTGGGTAGTGAGTGGTGCTGCCTCAGAGCTGGCTGTAATTTTGACAGTAACTGTTCCAGGAGAACAGGATTATTTGTTTCTTCTGCCATCTTTCCTTTCCCAGAATAGTCCCTGGGCACACAGTAGGTGCTCAAATATTTGTTAAGTGACTAGCAGTTAACTCTAGGTTTTATGAGCATTCTCTGGGTTCTCAACAGAGCCCCATGAGGCAAAGCTCATTAAAAAAAAAAAAAAAACACTTTATAGATCTGGCAATTGGCTCATCTCTGCAAAGATGCTGGCTCAGTGTCACACAGGGTGGGGTCGGACACCTGTCATTCTTTACCCAGCGTCTTTAAGTATAATTAATGTATTTGGCTTCAGACTTCTGTATCTGACAACCTTTGCATGCATGNAAAAAAAAAAAAAAACACTTTATAGATCTGGCAATTGGCTCATCTCTGCAAAGATGCTGGCTCAGTGTCACACAGGGTGGGGTCGGACACCTGTCATTCTTTACCCAGCGTCTTTAAGTATAATTAATGTATTTGGCTTCAGACTTCTGTATCTGACAACCTTTGCATGCATGTTAACAAAGAATCCAGCCTACAACTTGGGAGGGGCAGAAGTCTGTTCTGGGCCCATGGTAGGGTCCCTAATCCTCAAGGTCTTTTTCATAAAAGGGACAGGAGGGACTGGGCCATCAAATGAGATCATGAAATGGGAAAATCTTTTCCAAGTGAAGATTTTTATTGTTAGTAATAGTGACAACTACTACATCACAAGAGCCTAGTAAATTCTAATGCAGTTTCTCAATTCCATTAGGTTTTTTTGTTGTTAATACAGATTCCAGGGCCTGGGGGTCAGAGTCAGCGAGCGGGGCGGGGCCTTCCTTGATTTCTATACTTGCAACCCCGCGGGTCTGACGCGCGGTGAAGATCCCTCCTCTCTAGGAAACCACCTCCTAGAGTTAGATGCGCTGGCCCCAGGCTGCGCCCCCAGGACACCGCCGCGCCAGCAGCAGCCCAGGTCACCTCCCCCGGAGGCGCACCCCACCGTCAGGCTCCGGGAGCGCGCGTGTGCGCGGGGCGCCGCTGCCGCGCAGCGCGGGCAGGAGCGGCGCGCCCCTCAGGCGTGTTGAAATTCAAATGAGGCGCACTCCCTCCACGCGGCGCCGGCAGGGAGGTCGAGGCTGGGGTGAACTGGAGGAGGGACGCGCTCCCAGGCCAAGCAGGTCCGAGGTACCCTGGGCGGGGTCGAACCCGCGGCCAATGTGAGCAGCGGAGGCTTAAAGAGCTCCGGTGGTCCCCGCCTCTTGCCGCACGATGGCAACCGAACAGTGGTTTGTGGGGCAGCTCCCCGCGGGCTCTGGGGAAACGCCGCCCCTGGACGACTTGGAATCTGGGGCACAGCCCTGCGAAGACCCCTCGTGGTCGCCTCCCCCTGGCAGACCCGGGAACCCACCCGAGGCGGAGCCCGAGAACAGTGTTCAGGGACAGCTGCCCGAGGCCTCCACCTCTACGCCTTCCCCGGAGCGTCTGGCCCCATGCCCCCGCCCCACCCCTCCTCGCCTGCCGTTGGACACCATGTTCAGCCCCATCACCGAACAGCTCTGCTACCTGCTTAAGAAGGCAGATGATTTCCAGAGTTACTTGCTCTACAGGTGATGCTCGACGGGGTCCTAGATTCTACCATGGATAAGGAGACAGAGGAGGGTTTAACAAAATGGGCAAAATACACTAGGTTTGCATTGGGAGCTAGGCGAAGTAAATGGCCCTAGCTGATTAGCAACCCAATTTCAGAGTTATGAGAACTGTGTAGAAATTTGGGATTAGGGAGGGTGGACTGCTATGTGGGCTCTTGAGGCTGCCAAACTGCTAGAACTTTTCTCCCACTTTTTAACTGTTGGCTTAAGTTTCGAACCTTGGGCAGGCTAAACAAAACCTATCTGGGCCAGATTTGGCCTGCTGGCTACCAGTTTGAGACCTCAGAGAATAATATGATTCCCAGACTGAGGGAAGGGGGACTGTGATGCTCACATATCAATGTCCATTGGAATCCCCTGGGAGGTTGTTTAAATCCTAGATTTCTGAGCTTCACCCAGGGAATAGTAGTAGGTCAAAGTCAGACGTGGGACTCAGGTGTCTGCATTTTAACAAGTGTTTCACATGTCTTTGATGATGGTGGTCCTGAAAGGTCCTCTGAGAAAGGCCTGACACTGCAGGAGTTTGTCTGCAGTGGGAATCCAGGCCAAGGATACAGGTGGGAGGGGTGAGTAGAATGGGAGAAATTGGTGGGGGAGCCAAAGACTCAGGCAAAGGCCCGCTTCTCCCTTCAGCAGGGACCGAGTGCAAAAGGAACAGTTGGCAAAAGCCATGCCCACCTTCTTGCGGATGTGTGAGCCCTACTTCCTGTACCTGGAGGCAGCTGCTCGGAGCGTGCCCCCCATCTATGGAGCCCTGCAGGAGCTGATCCGAAAGGGGGTGTGTGTGGAGCAGGTTTCCTAGACCCTGATGCCCCTTTCTGCATCCCTCAGGCCTGGGGGATGGAGAGTATGCTCCTGAAGGCCAACTAATCTTGTTATGCCCCATCTTCCGTACAGCTACTGGAGATCTCCCAACAACTTGCTCTTCGCCTGGAACAGCTGGTCCTAATGTATGCCTCATTTGGGTTCGTGAACTTGGAGGAGACTGACCCCCTAAGGTAAAAGCATAAGAGATTTGGCTTGGGGTCAGGGATGGAGGAGTCCAGGGCACAGCCTCATTCCCTACTCTTTAATCTCCTGCCAGCATCTCCTGTTTCTTCTGTGGGAGGTTCTCCATCAGTCCTTCCCACGAAGTGTCCATCTTCAGATACTGTGCCCCTGCTGCCTACACCGCCAGCCACTTCCCCCGATACCTCTATAAGAAGATGCGCTGGAACCTGGAAACCACTCCAGAGCCCAGCAGCCGGGAGCAAGATTCCCACGTGGATTAGTGAGTCCCCTTATCAGAATCCAAGTCCTCCCCCTCGCTAAGGGAGAATGCCAGTTTGGGCCACTGAACTGCCACCAAAGTGGAAAGCCAAGCAGGAATTCAAGAACCTTTGCAAGGTCATCCTCACCTTAAATATACATACATACATAGATGCCCCCATCAAAATAGAAGTACTTATCTTAAAAAAGTAGGCTGATAGGGAGAAAAGGCCTCAGTATTGTCACATGCCTACCTGAGAACCTGAAGGCAACTTTTGATGAGTTTCCACTTTACCTCCAAAATTAGAGCCCTCAAACAGAAGAACTGAGAAACTACTCACTGCTCACTTTAAATTGCTGCCCCTTCCCCTCCCAGCTACTTCCTATGCTATAGAGATACATGGGAAGACACAGGCAAGGGTCCGGCCAATTCCTGCCCCCAGATTCAGAAGCTGTGGTCCATCGGCCGATGGATGCCCCTAGGACCAGCCGAGGATGACCTTTATTCATGGTAGGAGCCAGGGCAATGGTAAGGTGGGTGGGGTCTGGAGGGAGGGACCGACACCTACCAGAGACTATCTGCCTCCCTCAACACTGTTACTGTTGATAATAATGAATGTTATTGTGCCCTGAAAAGCGTTTATGCAGACTCATGTAACAACCCACTGAGGTCTACACTACTCGCCCCATTTTACAAAGGAAACAGGTGTTCAGAGAGGTTAAGTTACCTGCCAAAGGACACACAGCTCGTTGAGCCATCAGCCAGGTCAGGGATAAAATTGCTCAGCCTCCCAGAGCCTTACCCTCTAGGTTTCTCATCAACAAGGAAACCACTTTCCC